>JAWZYV010019487.1:0-600000 GCA_038373885.1 Cheiracanthium punctorium
TTAGGCCAGATCCCTGGATAATCATCCACTTACAATGTTCAGGGTTTCATGCATTTGGCCATGTTGGATCCAACAATGCTCAGCACGTAACAATGATAGTTAAGAAACATCGAGGCTGAAACAAAGCTACAACAAAGAAATGCTTATATGGAGCGTCAAAGCTAGTATAAGTGCCGTGAATTGCGGCGGAAGCTGGTGGGGTCGTGGTCGGGTGGCATGCCTTCGCCCATGATACATTGTCACTGTCAAGCCCGATGCGAAGGACTAGCTAGCGGCTATCTTGGGGCCTTGGGGCTCAGGCCTCTCGATGCCGGCAGGCGACAAGAGACCCGTTCTGTTAGTATTCCATTGAGCTGCAGAGTGGTGGAACACATATGACCTGATCACGAAGGGATTTTTTTTCAATCTTAAATTATTTCATTAATAAATAATTCTTCCCTTTTTTTTTAACAATAAAGTTTATTTTTGGAGACTCCGTATTTTTATTTTATATTTGTTCACCACTTTGGGATTCTCTGTTCTCTAATTAAAAATAACTGTTAAAGGAACAGTAGTGATTCCTGATAGACACACTTATGACACATTGTCACTGTAAAGCTAGATGGAAAAGAATCCATCTAGGAATCAATGGAGCTCGGCCATCTCGATACCGGTAGACCAAAAACTGACTCGTTCTGTTAGTATTCCTCAAATTAAATACGCATGCTGATAGAAACAGAGTAATGCAGCACATTTGACCTCATCTCAGAGGGCTCTTTTTCTTAAATTATTTTTTAATTTTTAAGTTTTCCTCTTTTTTTGTTTCAGTTTTTTCAGCTTTTTCTGTTGAATTAAGATATATAATTCACTGTCTGGCATTCAAGATTTGTGTGTTTACTTTACCGTGCAAGATCTTAAATTCTGTTTTTTCGATTTAGTTTCGTTAGTAATAAGAGTTGGATGATGCTTAAAAATGTAATTTTAGAGATTGTTAATAATAAGTACAGTACGGAAGGTAATAAATATATAGAATATATTAGCTAATTCCTAAAGTTATCAAAATATTACGAATGGTCATTCAAATATTGTGTCTTAAAAAATGAATAGAAGCTACGTCTCTGCTGGACCCGGCGTGCGTCTGGGGTTCAACGGGACAGCAGGACACCCCAGGAACTGTAACAGGCTTTAACCAATAGGTAGGTCGTTCCTGAAGGTAATATCGTATAGTTTCATAAAGTGAATCATAGGTATGCACTTGCACTTGGGAAATAATTAAAAATTATCCAAACATTTATTTTAGATGGGATTTTACTGTGTGTGTATTGCAACGGCTCCCCACCTTTTAACAAAATGACCTCCCATTCAATAAAGTTTAGCTCGCGATGACACCCCATATTTTTCAGAACACCCCATATTCTTCATACCCCCCCCCCCCATATTCTTCAGAATGCGTGCAATTTATTTATACTACAACAATGAACGTTTTGTAGCCTTTTCTACAAAATAATGTTCCCCGTGGTGCTTGGCTCCTCCCTTCCCACCCACAGAATTCCAACACTCTATTGAATCTTCGAGAGACCAGTTTTTTTTTTTTCGATGTATGAACATGAATATTGTACTTTTTCTCTCTGCTTGTCCCAGAAGAAAGACCGTTTTTAGTGCAGAATAATATGTATGCATCTTACTAATATATACATGTACACAGGACTGTTTTTATAAATGCATATTTAAAATAATTTATTCGGTATCAAAAAATATTTTTCATTTTTTGATAGATTATTAATTAAAGGTATATTAGTAAAACACATAGAATGCATTTCGAAATAAATTTTATGGTGATTTGATTTATCTATTTCTATTAAATATTCACGGTAATTTTATAAATACCCTTTAAATTTTTAAACTCTCCACTTTTGCAATTTTTCAAAGTTCCTTGGCAGATTTTCTAAATCAGAATTGACTCCCAAAATCTGTTTTCTTTCTTTTTAAGTTTCATAATTTTACATTTTTTTAAAACTATGTATAAAACTTCTGATAGTTATACTAAACAATGCAGAGGAAAGCTTCGCTACTTAACACTTTCAGATACATTTTACTTAAGTGAAAATACTATATCCTGTGGATCTTTTACAAATCTCAGGAATGATTTTCATTGCTGAGGAATTTGAAATTCAAAATTTCGCAAAAAAAGAAAATAATACGTTTGCTTGTTTGTGTTATGAAAAGCGTACACGATGGGCATCTGCTAGGGGTGGGGTGCCCTTGATGGAGGAATTTTTAAGTGATTCTAACGCTCATTCAGATTATACTTGGAGAAAACCGACCAAAACTTCAGACTGTTAGATTGAAAGCAGGCTCAGACTGGTCAGGTCGGCTGGTCGGCTATTGCCGAGGGCCCTTGACCAAAGGGGGGCCCAGCGAGGCCCCCAATAATAGATATACTACTTTATAATTAGAGGTAGACACCCGGGGCGGACCGCCCCCCCCCGTCCGGCCCACACGGAGCCCGTGGCGCGAGGGCCTAGCCGAAAAATAAGTGGCCCCAACAGCTTTAAAATAGTTACAAGGAGCTTTTAGGTACATAACCTTTTTTCAAATACAGTCGATCAACATTATAACGAACTTCAAAGGACCAAAAGTTTTGTTTGCTATATCCGAACTGTTAAGAAGTACAGTATTAAAATTGCGGGACCGAAATTCTCATTCTTTATATCCGTGAGTTCATTATATACCGGTTTCGCTATAATGTGGTTGGACTGCATTGCTTACCGTAATATTCTATTCAATCCAAATTCCCTTTTCAATATCTAGCCGAGGACGCCCAAACGAGCCAGTCCGGGTCTGACTGACAGTCACACTATACGGCAGAACTCTGAATCTTCACACTTCAGCCGCCTATCGAAATTCAGTGTTTTATCCACTCGGCCATGGTGGGGAATAAAATAATAAATCATGCGAAGTGCGTGAATTATAAACACTTTCCGACAATTTCATATAGACGAATACAATGGATTCGCCTATAAAAATTTCATAAAACCTGCCTAAATCTGAGTAATTGGTAAAACGAATACTCTCTTTTCATCCAAAATTCGGAAAATTTCATTTAATAACTTTACATTTAAAATAAAAGTAAAGATACAAAAGAAACTACATCTTAACAAAGGTACTCTTTCATTAGAAAAGATATAATATCTCTAATTCAAATCAATGTAACCACAAGGAGGCTGAGAAAGTATTCAAAACTGAGCATAATTAAAAATAAAAATCTCTCGAGTTATGAGAGGGTTTAATCAGTTATAAAACCCGTTTTTAATCTGCTCACAATCACTGAAGAGACTTAATGTAGAATACACCCTACTGTGACCAATGCTGCTTCCGAGCCCGGGTATTTGAAATCTCAGCTGGACAAGTTTTGTGCTCACACAGTTGCTGGGAAAGAACCTATGATTAACCTGTTCACTTTCATCACTGAAAAGACCTACTTTTTAGTCTGACAGACCGTCCAATTTCAGACAGTTGTCGCCATAAATCTCTGACCTGCGGTCCGAAAAAGGCGGGTTCTCCATTTTGCGGTTTATCATTTAGTACTATGATTTTCGATTTAATTGTTTGTCAACCGAAATACGCCTCTTTCTAACCACAGATCAGTCATTTATTGCATCACCCTTTTTTCACGAAAATATCCGTGTCTCTCGCAGTCTGAAAATGTATGGTGGTGAGCCCAGTAGTCAATTAAATGCTCTCACCTCCCTCTTTTACAAATTTGAACCCAGTATTTAACTGAAGGCTAAGTGAAAATACAAGTGTTTCTATTGGGGGGTTGGGGGAGGGCATTCAGAGTGTGAAGCATTTTAGTGTAAAAATGAAAAAAAATCAAATACTTAAAAAAAAAAAAATAAACAATGTACTTCACCAAAAAGCGCCGCCCTTTCGCATGCCCACTCCTTCCTTAGATTTTCTATTTTAAGCGCCTCCCCCCCCCCCACTCATATAAAAAAATAAACCCTTTCAATATTGTGTGTGTGTGTTTTTTTTTTTCGAGTGCGCTTTTTCTGCGCCCACCACATACTTACCTCCATGGCCGAGAGGATAAGACACTGAAAATTGGTAGATTGTTGGATGTGAAGGTCCAGAGTTTTGGCTTACAGCGCATTTGCTGAACTATCGGTCTGGAGTTTTGGGCGGTTTTCTCCAAATGTAACATGAATAAGTGTTAGAACCCCTTAAAATGTCGTTCGCCAAAGGCGTCCTTCCTTTATCAGATAGTCCTCGTGTTTAACACAACAACATAGAACGTAGTAGACCAGCGTTGTTCAAAAATTTCAGAATTAACACCTTAAAAATGAATATTTTAAATCGTTTTGTTCAATATATATAACTAACAAGTAAAACACAAAACATACTACAAATAAGACATATCTCGCATAAAAATAACAGCTATTAGCAAGAATTAGAAACCAGATTTTGAATCCAAATAAAGTGCAAGAATTATTGTGATAATATAATGGAACGGAAATTATAATATAAACTAGCTGCGTACCCGTTCTCCGCACGGGACGAACGAAAATTTTTCTTACATGTATAATTCGAATTGATTCCAGTGATATGGAATCTAAAAATAAGCAAAATAATTAGACTCATGGCTGTTACTCATTAGTTATTGGTAAAGTTAGTATAAGTACTGACCTGAGACCATTGTAATATTATGACACAAAAAACTATGTTGGTGTCATTCACGATCAGAAAAAGAAAAGCTTGACGGTTCCTAAAAATTTCTAACTTTCAAAATGTCACATTCCTACATCATACTCTTTTTTAGGTTTAAGTTATGGCGTTAATACCTTAGATACAACATGATGTCGAGAACCGTTTTATTTTATAATTAAAAAGCTGTGTACCAGCTATTCGCAAGGCAAGAAGAGAAAATTTTCCTAAAATGTGATCATAACTACTTGTGACAAAACAGATTCTCCAAGAAAAAAAAAAGTTCAGGTACAGTCTTTTCTGTGGAAACTACCGCGGGATATATTAACGCGACTTAAAATTAGTTAATGTTTAGTTAGCTGTGATGTAAGACGGCTGTTGAAAAACGAATGGAAACGAATAGTTTCACGAAGTATTTATTAATGCAGTATATTGTGCTTTGATTAGTATTGTCGTAATATCTACTAACTATTAATTATACCATCTTTTACTGATACCAATATATTTTCGTTTTTCCATCTTTAATGCTTAATTTAAAGAAACGGTTTAGATATTTGCTACGAATGTAGTCTTTTATTGTTTGACGATTCTTTGCAATTTACGCATTAGCAAAAACATTAAACGCTTCACTTTATCGTTGTCACTAAAACAGCTCTCCATACATTTTTATGCATAATTCTTGTCAGATTGACGTATTTAGCACTGCAAAATATTTCTTGCGTTTCGAAAACTGTCCCGTTTAGAAACTCAATCGATGCTGGGTAATTCATCGGCTGGGTAATTCATTCATTTGCTGGGAAACTCAATAATGCTGGGTAATTCATTGTTGTAAAAACAGCATTCAATTCTTTTTCTGGCAACGTAATATAAAAAATGGAATTATTTCGTACGTGCCGTATGTTTTGCTTGTGACTCCGTTATTCTGATTAGTTTCGAAAGGGGTTTTAAACTCGTTACATCAAAATGACGAATAAATTTCGCATGCGAAAATTCAGTTATTTTAAAGTAATTTTATTTATTTTTTTCAACTGGCAGCTATTCAGTTTTAGTTACTATGACGGCTAAATTTGCAAGCTTAATATCAAACGAAATCTTGAAGCACCTGCTTTTGTATTCAAAATCCTTCTTTACATAAAAATTCGTAAAAAATCTCCTAATTTATATTTTTTCCCCGTTCTTCTTTTAAAAGTGGGCGAATTGTATGCTCCGTCTTTTGCGAAATATAAAAACAGTTAGGACGGATAGAATTCAAGATGCAGCAGTTTTAAAAATATTTTACGAAAGTCAGCGTCAAATTTAATTTTATTTGAAAAATTCCCCAAAATCTGAAAAACATGTTACAGTCCGAACAAACAATTTTTAAAAGAAAATTTTCTCCTCTATCCGATGATGTAAATTTCGTTTTCTTGCGAGTGTAATTACCGGCGTTATTACGTATTAAGCGAGAAAAATCGCTAAAAATAGGACAAAACATAAAATAAAACATTTTCTAAATCGAATTTCGAAAAAATCGCTCCGAGGCGTGTTAGGATCTGTCCTAGTGAAGCCGTATGCAAAATTTGGTAGGTCTGCGACCAACCGTCTCGGCGCAATGCGATCCAGAGACGCGCGCAAAAAGATCGGTGGTCACAAACTTGCCTACAAACCTACATAGCTACATACAATGTTTACTCTCGGATTTTATTATATACGATAATTACAACAGACCCACTTATTTAAAAAAATGTGTCTGTGTATATATATATATATAATATAGAATAGCTAACTTAAGATAAGGAATCCCAAGATAATTCATATATATATGCAAATACACATTTTTTATTAAGTGGGTCTGTTTTAAGCAGAAGCGCAGCAGTTGAATAAGTTTAGGGGGGAGGGGGATCGGTATGTTTCTATGAATTCTGGAAACTACAAAAAATAGTGCTTATTTGAGGTTATCTTCATTTGTGGTTGGGAGGGTGTCTCAGAGATGACTTTTACTAGCCAGAAAAATAAGTTTTCCCAGTAAACTGATAGTGTGATTGAGAAGGTTTTGAAATATTTAGACCTTTAACCCATAGTTTCTTTATGAATGTTAACGTGCATGGGTTATTTCGAGTGCCATGGTAAGACATGACATTAAACGTAAACAAAGACACTAAACATGGTAGACGACTGAAATATGAAGGTCCCGTGTTAGGGCCTACCACCCGGCTATCGATAACTGTCTGGAGTTTTGGTCTGTTTTCACCAGATTTAGCGTTAATAAAGAGTCCCCCGACCAAGGAATCTCCCTGTAGGCAGATTTCCCTCGTGTAGGCTTGCCGAAGCTCAAACAAAAGCAGACCTCCCTCCCATACAAACAGACCCACAGCTTGTCTGGCTTACGTATGTAAAATTGTTATTTCTGCAAGATTTTTACAGCCTTCAAAATAAAATGTGCATCTAAACACTGTTTTTTTCCCTTAAAAAATATACCTCTAAAGTTATTGTAAATTTTATGTGGCGGAGGTTAATTAGAAAAGCGCTTTTTTGTTACTTAAAAGTACCCATTCCAGACTATCAAGCATCTTAGTGCTAAAATAAAGCAAAAAATTCTATGTGCCCCCTAAACTTTCCCTACAGCAGACGCTAGAAGACGGGGAAGTCTTCCTCCATAAAAAATGAAATCTTCACTATTGTACGCTTTTTCCGCCCTTCATTCATAATATCTGTAAAATTTCGTACAAACCCCTAATTCCATGTCCACACCAATTAGGACACAGACAAGTAAGACGAATCGAAATCACAGACCATTCATCATCAACTTCGTAAGAAAGTGTTAAAAATGGGGTAAAAAAGTACTTTCATATTTCGATACTCCACAGTTATGTCATTTTTATAAAAATATTCGTGTGCCTTCCTCAATAATAATTATTGCCAAGGTGTTTTAAAAATGCATTGAATGTATCTTAAATAGCGTTGAGCTATAAAGTTTGTCTTTTGATGTCTATTTCAGTAGTTGCAAAATTTTTCATTTTATTGTGATAATGTAAGTAAAATATAAAAGCAAGCAATTTAAAAAAGAAGAAAGAAAGAAAGAAATCAATAGATCTGACTAATATGCTATCCTGTGTAATTAAACTCTTATTCCCTAATTTTGAATTAATGGATGTACAAACATTCCCCAGCGCTTCGTTCGCGAAATTTGAAGAAAACCTTGACGAGGGGATCAGAATCCATTCGTCTTTCTTTCATAACATTATCACGTCTCTCTCGTCTCATAGCCATTGAAAAAAAACACCACCGCCCATTCTGAGAAAGTATTCAACGTGAAGTGGTACGCCTGGAGGAACAGTGGACCCTCAGACCTACAGGACACGACCCCCCATTGTGGCAGCTAATTGCCTCTCCGTTCTCACGCCTCAGAGGGGGAAGCAACATTTCCGGACACGGTCTTGCCGTTTTGAGAGGCAAAAACAGAATGTAAGAAAACACGGCCTTGCCGAGAAGCACATTTCAAATAGTAAGAATAGTCGTTCTTGTCAATATGAGAGGCATTCCTGATGAACGGCTAAACACGGGCTTGACAGTGGGAGGGTTAATGTATAGAAAACCATTTTATTTTTGAAAAAAAAGTTAAACTGTGTAGTAATTTAGAAAAGCTATGTTAAGCGAATTGGAATCGTAATTTTCCCTCCAAAGCCTGATAACCGTGACTTGAATGTAACGTCAATGTCACTTGATAATTCTGCAATAGATAATTCTGACACTCAAATGATCAGCCTTTTTCATTCTCTTAAATGAAATAGAGCTGAAAATACCAAGAAAAAAAACGAAAAAAAAAAAACGCTTAAAAATCAGGGAACGGGTGGATTATCAGATTTTTTCTTTTTCCATTTTTTTCTTTTCTTTTTTTTTTACATAATTATGATAATTTTCAGGCTGATCGCACCAACGAACCGTGTAAATTTTATGTTATTAGACAATACATTTTTAATCGGAAGGATTAATGATGTAAAAGTTTTATTTTGAGTGGTTGAACTGGAATTGTGACAGAGTCAGGGATCAGCGTAACTATATAGAAAATGTATTTTTGATTTATTCGAGGTTAGAAGTCCATTTTCTTCAGTCCATCCGTTTCTTGTATTATTGTCAACGTTTAAGTAGTTGTTAGGGTTATTATAAAAGAATATTTTTGATCTATTCTGTTTTTGATTTCATGATTTTGAAGTGTCTTTTTGTACTAATAATTTAAATTGCGTTACACTTTTTATTTTCTTAAGCGTGAGTTTATAAAATAAAATTATGTTTAAAGCATATTTATTTAAGATTATACTTTTATAGCATCTATATTTATGTATCTATAAGATTGAATTTACGTTTGTAGAATTTGTTTATGCAAGATGTATTTTCTTTGAATTAGAAAAAAAATAAGTATTTTATGTTTGAATTGAAGCACTATAGAGAAATTTACAATTCAATCGTAAAGAATTATCATCATAGATGTATTATAAAGACGTAAATGCATGAAAGTGTAGCTCAAAAACGAGCTGTGGAAACATTTGATCACCGGCAGCAGCACTTGGCCCAAATGTGTGAGCGTGCAGTTCAAACACAAGCAGATGAAACAGATGATTAGTATTTGGAAGGAGAACGACATAGAACAGCTAGACGTCAACAAATACTTCGGGTAAACAGTCTAAGTATCTACAAAGCTGCCACAAATCTGGATACTTACTATCATAGTTGAAAACTTTTTAACGTGGATTGGATTCAACGTGGATCTTTGCATTTTTCTGAAGAGTAAAAACAAAAATTAACCGAAACCATTTTGGGGACAGTAAGATTGATGTAGGACATTCCGAATTTCCTAATGAATTGGTGTGGTTGTTTCTTCGATGTCACCCACATTTGAAAGAATTTCATAAAAGAATTCGAAATTTGAAAGCATACTTTACAATGGCTTTGTTCACAGTATATGACAAGTGAAACTATTAACGATTTTGGTGTGTACTGCTACGTTGCGAACAATGTATAACAGACTTGATGAATTTTTTTTTTTTATAAACTCATTCATCTGACAGTTCAACCAACTCAAATTCTTGATGCTGAATTTGAACGTCCTCAATATGGACAGAGATATTTCTGAAGTAATGAAGACGCTGTTAGTGAATGCATCGCCCAAGATCTTCGCTGAAACCCTCGCTGATCTTCTACAGAAGGAAAGGAGGCACCTTACGTTAAACTACTCTTTGCTCAACTCTGATGGCACCGACCATCGAATATTTAGCATCCCTCTTCAAAACAAAGTATATGCCATTGTAACATTGAATGCCGACCAAAGCTTACCTGATAATGTATGAGTGATCCGACAGCGATGAAAATCTTTGGCAACCGATGTTGCCAAAGCTTGCCAAAGCATGCTCATGCCTCATGCCAAAGCATTCATGCCAAAGCATTCATGCGATGCCAAAGCATCGCATTCATCGCACACATCGATGAATGCGATGTGTTTCATCGCATTCACACAGCGATGAAAATCTTTGGCACATCGGTGGTGTGCCAAAGACACACACCAACCGATGAAAATCTTTGGCAACGTGCTGCTTTCAATAATCTTTTAAAGATTATTGATACGTGCCAAGGCATTTACGTACTCATTATTTTACACTTAAGGAGCCTTTAGATTCTGAGCATGGCTTGATAACCTGGTACTTACGTATTATACGAGAAAAAATATCAAAAATCATAAAAAAACATAAAATAAAACATTTTCTAATTCGAATTTCGAAAAAATCGCTCCGAGGATGTTAGGACATGTCGTAGTGAAGCCGTATACAAAATTTGGTAGTTTTAAAAAGCGTATTCGTCTGAATTCTTTCTAATGGTCGGATTCTGCCTTGAAGGCTTTGGCCACAACAGGCCGGAATTGTTGGTATCTTTATTATGGGGGGGCACCTTGCAGGTGGACCAACGTCGCCCCTATGAAGGGACGCACATGACAACTACTCCCAGTCGGAGATCGAACCCCGGCCGCCGGGAGTTGAATCCGAAACCGGAGTACGGTGCTTTACCCACCATACAACTCGGTCGGCATTTTTCTGAAAATTAACGAGAGTAATTTTTTTCTTCTTTCCTACCTTACTTTGAACATTTTTTTTTTAAAAATTGATATTGACCACTCCTCGGTAATAGATAAACAATGAAAGCACTTTACTACCTTTTGGGACGCCCTGTATACTTGACGAGTTTACTTGCTACATCCTTATAACTTAACTATTATTGTTCTTTTTCTCTCGTACGTACCATTTTAGTGGTGTAAAATACATATGAACACCCTGTGTATTCGTTTAATTATGAAGAAGAATATACCAGTATTAGGGAACCAGAATATAGCGTAACATTTTTTTTCATTAAATTCAAAAAATTTATAAATTTTCCAATTTTAAATAAGCTTTGTCTTAATATAGTATTCATATTTGTTACATTTTAAAGCGAGAATTGTATAGTTGTTTTTTTTTTCTCTCTAGAAAGCTTTGTGTAAAAAGAGTAGGGTGTCTACTCTATTTAGAGGACGAATTTCGAAATGTTCTGGAATTATTTTTTTGCTAAACGTGAGTTGTTGTATTTTACAAGAATTGTTTCGCTGTCTTTCATTTTTATTCAAAAGAGAGAGAGGAATGTTAAAAGAAGGTTAGGTTTCTTAACCCGCTTAGGTTACGGATTTTGGAAAATGCTGTCTATTACATTAAAAACTGTCGCCTATGTTAGAAAACTGCCTCCTTACTGTCACCCACGTTAAAAAATAAAACGTAACGTAGTGTACGCGAAATTTCGTCGTATCAACTTCAATATTTTTGAATAGGTAAAATATTGACATACGAATGAATGATATTACTTTTTAGCCAAAATAATTTATACTTTTGAGGCTGCATATCACATTCTGAAAACATTTCGGATATCGCATATAGCTTTGCAGTTGTTAAAGTATAAAGTTATACAGATAGGATATGGAAACCTTATCCATTCATTTTACATTTTATCTATTCATTTTACATAAACGTGCTTCAACTTGTTGAAGTGTAAATCTGTACGATTTGCTTTTGTTATTCAATCATATTTCCTTTCAAACAGCCGTTCATGAAATGCCTTGTAATAAGTAACAATTTTCACATCATGAATTGTATTTCAATGTCATACTTAGACCTTTAAATATAAAAAGAGAATAATTTGAATTTTTATTCATAGAGTACCTGATATATCATCTGTTTTAACATCCACTGTGTTTGCGGTCATTGAAATATTAATCTTTCAAAATCGTAAAGAAAATGCATGAGTATGGCTTTGCTCAAGCTTAATAAAAGTATAAAAGCTACATATTTTATTCTTAAAAATCGACAAAAGAAGGCAAAGAATTTGCGGAAGGCGGTCAGACTTACTATGTACCTATTTTAACATTTTATTTACATTATTAGCTAAAAGTGCTTGTAATTATTTGTTCGGAAATTTAGATTGCAATTTTTACAGATTTTTAAAATTCTAGTGGTTTATTTATAAAATAATACAAATGCAAAATACGAATTGAATTTTTTTTAATTGATTAAAAAATATATGAAAAGGAAATTACCCAATAAAAATGAAAATACAGGAGGCTATGTTTATAATGAAGATCATTTTGTTAATACTTTTTTTTCAATTTAGTTGATTTGCATTTTGTTTGTTATTGTTAAATGTTTACTGCATGTATTTAAATTCAATAGTTAGGCAAAATATCAATTATTATTCACTTATTTTAATATAGAATTGAAATGCATTTTAATTGAGAATATGGCTGCCCACTTTAGGTCTTATTACTGAAACACGTCGAGAAACATAACAAATTTAGCAAGTGTAACTCACATCTGAAAACATACCCTATTCAGTACACCAAGTTATATTTCTGCACATTAAAGACTGTATTTATAAATAAATAGGAAAGTTAGTGCTTACCTTGTAAGAGATTTGATAAACCCAGTTTTTCGATGAATTCTACTCAGACACGTAATACACCTATCGCTTAAATACCTCCATTGTTTCTTCTTAACTTGGCACAACTAGTTTATGTGTTATTTAGTAGATAGCGCTGCCTGTACCTAAGAGAACATATGTGGATCGCTTTGCCCACTAGATCATCTTGGGTCACTGTCCACTACAATTCTATCAAAATTGCTTTTTTTACATTATACACTATAAATAATAGCTTGTCCTTTACTCGATTATCTCAGTTACCTGGATTAAATTTCCTAATTTTATAAATAAAAAATAATTGAGATTCTGTAACCGATTTTCATGCATTGCCAATTCTAAAATGAAAAATTTAAGATGCCTCAGTATTGGTGATAAAATACAAAACATCTTTAAAAATGTGTATGGTGTATTGTGTCAAATTTTTATTTCTGCTCATTCAGTCTAGACATTTTTAATCTTTAAAAATAGGAACTATCGAGGGAAATATCTTTTCAGTTCACACACAATAGAATCCGATAAATCAATACCGCTAAAGCTGTGAATCTTTATTATATCTTAACAGCTTGTACTATAGCCTCTTTTAAGCAGCTAATAAAAAAATAAATGAGAGGTGCAACTAAATTTAAAGTCAAAAACAAAAAATAAAATTAAAGTATATTCTGCAATTGTTTGTGTAAACAGACGTCTCTTGAAAACTAATTCTATTCTTTTGAAAAATATTTTTACTCATTAAATAAAACCTCAAGAGTGATAAGATTTATAAATATAATGAAAAAATTAAATTCACTGAAAATGTATGAATGGTAATATATATTCAAATACTCAAAACACGTGCTTATTGTTATAAATTGTTTAGTTTATTTAGAAACATGATGCACTTATAACAATAAATTTAAATATACCAATCAAAATTTGATGTAATATATTCAAAAATTGTGTTATGGAATAGTACTTTACTTTCAACATTATTTCCTATGTTAAACGCATATATAAAAAAATAATTTTATGTATACAAGATGGCCAGAATCACCCATATTCTGAGCTTTGTATACATATAAATAATCAGGGTAAATGCTTCCAAATTGCTGAGGAAGCCATTCAAGGCATGGGAAAACGGATTACACGAAAAATAAGAAATAATAATAATAATAATAATAATAATAATAATTGAAGAAAACCGACAGACGGCGATGTGCTAGTCACAAAAAGGGCTAAAGAGGCTAAAAATATACAATAATTATACGAAATATAGAGGGTGTCCCAAAATTCCTGACTTAGACATTTATTCATCAAATATTCATCTTAGACATATACAATATTACAAAGTCACGTAAAAATGTACAGAATTTTATGGATTCGATTAAAATTTCCCGGAAGTTAAATCCGAATAAATAGAAAACTAAATTTTTATACGGCCTCCGTACGAAAGAAGAAAAAAAAATAAACTATTAATAAAATGTGCGCCACACATTAATTAGGTAATGTACGGATTTCAGATTTTTATCATGTTAAGAGATATGCTTAAACAAAGTTGTGAGAGGCTATTTTGTACCAATATTAGCAGATGTATATATGTATTTATGCAATCGATGTTTTTATTTCTTCATTTTTCTAGATCCCTATAAAAGCGATCTTCCGAGGTGATTTCTTCTTTTATAGAGCCATTGAAAAGTGATCTAAGTTAGCACACATTTACTTTCCCATCTCTGGGCCTTTTTATGGTATAAGGTTGAACTTTTGTTCATCACTTAATTTATGTTTGAGGTACAATTTACTAATTAAGTTTTTTTTTTGTACAGGGGCCGTATATCACAATAAATTTTGATTAAACGTAAATCATAACTCAAAATTGATCATTAAAAATTTGAAACTGGAAATCATTCTTTAATGCTGTATATTTGTTTATTCGGAGATCATATGATTTTTAGATCTTGTCTCTTCGTGAATTTATTACTTCTCATGAATAAAAACTGTTGTTACTTAGTTTATAACTCTGAGTATAAACAAGCTGTAATAATCTTATTACGTCCAAAAAGAACATAGAACTGTAACTATTACTAACATCGACAGATTTTATGAGAGCCTAATGATAATTTAGGTATTTAGAGATCACCCAAATAGAAATATAACGGAATATATGAGTCAATGAATTTGTAACACAGTTATATACTGTTTTACAAATCGTACTTTATAAATTTCAACCTCCAGACCACAATTCAGAAATTCACATCAGTTGGTTACTTTTCTATTATAATTTACTAAAATAACGCACTTAATTCTTGAACATTAAATTCTAGTTTGAAATTGTGTGAGGTATTTTACGTAAGTAGCAGAGGAATGAGGAAGACATCTCATTAAACGGCGAACTGAGACAAGTTATACTCTAAAACTCACAGACACATGTCAAGCTATAAAAGTATTATAGCTAAATAACCACTAATTAAAATTAATTACCTTGAGAAAATCGTTTTGTAACTATTTATATGCATAAATTTAATTTATGTTGATACAAAATCACTATTCCTTATTAAATAACAATATTTCTTTAGAGAGATCTCGACATTTATATCTGTGCACTTGCTCGCATACGTTATAGAAGGAAAAATATCTGAAATATTACTTTAATAGTACTCGAATACTCCATAGGTAATACGTAATTTTCAAATATTGCTTCTTCTTTCTGACTTAAAGTGCGCCACTATGACGCATCATAAAATTAAGCCACTTTGCTATTTTGTCTAAGATTTGCCATTGAGCTTAAAGTTTTATAAATCTACTAACACTAAGAGAGTCCAAATTTTTCATTATCCGAAATTTTTAAGACTAAAATACCTTGTCCTAACATAAATGCTTTGTCCACTGCGTTGTCTTCAGTTGATGTAGTAGAAATGTCTGGCACAAAATATGCCTTCTTCGAATATCAAATTTGCAAATACTTTATACTTTCATGGAAATTAATTTATCTGTTTATGCATAAATATAGATCCTAAGTGACATATTTTCTGTCTTTTAAAATAGTATAAGAGATCAAACCCATTAATAATTTGTAAATCTTTGAAATACATTAGCCACCAAAGGTTAAACCACAACTGGTTTCCTACATCTGATTTGCAAATCAATAAATGTAGGAACAAATTTGGAGTAAATATGCACTAAGCAGTTATTTATTGAGTGCGACACAGAAATTTACAAAAGTTAAACGCAAAAATGACTTATAACAAAGAGCAATCTTGGTGAAAAATTCCATACATGGAAAAATAAAAATGAATAAAAAAAAAGGAATTTATAGTGGTCTAGTTTCAATACTTAAGGAGCTAAAGTCCTACACATAAAAATACCAGAACACACAATGTTCAGTTTCCAAGATTTACTTATTTTATACCGTAATAGAAGGATCCTATATTGTCATGTATAGGCCCGTCAATTTACATGTCCGCAACTAAAAGAAGAAGCTATTTTCTTCCTGAACGATATGTTAGTTTAATATATATATATACGTAAGCAGGAAATATCAGCATCCTGTGTTAAAAAAAAAAAAAAAAAACACTGTGCGTCTTGGACGAACTGCTATCAGGAAAAATTGTCTATATTGTTCGTTGAAAAATTGTCAGAAGGCTTTTGCAAAAGAAATGCTGATATACAATGACATACTTACGATAATGATGGTAATAATTCGTTTTACAAAGTTTTACTGATTTCCTGGTGAGAGTTTTGTAAAAGGAAAAAAATAAAAGTTCAAAGCAACGTTCCAGTTACGTACTGTTATTCATTACGAATGTTAAGTTAATTTGATTTCTGTTGAGACATTCTGGATGATCAAGCGCAATAATATGCAATCTACAGAAAGTACACAATATCCAACCTCTAAAGACCTACAAAATTTTGGAACAAAATAAATCCAAATTAAGACATTAAATCGATAAAAATATGTACATGTTTATATAATAGGACCAGCTATCGAAAAAAAAGCCTTTAGACCAAGATGAAGTGTAACATTCGCCCCCTCCCCGTTCTACCTTCCACACAATCTAACACATGTATTACCTAGAAAGCAAAACCCTAAAATATTGTATTTGCTAAATTAGATGAAGTGTAACATTCGCCCCCTCCCCGTTCTACCTTCCACACAATCTAACACATGTATTACCTAGAAAGCAAAACCCTAAAATATTGTATTTGCTAAATTAGTCGAGGAAATTTTACCTTTTAGATTCTAAGGACATTCTCTTAAAACTTATTTTTCTCGCCCCAACCCCTTTTTTTATCAGTATCACATGAAGCAGGCATAGTTTTATAAACTTTAATTTGACTTTAATTTTTCCGAAATTATTGTTTCTTGCTACACTTTTGAATAATACCCCTTAAAATGAAAATTACGTACTGTATTTTGCGTAATCACCAAGTAGCGAGTATTATCTATTTTATGTACCTGAAAATTGGAACAGCAACTATCGGCAAGCAAATAAATAAATCAAGTTGAAATTTCAGAAAAGATCATGTTTAAAATAATAATAATAATACTAATAATAACGTTAGCCCATATGCATCAAACGTACTACAGTCGGTACGACTGGAGTTTGTACAAGTGGTCCACTTTCTTCAACTAGAATAAGACGAACGCAGATGTAAGAGAGCTATAGACCAACATATATAGCATTATATTTCTTTTTAGGATGAAATATGGGACAGACAATTGCAGTTAAAATACCTTAACTGCAAAAGAAAATATTTTTACATGTTATAGTGCATGAATTCAATTTATCAGGGAGCAGCGAAAGCAATGTTGTTTTTATGCATGTCATTGTTTCGCCTATTATAGCTCGACATGTACATGATGCTTTTGACATAATTTCTTGGTAGGAGAGGATTTTTAACTTTCGTAAAATATGGCAGGATATTGCCAAAATGTTTCTTTCACATGTACCCCTTTATCTGAAAGAATCATAAAAAAATATCTATCATTTCTTTGCTTTAATGTATATAATTACACTATCTTACCAAATTTTACCATTTTTATTAAACACATACCATTCTTTAAATTAAACAAAAAACGGTTATCTGTAGAATTCATGTTTTAAAAAAGTGCGTCATGAAATTTTATTTGTTTGAATCCCATATAAATATATACCACGTAACCAAAGTTCCAATAACCAAATATTTTCCTCTTATCAGAATTACAGCGTTTCAAAATCGAAGAATTTCAGTATTTGAGGAATGATGCATCGAATGCAAAGCTTAGGGAATATTAAACTTTTCTACCCAGACAGAACTCACTTAAAAGAGCATTACTAATGCCTCCGATAATGAAACTAATTCACCTCCATTATTGACTTAGTATATCTTTCCAGAAGGCTTGGACATGCAATTTAGACTTAATGTGCTTCTTCATTTATCTCTTCCAACTCTTTGGGAATAAAAACCGGATAGATTAGTGACAACTCTAAAAGGCGAAAGAAAATTTATCTTAAAAGCCTCTTTTCTATTGTGTAGAAATTTTATGTTCACAGATTCCAAATGTCTTTTTTTTTCCTTTGGAGAAAAAGAGATTGTATCCCAGGATAAAATGTTTTTGTACTCAGAGGCATGAATTCGATAAATCAATATCCATGAGCTGTAAATCACCTTCTCACGGTAAAGAGACATACATTTGTAGCCATTAAAGTTCTTTTTAAGAAGCGAAAAGGATGCGACAAAAAATTATAGAACACTGATGAATTCTGATATTTTTTATGTATTTGTTTGGTTACGAATTGATATTAATTAAATATAAATGCTAGTTTTCTAAACACTTAATGACGTGGAAATATTTTAATGTATGATGCTATCTTGTATATTGATATAAAGTACATTTGAAAACTTATCTTTAAATTTTTGGTGTTTTCTCTTCAAAATACAACTTAAAAAATAAAGTTAAATCATTTTTTAATGCATTAGTTTAAAAAAAAATCAGAACACTGATTATGATGTGATTATTATTAGGATTACAATTATAATTATTAATTTTTGGTCTCACAGACAGGAATCGACATTTCCATCATGGGTTTTAATAAAATAGTGATGGACTTCATTTACCAGCGGCACAAAATGCTGAAGATAAGACAAGTCATCTGTTTTCATTTTAGAAAAAATTGTAACTGAGAATTTGATATCTGCAGTTTATCCTAATAATTCCAACACCGATTTCCGTCAGGGATAGTTAATTAATATCAATGCTCATGTAAAATCTCTATTAATTTATTAAAATAAATATACAATACGCCTTGTTTACCACTTGGTTCTTCATCATAATTTCGCATCCTTATTGATGCAAACAATGTTCGGAAACACAACTTTTGAAGGTTTCATTAATATCCTCCACACGCTTTGCTGGAACCCTCCAAAATTCTTCATCGGCATAGCGTTTTAACTTAAAGGAACCACTTTCTGTCAAATTGCATTATTGCTTCCAGGACACGGCGTCGAGGTGCCAAATCTGAACACTAGAGTAATATTTGTTGCATTTTAACTTTTTGTATCACCTTATTGCAGACCCTCAACATACCGATTCAAGCTGTATAAATAAATCATAAAAGTATTGAAAAATTTAGAATGACTTTTTTTTTTCTGGAATAACGTGAGCATAAGATAATTTTAAAAATATCTGAAAACTTTGTTATATTTAATTAATACTGTAACACAACATATATTTTGACCCACAACAGTTGCAATATTGGTTATTGAGGCACTTACAGGGTTTTTTAATTGTAATTCAACTTTAGAAGAATGTTGATGAGTTTTAAAAATGATCACAGTTTATACTGTTGTTCACAGACACTTTAGTTACATTTTTGTATCCTACAGATATATTTTCAAGCAATACAAAAATAAAAATGACCATTTTATTTAACTCAACAACGAAAATATTTTGGGCGGTGAATGTTGCATGAATTACAATACTGGGAAAGGAAAGCTTTCAGTATTCACAATCTGTTTCTGCAAAAAAATAGAAAATTCAAGTTGTTGAGATGTAAAGGTTTGAAGCAGCTGCTTCAACTCTGTTGCAAAGCTTTTTGTTTGCAGATAATATTATTTCCAAAAGCCAAAGCTACTGGTAAAGAATGTATTCTTGTTTGTATTGCATTTAAAAGCGAGAATGTCGTAGACAACTTTTTTTTTTTTTTTAAGAGAAAAAAAGGGAGAAAAATATATTTGTAAAGTAATTTTTTTGTTAACTACCCCCTATTGGGTCTGTGTTTAAAAAAATTCTAAGGATGGTTAAGGATGTTGTATGTGTTTTATACAGTCTAAAGTGAGGATTTACTGCTGTCTCTTTTTCTTACAGGTATTGTTGCAAAAACTGAGTATTGTTTTCGGGATCGAGGTTTAAAAATCCTATGCATATGGAAAATTGTAGTAAAGGGTATAGTTGGTAAAACGAAAAACAAATTTATTACGTCTAGAAATTCGACAAACAATCTTCAGTACACCGGTGACAGAAATTAACAAGCAATAACATGATTTATAACTCTCAACCGAGCACTGAGGATTCCTGAGGTACTGTATTTCGTATACGATGAAATCTTTCCGCAGTCTAAAATCTGAATGGGAAATCGCGAGCAAAGCTCTTAACTGCTCATCACTATACATCAATGGAGAATTCGAAACAGCTTTTAAAATTATGTTTGAAAAACAACGGTTAAATGGTTCTTCTATACAACATACACAGATCTCAATAAAGCTTAGTCCACAAGCAATGTTCTAAAACTGACTCAGTGGCGATCGGCGCTCTCGTTTATATACCTTACCGAACTTTCCACTAATTATTACAACATTTCAATTAATTGGCATTTCTTATTGTCCCGTACGTCTATCCATTAACACTAATGCTAATCCGTTTGCGCATCAGCATATATACTAATACAGGATTATACTAATGCTGGAAAACAAACACTGTAGGCCCCATTAATACAGTCGTGGCAAATGTCTTGACAATATTGGCGACTTTTCAGTGAAATATTGCCAATGTTTGACGAGAAATCAAAAACTCCCATGTTATTATTATTGTAAGCATAAAGGTCCCTATCGCGCGTTTTAGATAGCAGAATTCTGTGCAACGAAATGTCAGCTTTAATCATTTGATGCCTAGAATTTTAGCCTACATTTAAATCTTGAAGAACAGATCATTCCGAGAAATTGCAACAATATATGGACCGAAACGTGAGAAAATGATTTTTCCCACCTCAACAGTTAGGGTGTCAATTTTCAAAATTGGCTTCATGAATGACGCTTTAGGTACAAAAATAAGTTTCCAAAATTCCATCTCTTATGCATCTCCTATCAGTTTGGTTAAGCGTTGATGTGCCAGTAAATCAGTCAGTCATTCAGGAGATCTTCCTTTACATAGAGAGATAAACACAAAGAATATTTTTACAAATAACTCAGTTTCATTATGAAACACAATCAAAACTCTGGACATTAACGCACCAAAAATGTACTTATGTTTGATTTTACAAAGTTTTAATTTTTTCATTTGTTAAACATCAGTTTCTGTCAAGTGGTTTTCGTCAGTTTAATTTTATTAATTGTGGAACTTAATCATACAAAATACACGGCAAATGTGTGATATTATTTTATCATTTCTACAGTTATTTGTAATTTTTTTTCAGAAAGCATACAATACGCATACTAACAACAACTGCCAACGTCGTTACCACAGTTCCACTAATAAAGGTACCCTTGAGCAAAGATTCTTGGTTTAGATTCTTCAGGATCGAGAACACTTTTTTTTTCTTCTTTTTCTAGCGTTGCGATATTCATTGTTTTGCAAAAATACAACTAAATGTTCATGTATTTTCTATGGACCGCAGTAGGTTTCTGAGAATTGTCAAACATTAGGAACACTCAAGAGTAGACAGTATGAAAGATTTTGCGAGCCTTCATACCGGCATGGTATTGCAAAAGGGGTCTATTAAAACCACGAAGTTAGACTATAAGATCTAACACACTCCGTAGCGGCTTGCTGTTATTTGTTGTCCCTAAAGTACTTTTCAAATATATAAACATTGGAAAATTGGAAATCGATTGCCGCGCATTGATCCTAGTGGTTAAAGAATAAAGGATTTCGGGAACCACTTCTAGCTAGTTTTGAACGTTTTAAATTTCTCACCCTAGCATGTGAACGAGATTATGAACACTAGCACAAAATTTTAACTTTCTTTTCTTCAATTTGTTATGCTGTAGTTTACGTAGGTTGCCTTTGTAACAAGTGAATAAAACAAGGAAAAATATGTTCTACATTGAGATGATTAAAATAGTGAGTTTATTACGAGTGTATATATTTACGACAGAAAATGGCTTTGAGTTTATAACTCCATTTTGTGTGTAGCATGAGTTTGATATTTTAATATAAGTTTGTGATTTCACTAAGAGTTTCAGTTTAGCGGGAATTTAAAACTCTGATAAAATGTACCGTCGTATGATATAAATGTTAATACTGTTTATTTGAGTATCAACGTCTTTGCAAATAAACAGTTTGAGAATATTGCCTTCTCTTCAATAACTACAGCAGCAGTTACCGAGTAAGGTATTGCGAAATCTTTATGCACAGGTAGCGTTATCGGACTTTCTAAGAGGAGGTCTAACTTCGTATCTATACATCACATCACTTCATCAAAATTCAGGATCGGAACGTCTGAGTCCCTCCCTGAAAGAGAAATTAGTTATCTTCATACAATTAAATATCACGACTTCTGAGACATACAGAAAATACCATGATCCTGATTCGTGTGAGTGTGATCTCGAAATGATGTATGGCAATCTCTATTTAGAGTACACAAGCATGGGTAAAGTTTTATCTGCAAGCGTAAAAACTAAAATAACCATGCTCTGTACCTCCACAGCACAGTTTAAACGTTTTTATTCTATCACTTTGTGTAAGTGCACGGTGAAATGAACTAGTTGGTTTAAGCTGCACCTCCTAGATATAGAAAGCCTAACAACTGCTCCAAAAATGACGTCACAATTTAACTGTCATAAAGTGAAACTATTTAAAATTTCAGGTGAATTTACTCTCACACAACAGCATTCTAATGATTTGAGATAGAAAATTTAATTTTACGACAAAAGGCAAATTTTTAACTGTAACTAATTATGTAATGTAATAACGAAATAGATTATAATGGATTGTTTTGTATCATACAGGTATCTTAATTTTTATCTTTTTAAGGTATTTGTAGCATTCACCAGAAAATTTAATTAGTTTTACTTTATGAAAATAAAATTGTGATGACGTCACTACTTGAAGTCCTAGTGATGACGTCAAAGCTTCGCGTGTTAGACTTAGTATATTTAGGAGGTGTTGTTTTAATATCGTTTGTTTATTGGAACATTGTGAGAGTGAGCTTGGAGGTTAATAAGGAAAATTCTTCTGGAATTTAATTAAATATTTTAAAAATGATAAATTAGTGTTTTTATTAATAAGGTAGTTAGTATTCTTTGGATTAAACATTCCTGTTCACTTTGAGAAGAAATCCGAACTATTTTCCAAAATCCAAACTGTTCTTCATACTAAGTTTCACAACAAAGGCAATAAATTACTCTTTCAAGCTACAAATTAATGCGTGTAATACATTTATTTTAAACAAAACTGGAACTAGGAAAATAATGAAAAATTGCATTTTATCACGATTTAACACTTTGCTGTGTGAATACAGTTTTGTCTGAATCAATGTGATATTCATACATGAATACACAGAATTTTACATCTTGGAGACCTCTCATTAATATTTATAAGTTGTTCGGTTTCCGGTGAGTTATCCTCTAAAATCGAAAACAGGGGTCAAATGATTAAACATATATTTTGTCATTTGATTTCTGAGCTCAAACAGATTAAACGCAATTACGTCACCGAAGAAGAACCAACATTTGGAAATCCTTATTATGACTAACGTTTCTAGACAAAATTTGCATTTATTTTACCCTTTAGGTTGAGGCTCGAATAAAATTATTCAGAATTATACAATGAATAATTTATACTTAATACAAGGATTCTGGATGCGAGAACGAACAGATATATGTGGGCTCTAAAAACATTTCCATGTTAGTCTCTGTCCTCCAGAAAGGAAGAACAGTTCTTTATTATTTAACAAACAAAAATCTTGAAAATTCAGAGTGTATGGAGTTTAAGGCACACCTACAACAGAAGTATCTGCGTAGGACTTTTTAAAGGGTTGTAATGCGCATTTACGTTACATCTGTTGAAAACCGCCCCAAACGCCTTTAAATCGACAGCCGCGTGGTTGGCCAGATTCCTGGACCTGCACGAGTCAGTCTTCTACCATGTGCAGTGTCTTATCTACTAGACCACAGTAGGACAAGGAAAATTCAGAAATCGAACCAACTCAATTTAGTAAACATCCCGCAAGTTTTTAACTTAGCACATTTCTGAGCTACAACAGGTCTAGGACAGTAGAGTGCCTAGAAAAGAAGGGATAAATCCGATGGTGCTAAAATTGAAACGTGGTAAATTATGTAAGCCGATTCGTACGAGATCTAGAAAAAAAGAAGAAAAACAATCTGTACTGTAATTTTTGCTATAAAAAATTGTGTTAGGCTAAGAAATTTAGGACAATTTTGCAACTATGCAGCTTGTCAAAAGATATGTAAATAACAATTCTTTTACATTTCATCATAACATAAGAACACGTACATAATCCATAAGAATATCTTTAAAATACTAAGAAAAGCTAGATGGGATAGTTCATTACATTGCAACAGTGGGGAAAAGTGGCCTAAAATGATTCAAGGTGAAAACTTGTGTAAAATAACGTAAATGTTTAATCTTCGGCCCTTTCATAGCATGTTTTACACTATATGTTGCATTATGCAACATATTTCAATAGTATTTTAAAAGCTTTTTGAGAAATGACAAACTTGGAATTTTGAAAAAGTGTCCAATGGACCATTTCACCCTCACCAAAGGGCAAAATGATCTTTCATTTGAAAATTATTGTAAATTGTTTTTTATCAGCAAAATAAAAGATATTAAAGTAATTATGACTATGCACAATGAAATAAAATATTTTTTACAATAAAATATCACACACAATTTATTTTATAAAATTTTTAAAATAAAATGTGTCACAAACACAAATAAAAAGAGTGCCTTTTCTGGAAGTGTATGATTCCGTTTTCTTACGCAATTATTGGAAGTGAAAGATTTTGAGGAATCACGCATTTTGAGAGCACTTGAATGGCTGCCATGATGGCTAGAGCCTGGTACCGGATTTTCTTCAGTCGATGGATCATTTTACCCGGCAGTATGGCTAGCCATTTTAGGTCATATTACTGGATGGCGCCGAGAAAAATAACATAATTAGCAAGTGTAGTTCTCACATAAAAACATACTCCATTTAGTAAACCAGTTCTGTGTATGAAAGACTTTACATTTAAATAAGCTGAAAAGTTATACTTTACCTTATAATAGCTTTTAGCTTACCTTATAATAGATGTTACAAAACCCAGTTTTTCGAAGAATTCTTTTAGATGCATAATACTGTGATCGCTTGAATACCGCCATTGTTTCTTCTTCACTTGTCGCAACTAGGTATAGGTTACACTATAAATAGCGCTACCTGCATATCAGAAAGCATATGTGGATTGTTTTGCCCGCTAGCTCAGTTTTAGGGCGCCTTCCCCTTATGTCAGCTACAAGTTTTGAGTTAAGATCAGATGCACTCAAAAGTCTGAAAACAGCGTTATTTTTCGGATTTTTCGTTTAATATGTGAATAAAATTCTTCACATTCTACAATGCATCTCAAAACGCATCATATATTTTAAGAAATCATTCATCGCATACATTTTGAGTAACCACCCTTCAGTGAATTAAATTTCATTTCATTCATTTAAGCCGATTTTACGTAATGCGATAATGGCATATTTTTTCGATAATCCAGAGAAAATCCTATGAATACATTGCTCTTATTACATTTAAATTGTCGAAAATTATATTGGTTTTGGAGAATATATGATTATTTACAACCATAGTATATATAAAAGAAGATCGAATCAAAATAACAAGAATAAATTAATCAGGCTAATTTCAACAAATATGTAAAAGATATAAATCTGAGAACCCATTATGTATATAACGTGAACCTTTTGATCGATTAATTCAATACATAATATATATAGAAACTTTTTACTTGCATTTTATCGTTATAAATATAAATTTTAAGCATGGGTTAAAACAAACGTCAAAGTAAATTTACTACAATTACGGAAATGTAATTTATTATATGAAAGATTATTTTACGATAAAGATTTTTACTTTTTTCCTGTAAGAATTTGGTTTTCAATTCTACAATAAACGACACCATTTATGGCATGAAAGCTCGTCTTTATCACGGCCTCGGCAAGCAGATAAATCAGCAACCAGAGGACAGTAAATCAGGCCTAAGCCCTTAACAAGACGTGAATTTTATCTGAACTACATTCGTGGCACTGGAATGATATATGCATGTGAATACATTACTTTTAAACAGGGTTATTTACTCTGAATCTCTCCTCACAGGAAAATCTTAAGTAGGTCAGATTTAAATTTATGGATTTCTTTAAAAATATAATGATGCACTTCCTTTCGCTTGAATAAATTTATGCAAACTTCTGCAAGGAATTATTAATAATATGATTTTTGATTTAAGAGGACATTTGTTTTACTACGACATCAATATAAATATTAAACAAAAATAAATACTAATTACACTATAACTCTTGAATTGAATAAAAATTAACCTAGATGAGCCAAATACCTAGCACATGATTTAACCCCTTAACAACATGATAATTTTGAGGAAAGTTGTCTTATAAAACCCCGTTTTAACATAAATAGTCCATGACTTTCTTCTATCATGCCAAATAAGAAGTGTAATTTAGTGTTTGAGTTATATAAACTATGTAAATTTTGAAATTCTCCTGCCCATAAATACTAAAAAGTAAAATTTCACCCTGTGAATTGAACTTGAGAAGGAAAAGATTAATAAAGTTTCTAACATTCAGGCTTTCGACAGCCTTTTTGATGTGAGCATGTACATGCTTTTACTATGCATAAAATCAATGTAGAATGAATTTGATAAATGTAGTTACTTAAAAGTTTTGCGATGGGATTATATGAAAATTTACAATATCTTTGTCATGTTTGATTTATGCTTTGTATTTTTTTTAGAACCAATGAACAATGCATTTGAGGGAATTCCAGCTTATTTTCTCTATTAATAAATTGTTCTCTTCGAAAAATGTATTACTGGTGATAAACTAGATTATATGTAGTTTTATGATTTTGGAGTAGATGTGAATTGATTGTAAAATAAAATCGATACTCTAGTCCCTATGAGAGGCCAACTATGAACCTGAAATTATTAAAATATTACTTGCTAATGGTGACCTCATGCGGAAAATTCCTTTCCTTAATAAAATGGACAGCTGTTGAAAATTATTCGTGTTTAAATCTGTAGTTTACTAATAAAACGTCCTATTATATTTATGACTAACTAAATAGCATAACAAATGGCATAACACTACACTAGATGACATACATAATAGAACATTTAGTCTTAACTAAGTAAAATTCTAATTATTCTGTTATGTCATCCTACAGAATTTTAGTTTTCTGGTGGCTATAGATTTGCTGTAAAAAATTAAGAAAAACAAAATGATTTTTTTCTATCGTGAACATGTATTAATTTAAATATATTCACATTTCTACCAATGAGCCCATATATTAATATTTTTATTTCTTGGTAGAAAAAAATTTGAAAATTTTCATGTTTATTAAACTTTATCATCAATTTATAGGAAGAAACTATGTACCATTTATATATATTTTATTGTTTCTATCAAACAAATAAAGAACGAAGAAAGTACTACAAAAGAGTTATACGGAACCATGCGAATTTTATCTGCATTTAAATAAACATAATCTGCTAAATCCCATTATTTTAAAGAAATTCAGAATATGTTACACGTATTTGACAAAAGAATACGCTCTGCTAGCATGGTAATAAGTGAAATGGAATTTTTCAGAATCTAAGAAAAACGAGAAAATAATTGGATTTCCAGTAGCTTGGAAGCAGAACTTGCATAACGCTTGTATGTATGTCGCTTTATCTAATGGAAATTTTATTCTGAATTTTCAGGTATCAGAAATTCAAATAAATATGCA
Source organism: Cheiracanthium punctorium (assembly GCA_038373885.1). Taxonomy (NCBI): domain Eukaryota; kingdom Metazoa; phylum Arthropoda; class Arachnida; order Araneae; family Cheiracanthiidae; genus Cheiracanthium; species Cheiracanthium punctorium. The sequence goes on from JAWZYV010019487.1 coordinate 27,849, forward strand.
AATAAACTGGAAAACTCGCAATTTGTCTTTTCTTGTAAAGAATAATTTTTCGCTACATCTGCAGCAGTGTTCTTTCTTTTCCATATATTCCTATGTTCGGAAAGTCGTTTGGTCTTTTGTATAAGGCCTATTATTTACATGCAATTGAAAGAATAAAAAAATGTTTAAAATATGCTTGGATTCAAAGTTTTTGCTTTAGCAAAATATTTAAAATAAATTATTAATAACTATTTTATTCAGATTTCAGAACGGTAAAGAAGCCTATTAACCTTTGAAATATCAGATTTATATATGACACATTACTACTCAGGCAGCATACGAAAACACTGGTTCTCTGAACACCCATTAACGTTCAGAAAATCTGTGTGTGCTGCCTGGGTAATAGATTTTCGTCACATTTATTTATTATTTGTTTACGTGTTTTTACTATCCAAATTTCTGTATTCATTTTGAAAGAAAAAGATGGATTGTTCAAAACTGGCAAATATTTGTTATTTTACCAAAGTTCCTCCAAAGTCTTCAGTTATAAGTGATTTTGGATGAACAAAAGACTATGGGGAAAAGTCCACCGTCACAAATATGTTGGTAGATGCATATCAGTTATCTGGTGAAATATAGATAAAAGCAAAAAGCACTAAATAGATCTTTAATGTATAGAAATAAATGTTTGTTACAATAATTTAACCATCGGTAAACACTATGAAGCACTGAAATTGAATTTCCAAAAAACAAAAAACGCAAAAATTAAAGTATCTCTCTTGTCTTGAGAAAATGAATTTTTTAAATCTTAGCAATGTGAAGTCTATCAGTTTCAGGAATAGACAGAATTCTTTTAACAACATTATGAAATTTAAGTCATGAATATCTGAGTAAATTTCAATGTTTCTACTATTACTTATTCATTTTGCTTTTAAGAAATGCGTTTTATTACTGTTTATCAAAATTACATATGAATTATCAAGCAACTGCTAATTAAAGTGTTTTCTGTATAATCTCAGTTCTCATTAAAAAAAAAGAAACATCAATGTAAGCATAAATAAGATTTGTGAAAATATAGAAATAAATATTTAAGACATCAAGACTTAGTATAATTTAAAATGAAGTAATTTATTGATATTTTTTTTTCGTTTCTAAAATATTTTTTACTTTTATATTCTCGTCAAAGTTGATTGAACTGTTCCTTCAATAAGTATATTAATGGAAATGCTTAGCATTACGGTATCAAATAAAAACAACTCCTCCTCTTCATATCCTCTGTTAATTAAATAAAAGATGAAAAATCTATAAACAATAGCATGAAGTGTCTCAATAAAATAAATTACCAGGAACGCATTTCTTACCCAGCATATCGTGTTATTTTCCAATCTATAAACACAGAGAATAGGAGATAAAAAATTCAAATCTTTCTTCTGGATTTCTTTGTCGAAAGGAAATTGAAGATATTACTTTCTCAGGAGACAGGAAAAAAGAGTATTGTAAAACAATAGCTAGAAGTTTACAAAAATGTTTTATATCGACAAAAACAATAATTTATTTTTTAAAAATGCTTACTTAAATTAAAAAAAAACATGTGGCAATTTTTTTCCTTAAAAATTATATCAATGTTTAATTTCTTAAACTTTTGAAAAAACAGTGTAATTATATTGCAGTGCTTTTCCGAAAAACATAACTTAAAACCAATAGAGCACTTTTTCTTGGGTTACTTGATAAACACAATTTCCTTCAGATCGGAAAAAGATATATCTCCTGCTTAAAAAGTCTATCTAATAAAACAGAAGAATTATTAGATCTTCCAAACATATTGATTGTAACTCCTTTTCAAGTGCACGTATACATATGCACAATAGGGTGCATCACATTTTTTTCTTTGAGATCAAAATAAAGGGAGGGTGTCCAATTAGTTTCATACTACTATCTGATTTTTCAATCACCTATACAATTGTTTCTCAGAGCTTGAAAAGTTATAATTTTAGTGAAGTTTTCAGTTTCTCTTTCAAGGTCAAGGTTCCAGGTTTCTTTTTCAAGGTGGTTACTTTCCCTGCACACACCATTTCGATTTAAAAAAATATCGACGTACTATCTTTTAAAATTTTAAAATATCAATTTTGAATTCCAACTTTAATCAATATCAAGCAGTTTCAGTTGTTCAAAACGAACTCTTTCTGTATTATTTTTTGTTTTTCTTTCCTTTATTTTATTTAACAGTTTTTGTAAAAATCTACATTTAGAATTTACTGAATTTGTAGAGTTATTTCTGAAATGTTTAAATTTGGGATGGGTCCTAAAAGAGCGAGTTTTGAAAATTTAAAATTTTACATCTCTTGAAAAAGATAAATTTCTATATTTTCCCCCAAAACTTCTTTTATAGAATGTCTTGTGTAAGAATAAATTTTCATTTTATCCTTTTTACGGCTTCAGCCTAAAAATCTTCTATTGTAAGAAAAATTACTTAATTTTTCATTAGATGAATGAATTTAAGTTTTGTTAATTTTAGTTCTGTCAACAAATATCAAAACTGGCAGGCGGACAGGGATTTATTTTTTTAAGTCACATTTATATATTTCACCAGATCATTATTCAAACTCTGGCTGTAAGTGTGAGGAGCTCCGACATTACTTATTGGACCCCATTTGGCTTCAGGTGTCAAGATTAAAGATTAAAGTTAAGGATCTTCTATTTTAGAGTGACAGCAAGACTCGATGACAAATTCAATTTCAATAAAAAGCTTTTAAAAAGATATCTACATCAAATTCTTGCAATAAAATACAGTATTGATGAACTCCTAAAAATCAACTTCAGGAAGCCTTAAAATTAGTTCTTTAAGAAGAATAGTTGGCTATGCTCTAAAATTTTACTTTTTTTTATCAACGTCTTCTTTGAAGAAAAACTGATCTATCAAATTAATGCTTTGAATTTTAAAAAAATAAATAAATATGAATCATGTGTTTAGCAGCTGGTTAGTATTAGTTACTAACCAGCTGCCTTATTCAAAATTTATTTGTTTGAATTTAATAGAAGCCCCTCGCTTACCCTCCCCAAAATATATGAATTACTTTCTGTTACACATAATACTCTATGTAGACCATATATGGGAAACCACTGGCCCGTGCGCCGGATGTGGCCCGCCAAGGGTTTTCATCCGGCCCGCGAACAAATCAAAACCCCATGTAAAACCCATATAAACCGTTCAAAATCGCATATAAATCACAATTATACGGCCTGCGACTTCCCTAACATCCAAAAGTTTGGCCCGCAACTTTCCAAAATTTGCCCAGACATGCTCTAGACTGTCGAAATATAAAAACTTTTGAAATATTTTGTCATTATTTTTTATTTTTTGCATGCTGTTCAAACCGAAACAAACCCCCAAAAATTTTAATTGCAATATTTTAGAAAGATGCGTACAATTCTTAAATAAAGTCACAAATAAAAGTGTAAGGAGTTATATAAAATAAATTTTACTGCTTATTCTTTTCTTTTCTATGAACTGAATATTCTTCCGGGGCGAGTGGTCTTGTAGCTATAAAAACAAACTGTGAGATATTGTAAGGACCTAATTCTGAAGATTTTCTTCTAAGTACATAATAACATCTCCTTAAGCTTTCTTCGATAAAATGTTAGTATGGTAATCCATAAACGCTTTCTTATTCGAGTTAGGTAAAAATATTTTACTGCAGCTAATTAGAGCACCTGCTTCTGAAAATAGTGTTTATTCGTGTAGTAATTGAAAAAAAAGTTTTATATACAGTTTTAAGTGTTTTATATTAAAATTCTGTAATATTTGTTATTTATTTGTGTTATTTATTTGTTATTTATTTGTTTGTAAGCTAAACATTATTATTTGCTCTTGAAGTTTTATGCTCAGAAATTATCAAGAAATATAAATCATGCCAAGCGCATCGATTATGAAACACTTCCCAGCAAAGCAATATGTTTGCGCCAAATTTGGCGATGTATTTTCCTTAAGTCTGGCGAGATTTCGGAGATAAGGTAATATTGTACTATCACTATAAATGCAATTTTATGTGACACTGTAAAAGACCTTTAAAAAATTTTCATCATTTAACGGAAGATTATAAACATTTTATACTCATTTTTCTTGTGCTAGAAATGTATTAGTTTCTCTCAAATGCCATAGATTGTAATGTATTGGAATTTGTTTGACTGTTCCTTTAGAAGAACTATTAATAAAACAGACAGTATTTTCAGTGAAAAGCTTTATTTTGAGAGCATTAATAATATGTATTCCAACTTTGTTTTCTTTCAAAGAGTCAAATATCTCTAAAATACGTTTTCAAGAATGACTACGCATAGAGTGCAATCTATAGGACTTGTTTTCTCCTGTAAGATAACTATAAATGCTACTTACACCATTTTCAATAGGGTACATGGTACTGTACATAGAAAAAACATCAATTTCGCTCAAATCGATGTATATTTACGACAGTTAGAACACTGGACTGGTGGACAACAGAACGGACAAACAAACCGAAATCACACCTCTCAAACTTGTTGGTAAGTTAAAAATATAAATATTCTTCTTATACACAACATTACGGTATCAAACGAACACGGAGAGCGGGAAATTTATTTTTTCAAGGGTTAGCAGTCTAAAATTAATTTTCCACGCGCTAAAAAATAAAAGTTTGCAATATTTTTCAATGTAAATCCAATAATGCGTTAGACCCCTTTTGGGTTCGGTGGGAGAAACAACCCTTCCACTCCTGGGCAGATAGCTCTTAGACATGCTTTAACGAAACACAATACACTAAATTGTTTTATAACAGCGCGAGTTACGAATTTTCAAAATTCCCAATGAAATCGTCACAGCTTAATATTATCACATTAGAAATTTTTCAATTTACCCCCAAATATTGAAAATATCGCCAAGCTCGGTTCGTTTTTGAAAGTATTTTTTCGCACCGTATTTGGCAATTTATCCCAAAAGTCACCAGCATTGATGACATTTTGCGCAAGTTTTAAAGGAGATACACAATCGTCTTCGGATTATTACCTAATTATAATGTAGGATAGTGTTATATGCCTTAAATAGATGTGTGTGTCTAAACTGCCATTGACCGTATTGTATGGGAATTATTTTTAGTGCTCCTGTAGAAGAACCGTCAACGATACATACAATATTTCCGATGAAAAACTTCTAATCCTTAATAACATACACTAATTTCGTTTCATTTCAAATAGCAGAATATCTCTAAAACTAGAAGTCAAAGCCCGTTGTAGAGGCAATTACAACGGGCGGTAGAAAAAACATTTGACGACAGCATGTCTAAACTCAATGTATATAATCTTAATCCTCCTAAAATAGATAACTTCATATTCAATTTTTATTATATACTAGCTGCGTGCCCGTTCTTCGCACGGTAGGAAACGAATATTTTCCTAAAATATAATCGTACCTGTGCGAAAACAAAATCTAAAAAAAAAAAAAAGTTCGAGTAGTCCCTTTGTTGCAACTACCGCGGGATAATTTAACGCAATAGAATTATAGTTTAGTTAGTTGTAAGACGATCACGCGCTTTGAAAAATGATGAATAACATTTTGAATTAGACGTAATATTTATTAACGTGATATACTGTTTTTTAATCCATATTAACCTAAAAAATGTACTATTACCAATTACTTATACTATCTATTACTTATATTAATATTATATATCTTCGTTTCTCCCTCTTTAATGCCCAATCTAAAGAAACAGTTTAGATATTTTAAACCAATGGTGCCTTTCTACTTTTTGATGATTCTTTAGAATTTATGTATTGCCATTAAAACAGCTCTCCATATATTTTTAAGCTAAGTCTTGTCAGATTGACGTATTTAGCACCACAAAATATTTCATCTCGGCGTGGTGGAAAATATCCAACCTGTCCCAATATAAATATTTAGCTCCATGGTTGTATCGTGTAAAACACAAAGCTGTATAACCTCGAGGAATTATTTAGAATATCTCAGATTGCGAATAGGACGTTAAATTGCGTTGCAGAGTTTACAAATTCCACGCAACTTTTAATTTATGATGTCATGTTCTGACCCGGGTAGTTGAGTCTGGTTATTTCTCACAGTAGTTTTCAAACAGAGCAATATTGAACCATACGACTTTGAAAAACTATCCCCTGCAACAGAACTTATTAGAGTTAATTTGAGAGATGTTGCGTTTATTCCTAGTTAATCGGTATTTTTAATACTTTCCGGAGCTATTTTGCTAATGATGTAACTTTTCTGCAAGAGCTTGCTAAGTTGCTAGAATTCAACAAAAAAGTGTATCTAATATATCTACCGCCAAAATCGTCCAAACTTGGCGACATTTTGCACGATTTTTGGGAATACATACGACGACCGTCGTTAAACCGATAGCGAATACATATTATTACGCGTATTATGTTAATTAGCATTTTTCACCTTTAGGCGACATTCGAATTTCCCAAGATTTTAAAAAACTCAAGTTTCCTTTCGATAATACGGTGGCTGAAGAATCATAGTATTAAAAAATCGCTAAAGGTAACTCTCGCATTAAACAAAATACTTTGGGTTTTTATAATAGTAAATTTTTACGTCGAAGCCTTTTAAGTAAGGCTGGGATTCGGACTCTATTTACCGTCATAGAAACCAGTTTATTGACCGATTCCAGTTTTATTATTGGTCTAAAAACTGGAAACGTCAATAAAACTGGTTTATAATGATGGTCAATAGAGGTCTGCATCCCAGGCCTAATTAGATTTTTAACTCATTTTTAAACTCATGACGTCAAAATGACATCATTCTCAGTTGCGATATCCAACATGAATTAGTGAATGAAGAAGAAAAAAAAATGCACGTTGTTTTACTTTTATAGATCATCTGATAACGTGGAAGTTTATTATTTCGCTCGTAGTGTAATCTTTTGTCAAAACTTGTTAACCTCATTAGGATTTTTAATGCGTTTTTACACTCATGACATAATGACGTAAGTCTCTCTTAAATTATTGAAAGTAATAAATAAATAAATCTAACTTTGTTAACTGTGCTGAAATCGGACATTTGAGTAGCTTTCTACCCTGAAAATTGCAAAAAATCGTAAAAATTAGGGAACGGGTGGATTTCCAGAATTTTAAAGTAGCCTACGGACTATTCTATGTCGTTTTACGTGTATGTGCAAAATTTCAAGCCGATTGGTCGAACGGTGTGGAAGGAGTTCCCGGACGAACAAGCAAAGAAACAAACAAACTTTCACATTTATATAATAGATACTCAAATCGAATTTCATGCTCTTCTGGGAATGTGTGAAAACTTTTCGCATTCAAGCGATTTCATTTCGCTGGGAACATCCCGAGGAAATCATTTTATTTCTTAAAAAAAAAAAACTTTAATTTATAAATCTGATAAAATGATGATGAAGTCATTCTCACTTGCAATAGCTAATTTTGTCACTCAAATCATTCACTTTTTTGACACTCGGAAATAAAGTGTATCTGAAAATTGTGAAAAACCGCTTACAAATGAGGGAGCGGGTGGATTTTCAGATTTTTAAAGTAACTCATATTGTTTTCTATATTTTTATACATATTTATGAAAAATTTCAAGCGGATCGTGCAAACGGTGTAGATGTTATTAGGCTTTTTGAGACTAACTTTGTAATCTTTTTGCAGTAATGGCGGAAATGCGTTTTATCTTGAGTCAGGGATCAGCGTAACTATATAGTAGGATGATACGCTTTAAAGTATAACTTCCCATAGAGCGCAATGTATTGGGAATATTTTTAGTGCTCCTGTAGAAAAACTATAAATGCTACATAGACCGTTTTCAGTAGGGTACATCGTACAGTAGATAAGAAATATAAATTCCGTAGAAATCCGTATGTTAGTTAGAGCACGGACGGACAGACAGACAAGCCGTCATTTTCATCCTTGTTGAAAAGTGTTAAAAACTTTTATAATGATAAAGTATTACCATTCTAATCACACATCACAATGCTTTGTTCCTTGACGATATTCTCACTCCTTCTACAGTGGCACAGCTAAGTTCAAAAGACGTTTACATGCGTTCCCATAGCGCAGGCTGACCGTCTTTAGAACCAATTGTGCTACTAAGTTTTTTCAGGCTCGAGGAAGTGCTCTATATAAATTGAAGAAGGAAACATACATTTTATTATAAAAAATGATATAAATTTTGGGAAAAAGCTCATTTTTAAGCCTAATTAGAAAAACTTACTGGCCTTTGAAGAGCTTTAAATTCCTTTTGAACTAGCTCATAAATTTCCATTTGCAGACTTACAAATGTATGCGCTTCTTTTTTATTCTCCTCTATTATGCTTCCTGCAATTTTCTTCCGTTAGTGCTCATGATCAAGTAGGACTGTATTCGCAGAAATTAATGCTATTTTCTAAAATACGCAGTTGAAAATTTTAAAAGTGAGTCTTAGAAATATTTTAACAAACTTGTACTTATAATAAAAGCACGTGGAATAAATTATTGAAATACTATTACATAAACAGTATATTTAAACGTATGCACTCAAAATTTTAAAAGCGAAGTAACATTTACATATGTTTTCATGTTATATAACCAACATATATAAGCATTTCTCTGAAAAAAGATGGAGAGATGGCTTATAGAATTCTGTAGTATGGGAATTTTGTAAATTATATTACTTTTTAAAGTATATATATACGATAGAACTGTACTTCAAAGAAAGGCATATTTATTCGATTTGAAAATCTTGAATGATAAAACATGATTCCATTAAACAACGATACACTGATATATGCTTCTTTGAAATGCGTATTTCATCTATATATTTTCTAGATGTTTTGCATTTTTAGGTGGAGTAACTGGTATACATTGAATTTATTTTCCGAACCGATTGTACACTGAAGTACAATTACATTCCATACGTGCTATTGCTTCGAAACAGCAGTTGCACTCTTCAAATAAATTTTTCATACTTCTGGTATGTAATGGAATAGTATCTGAATAAAACTCATATAAATACAAGTTTAGTATTTTTTTTTAAAGTTTATGCATTAAATGTTTCAGCATTTAGATTCTTTTTTTCGATAAAGCTATAATATGAATCAACAATATTATTTTCTTAAAATAGTAAAAAGTTATTTTTTGCAAATTTGATGCTCTGATCTTCAGTCAGTTGAATTTTTAAATTATTAGTTTTAAAATTACATATCTGACGCAGCTGGCTGTGCGGCACAGCCAGCTTCGACAAAAAAGGGTCTCTAGATCTATCTCACGCGAGAAACGTTTCGATCGTCCACCATCTTGTTGGTAGTTAAGTCGAGCGATGGCAACGTCTGCCCTTTTTTCAGCATTGGGCCATCTATCCAGCTGTTCTCGCATTCTTTCATTTTTCAGCAGATGGCAGTGCTGTTAAAAATAATCGTGACAATTTTTTTACGGGAAATGAGGTGCTAAAAGGTAAGGGATTCTCGTGGAGCTATGTCACCCGCAACTATTTTTATAGAAATCAAATCTATTCTTCGTGACTGGCAACAGTCAAAACGTCAGAGTTTGGTGTTCCCAGAGCGGGAACACTGCGCGTTAAAGGTTCAATTAAAGAGAACGAGAAGGCTCTACCATTGCTGACTAGAAAGACAGGCTGCAGTGCTGCCTTTTGTTTACATGCTTTGCTTACTAAGAGTCATGTGACTTAGGGGGTGTGGCCATCTTACTGTGGCTATCTCGGATTAAGATAGCCACATCCTCTAGCTCACATGACTCTTAGTTGGCAAAAGGATCTGACCAAAATATCAGCACCGCAGACTGTCTTTTTCGTCAGCCACGGGCTCTACAGTGAACAGATCTCTAGCACAAAATCCTTGACACTCGTGTCAGTTCCCACATTATCAGAATCAGTTTTGAGAATTTGAAACTGAAAGTATATACTGTTATTATGTGCAAGGATTCCATATGTTTAATTAAATCATTAACTCTAAGGTCTTCTTAAAATAAGGCAACACATTTTTTTTTGTTAAACATCGAAAAAATATGGGCGCTATGTCAGAAATCAAAGTAAAATTTGTGTATACTTAGAACAATTTTAAGCATAAAGAAATTAATATAATACAGCCCAAAAGTTTCAATTTTATGTTTAATGGTTTTGTAGAATCTTATAATTTGTAATTAAATCATTCAAACCAGTTTCTTACATTTAACTGGAAAACTTTATCTAGCGATCTCTTATTAAAAATACATCCATACTTTAAAGATATCCCCAATGAAGATAAGATTAGAGCCACTTAAACAGACCGATAACAAAGTTCCGACTTTGGAAATTAATTATCCAAAATCTTTAGCTGTCACTGCGACCATCAGTTGCTGTGTCATGAACAGGACTTTGTGAAGGCATAACACGATAAAATTGATTCTCGCCGTTAGATGCAGGACATATACTTTAGCTAAGTAAGTTCGCGTTTTAATCATAGTTTCGAGGAATTTCTAATTACTAGAATTTAATTCGTATTACATTTTTTAACAACAGAGATTAAATATTACCACGATAGAAAAAGATAGTTATTTTTTACTCTTGTAAATTTTATAATTATAATTTAAACGTTTTTCTTCAAAGAGTTAAAATAATGTATGATTTATTTACTTTTATAGTATCAGTTAAAACGTCATATTTATGATTTAACCTTTTGTATTTCAACAATTGAAATTTTAAAAATTCTTTACAGTAATATACAAAAATATACTATAAAGCGCTGAAATTTATTTCGTTTTCCAGCTTTGTAATTCATGTAAAAGTTCATTAACTTAAATTTGTTCATTTTATAGTTAAATAAAATGGTTATTTTTATTTTTCCATTACTCGCAAATATATCCGAAGCATACGGAAGTGTTATTGAACTGCGTATAAACACTCTAACCTGGGATTTTTAAAAAAGAATTAGCATTCTTGTAGTGTTGGCCTATGAAAAACCACTATTAAGTGATGCCACAATCAATAGTACGGTTGAAGAACAAAATGCAGTTTTGTATTAAAATAACAATTAAACATCTGGAACTTTTGATAATTTTTAAAAAACTATTTAATGCTCAAGTTAGTCTAATTAGGAAAAAGACATTCACATATTTTTTAACACACTATAATTAATTTATATAGCTTTGTTTGATATGCAACACGGTTACATAAAGGGTTAAGTTTTCAGAAATCTATATTAAATACTTAATTTGTGATTAAATGAAACACAAACCTTTTTTCAATAGGCACAACATTTTTGTTTTATAATTTAAATGTTACTTCTTTAAACTATTAAAACGCATCATATAGATATATCTTTTTTTTGTAGAAAAATAATGAAAGTAAAAAAAAAATAAAGAAAAGAAAAAAGAAGAAAAAAAATTATATTTCCCATTTATTCTGTATTTATGCTCAGTACGTCACACTTTATAAATTCCATGTGTATTACTGGAGAACTTGGTGTGTGTGTGTGAGATGACAAAAATAACAGAATAATAGTAAATTAAATAAATGTAAGAGAAAATTAATATGCTTTTCATCTAATAAAAATTAGAAATTTTTATTTATTGTTCCGTTAAGAAATTTGTATTCATCTTTAACACAATACAATAAAGTTCATTTAGTTTCAGCTGATGTTCAAAGTACTTTTCATTTTCAACATCTGACTTTTTAATAAAGATTCAACAAAGCTTTAAAGGAATTTAAAAGGAGATTTTGAGACAGTTTCACCACGAATACATATCCTACAAGATAAATTTACTTAGAATAAAAAAACAGATACTTTTTTGAATTACTTTAATTTCCGCTTTGGTAAACAGCAGATTAGGCAAAGTGGTATTTTTTAAATATTTTTGTAACTTTCATTTCCTGGTTAAAATGATAATATAGTGATGACAATTATCAACACTGTTTGGTAAAACTCTACATCCACAGAATTTGGAATTTGTTTTTCTTTATATATTTATTTCATTATATTTTGATTAATTTTACAGTAAGGTTAGAATATTAGGCACTCGTGAGTTAAACCGACCGCCAAAATGTGTGTCGACAAGCAACCGAGATATATCGCTACCAGGATGGTGGTAATGAAATCTAGCTAAAACCTTTGCATTCAAACAGACGTTTGCACTCATGAAACGTAAAAGCAATCCTGGCGTTATCCTATGTCGCTAGGCAAGCTCTGTACCCACAGTTATCATTATTATACATTAGATAATATACGCTTGGGTCGCGTTTGATTTTTTTAAAGTTTCACAAATCCATTCGCCAAATTAGATTTTGCCGGACATCATTAAGAAATGCAATTGACAATGTTTTCGCCAAATCGTATTTTCTTTCGCCAAACTAATTTTATTATCGCAATTTGCGACGTTGGCGATTGACAGCGCGGCTCCTGCATTTAGTATACAGTCTCATTTGTGCATCGGTATTGTTTAGCAGAGCATAAAAAATCTACTTTTAAACTTGCCATTTCCTAGGTAAACTTCGGGATCCCTCTTGCAGTTGGCAACAGAGAAAAAAAGGCATTTGTAGGCTTCCCAGCAAACACACACCTGCTGGCGGAGTACCTTGCCAGTGCCTCTCTGCCTTTACGTCCAGCACCGGCCCGGCACTGCAAAAAGTAACTGAATTGTACCAAAAGTGGTCGCCCAAGAAGCACATTGCAGAAGCCCGGGAAGGCAATGGCACTGTGCTGGCACTACTGCATATGCCGGCCATCATTTACTATAAAGGCACTGGCCCATTAGGTTTAAAATGCCTAAAGAAAAAAAGGCGGGGTGCCGGTGATTATTAAAAATAAAGGCACTGGCCTGATAGCTTAACAGTGACTGTAATATACTGGCACTGTGCCGGCTTAGTGCCTATTCACAGAAATGCTGCCATAATTAAAATACGAGCCAGTATCGTATCCAGGGGAGGGGTTAGGGGGCTTATTCATCAACACCCCCTCTTCCCAAAAAAAGACATTGCTTAAGGGTAGCATTTGGATTTACTGTACGTTTCGTTTAGGTAAAATAAGCTTTTATTAGTCTCTATCCAATCAATTTATATTCAAGCCATTTTTTAATCAACAAATAATAAAAAAAGCTGTACTATGGTTATACACACACACAAAACTTTAGGGTAACATTTTGCTATGTATTGTACAGGTTGTTTAGATCAAATGATTTTTCTTATGTTAGGTATTCTAAATAGAAATTTCTACAGCTATACCTGTTGTATAACTACATAGCTCAAATTTTATGGAGGAAAATAATTTTATACATTAAAATACACTATGAGATTATGTATATTAAAAACAGTGGGGACTTGGATAACACTATTACAAGTAAAAATTTACCTGTAATAGTGTTATCCAAGTAATTTGTAGTATCTATGTTGTATCATACACTAACAGGGTTTCATCATTTAAGCAAATGCTATTCTTATATTGCTCCAAACGACGAAACCAAATTAGTTGTCTTGAACAACTTAACATTAACCAAAGCAATTAAACTTTTAGAAAGTTCAATGAGAAACCGAAAAAAATGTGTATATTAAAAAGTGTACTTGATTCGTAATTCATCAATTACAACTCTCTCGTTGCTCAACGTCTGCGACGTAAATTAAAGACAAAAAAACGAGAATGGTTGCTGCACTCGAAAATGCGCCAAACTGGCCAATTTTCAAAGCATCTAACTGAAGCAGCCTCCCCCCGCACCATATTAACTTCGTGTTTGATTACGACTAAAGGGGCCCCGGGCATTGATGAATTTGGGGGACCCAATCTATGAAATGTGTCTTATTTTTCATAAAAATCTGATATAAAAAATATATTTCAGAACAATATTTGAAATCGCGGGCCCTTTCGAGCCGGGAGCACTGGGCAAATTCCCGATTTGCCCATGCAATAATAAGGCTCTGACTATATTATATTATTTATTTTTCACTGAAAAGAGGGTAACTCAGAACTTAAAAGTTTATTAGATCTATTTTATACCCCTTGGAGTACGAGGAAGCCCCAATTTTGTAACATTTCCCAGGAGCGACCTTAAGGTACGTGGCGCCCCTCTGCAAACTTAAAAAAGGCTCCCCTTTTATACATTTTCCACGTTTTGAGCTCGATATTGCGCCCCTTCGAAGACAGCGCCCCCATGCGATGCTTACTTTACCGTGTCGGGCCGCCTCTGAAATTTCCAATAAACTATTAAAAGATTCTTCGAAAAGAAACAGATTTAATGACACGTATGCACACTTCTTATTAAAATAGACAAGCAATTTTTTATTTTCTGTCTTCAAACGCATAAAAAAAATTCATCTGTACTACGTATAAATAATCTGAATTACTGTAGCCAAATCCGCGATAACAGTTCGAAGCTTGTAAACTCGACGCGTGAGAAGTTAGCTGACGACAATAGAGTTTTTTTGGCTAGCCATCTGGGCTGTTTGGGTATATAGTTTTACATGTGGGGCCCCGCGGTAAATCAAACATTTAATTCAAGAGCAACGAAACAGCGCACAGTGGAGTATTCGTATCAAAATCCTGGCCAAAAGTCGAAAATTTTAAATTTGTTTAAAAACAGTAATATATATGTTTTTGGATAGCCTAGTAACTGATGCATCATGTAATGCATGTTTTTCGACCATAATTCATATCCAAAAGATGCAACACTCACTTTAAAAGCAAGTTTCTTCATTTACGGCAAGAGATTTCAGCGTTTTCTATTACTTCGTCTTGCATTTTTTACGGGCTCTTTAAATTAGTTTACTGGTTTGATACTTAGTATAATTGTAGTAAAATATATGTATTTTAATTATATGTATCTATTAGCTTGAAAAAATAATATGACTTTATTTTAAAAAATTGTAAACTTTTTTTTTCTAATTTTTTTTCAAAAATTCACATTTCAAAAAGCTTTTTGAAGGGGTGTCGCGGCTTGTCGCGCCCAATTTCAACTATAATCGTAATTATTACAGTATTGAGTGTCTAGTCCAAGAAAAAAATGTTCCCCCAACATCCACCATTTTTATAAAAAAAATTATTTATATAGCGCCATTTTTATTTTTTCGATAATTTTTCGACGGGTGATCGCAAAAGCTATACAAACATACGCGCTTGTATTTCTCATAAACTATAAATTATGTGCAGGTGTTTGGATAAAGGTATATAAAATTCATTTTAGTCAAGATTTAACATCAGTATTTTAAATTCAGTATGTAATTTCTTATTTTTCTGATGTAAATTTGCTATAAGAAGAAAATTTCTACATATTCCAAAATTGCCCTTTCTTAGTCATGTAAATAGTCCCATCTATTTACAGCTTAGTTTTCCATTTATGTAGTAAATTGTGTCCAAAGCAAAAACTCCCCATTTTTGGTTCTCAAAGGTTGGCAACTGTGACTTCGGGTCATTGAAGTGTGAGTGTGTAAACAGAAAAGTGCTGGCTTGAAATAAATTACTTTCTCCTCGAGCTTGGAATGAGATTTTATGGGTTTGCAAAGGGGGGCATCTTTTAAGCAGTGCCCTTATATGATCTGCTCTAGATAAAGGCCAATGAAAAAGAGCAAGCCTTATAGCAGTGAGACCCTATAACTTCTTCTTCCAGAGGGGTCCGATGGTGCTCTATCTCTCTCTCTTTCTTAAAAAAAAAAAAAAAAAAAAAAAAAAAAAAAAGGAAGAAGGAGAAGAAAAAGAAAGTGATTGTGAGTGAAGACGAATATCAGAGTTCAAAAGAATCGGAATGAAAAAGTTAATCTTCAGAAGTCATTAGAAAACTAAGATCCAAATAGTAACTAAATTTAGAAAAGTGGAAAATCTGAAAACTTTTATGATAAAAATTGATTTATAGATAAGTAGTATTATATTTATAAGTATTATTATAAGTAAAGTATTACATTTATATATTTTTATTGTGGTTAAGGCAGCGTTTCTCAACCTGTGGGGCGCGCCCCCCAAGGAGGCGCAGAGCGTTTCCAGGGGAGGCACGAGAAAAACCAAAGAGCAAGTAATGATGCACGATTTTTAAAAATCGCCTAATTTATTCTCATTTTTACTCAAAAATATATCCATTTTCGCTTAAAATGTTCATTCAAACTTTACTGATAACATTATTTTGTAGAAAATTCGACTCAATGTACATTGTTAAAGATTAAAAAACTGAATGTATGCTGAACAATGTGAAGGGGGGGGGTGCTACCGTAAGTTAGCCTTTGTTGGGAGGGGGCGAAGTTAAAAGGTTGAGAACCGCTGGGTTAAGGCACGGCTATTTTCCTCACGGGAAGGTTTGCCTTGGCGGAGGGCTTTTTAAGAGGCTCTAATGCGTATTCACGTGACATCTGGAGAAAATCGCCCCAAACCCCAGACCGTTAGATCAACAGCCGCGTGGTATTACATTTATAAGTGGTATTATACAAAAGCAGTACTTCCCAGTAAGGGACACTCCCCGGACAAGACATTTATTAGAAACCAACTTCGAGTCGTTTAGCGATATATCGCCAAATTTGGCGACAACACGCTTTTTTATATAATTTAAGAAGTATATAATACTAAAAAGTAATTCAAAAGTCAACAGTAATGATTTTGACGTTAAAACACATGAAAAATATTTTTGGCCAGGATTTTGACACAAATACTCCACTGTGCAGCGTAAAGAAAAATAAATTCCTAAGTGAACCCATTGCGTACATTCTATTTTGACTATTACATGATGGTAGATTTTAAAAGGGGTAAAAAATTTAGAAAAAAGTCTTCTAAAGTATTTTTTTTTCAGGAGAATTTTAGCAAAATTTTGAAAAATTAATATAAATTATAAAAATTTTAAGAATATAAAATTCATATTCTGTACATATGCACTCATATACAGGATGGGGGTTTCACTGTGGATGTAGCGAACATTTTTATAGCATACTGAACTCATTAGTTTTATTTTAGTTTTTAGTACTAAAATATTTGAAAGCACAATATGAACTCTTTCCCTTACACACCCCTCCAAAAAAAAAAAAAATCTTAGCTGTGACCCTGCCTTTGGTTGTACGGAAAACACTTCTACACAGTATGAAAGTAAAATAATATTATTTAATTAAAATAAAGGAATTTTATGCTAACACTACGAAATATATACAGGCCCATTACCACCAAATAGTGCCGGTCCGGTACATTTTAAATAGTACCACGCCGTTAACTTTTCTGTGCATGTCATAGACACATGGCAGTTCGCCGTCACTAGTTATGTACCGGTACATATACACTTTTCAGACACTGGTACTCCAGTGACTTCCAGACGATGACAATCTACCTTGCTCCCGGTATACGGCACTTTGCCAGCACGACGGGTACCCGGCCTTCATTCTGCGGTCAGTTGTGTGTTTGCTGGGTTGTAGTGTTCACAGCACTGTAGACTTAGGATTTCAAGAAGTATATGAGAATCATAAGTACTTTATTCTTTTAGCTAATTTAAGGCTAATTACATCCATTTGTAATGTTCTAAAGGAACTTCAATATTCATGTGCAGCAATGATTTTCGATTTAACCTTCTAGTCATGAGCATCGACTGTAGCAATAATTGTACCAACAAACCATATTAGTTTAGAATGGTAGTCAGTTTCTAAGTTGCACTTTTACTTATGAACACTCTAATTAATGCTAAATATTATAGCATATTGCAGCAAATACGCACATTACGTTTTTCCTTAGACGATTCACTCGAAAAGAAGATTTTTCGTTCTTTTATAAACTTCAGCGCATTCTCTGCATGCTCCAAAATATGAACAATTAAACTTTTCCTAAAATTTTCAAACCATTAAAATGCGAAAATTTTGTCAATTGGAGCACATTTACGGAAGCTACAACTCTGATGGATAAACAAAGAAATAGAATGACTAACTGAAAGAAATCGTGGTTACTGTTCAACTTAGGGGAATGTTAATTTATGTTTTCTAATTATCACATCCCGTCAGCAAGAAAATATTATTAAGTTATTAATCAAACGATGGCAGTAAATGATACGAAAGTTTAGAAGAAAAATATAACATTAAGACGTCGAAAGACAAGGCACTAATGGTGAAATGTTAATGACAGTAGGAAGAGATGATGGAACGCATTCATCCATCAAATGTGGTTTGCGAGTGTAAGGTTTATAATCATAAATAGTAGTGATCATGCGAACAGTTAAAAAAGGTAAGTATAATTCAAAAAATGATAATTAAAACATTACATTCATTTTATTTTTACCAAATGAAATAAATATGTATAACCTTCTGAATCTGTAGTAAAATTTATCGTATGGTTTAGCACATTTCTCCATTTTCGTAACGCATACTGTCTAATTCAAAACACGTAGAATAAATATTGCTTTTTAGGAAACCTTAAATTAATATTTGCACTTGGATAGTTACTTTTATTTTTTATAAAGAAATCAATACTTTCTTTTTAAATGTAAAGAATTTCTATTTTTTAGTCAGTTACCTTACAATGGTACTATTACATAGATATCAGTTGTGGTTAAGTTCATTTTCAGACTTTATTATTTTTACTTAATTTATTTATAAATATAGTTAAATATAGTATGCTTACCTCAAATATGTTTCTGCAATATTTATCATTTTAATCAAAAATTAACCCAAACAGGGGGGAAATGTTAAAAAATGTAATATTTTTAGAAACGAGACAGGAAAAGCAGCAACTTTATTCAAAGTTGCTGCAGTAAATTTTACAGAAAAAAATATCTTCCTGCCTCTAAAATGCAATTCCTTGCAGCAATTTTTAATTTGAAGCAAGATACTTCGTTGTGATTAACGATGAAATACTGTGATTATAAGATAAGATCAAATGTTGAGGATTCGCTGTTTTTAGAATAACTCTGCAACAACCTATATTTTATATACAAAAAAAGAAATAAAAAAATATATTCAAACTAAAATTATATCGAATCATGTATCAGTTGTGGACGCACACTTTACTATCAACAACATACTTGATACCTTTATTGGAGCAAGACTTTAGTTTAAAATACGTGAATTTGTAAAACAGAACAACGAAAACTTATCACATTTTGCAGACATAATATTGAAATGTCATGAATGCATCAAGGAAACTGACGCTTCTTTAAAGGAAAATGTGGTTTATCAAGCTTCCATTTCACTTGGAGAAATTCCATAGACCAAGTTATGCAAAACCCTCGTCTCTCGTGTAATACTTTTGACGTTGAGGAATTTTCCACCAATTATAGGCTCGTTTTTTCTTTCGAAAAATCTGTTAAATCAAGATGAAATTTTGAGCTTTTGAAAAGATATACCCTTTTCATGTCATTCTTTTGTAAAGAATCTCTTCTCTTGTAACAGACTAAGGTACTTTTGTACAATTGTTTGAATAGGATATTTCTTATCCTAACACGATGGCTTACGTAACATATGCAAAAAGTTTCATAAGGCTTAATAAAGAAAGGTAAAGCGAATATATATACACCGAGAAAGTCTGTAGATTCTCTGATTACCTAGAAACTTTGTGTAGGTTCTTCAGCTGTACCTTATTTATTTATTTTTGAAGGGGGTATATAACGCAATTTAAAATTTCGAATAATAATAATTTCAGTTAATTGCTGTTGTTTTGTTACTAATGCACTCTGCCAAGCGCTAAGTGGGAGCAGATTGTCTTTATAGGACGGCAAAAGGCTAAGCGGAGCGGCTTCCCTGTATTGGCTATTGTATGGTTTAGTGCATTTCATTATTTTCGCAACGCATACTATTTAATTCAAAGCATGAAGAATAAATATTGCTTTTTATTAACCTTAAATTAATATTTGCACTTGGATGGTTAATGAATGCAGTGAGAGTAAGTCCGATGTCGCACGTGGTGTCTTAATTTTGAACCAATCCCAGATGAGAGACCTAACACCTGAATTTGCACCCCCAGAGGTAAAATTTGAATATAGGAGATATAGAAGCCATTACAAATTTTACAGGCACCAGCTCCCTTTACTGTGCACGGTTACACAACAGCCCAGCCGAGATAGATGTCTACCCTCCCAAGCACTGGCCAAGCTGGTGCAGCTTCATATGAGATAGGAGCTTACCGACTACTCCAGTTCCGAACAGATTGCATTTTGTATTCCGTTTTACTTTCATAAATATCTGTTGTATGTATACACTCATACTTGATAAAGATATCAAAGTTAATGAAATATTTAAAACATAAGTATATTTTAATGGAACAGTTAAAAACGGCTTTATAAGCAGTCATCAACGTTCTTCACACTTGAAATAAAAATTTAATTTTGGTTGTAAGTGCAGTAGTCGCCGCTTATTACGGTCAGTGGTTTACCCGGTGAAAATTGGCAGGAAAAAAACGAAATGGCCACATTACACTGGTTTTCCGAAGGTTACGTCGGTGGTGAGCGCTGGTTCTTCCGGTCATGTAATCTTTGGAGATTACGTAAAATTTCGGCGTAATCAGCTTCTAGGGTGGCGTGAAAGCCAGTCAAAGATGACTCATATTTGTGTGGAGGTGTTAAGGTAATTCAGTAAAAACATTTTTAATATACATTTAACAGAATTTGAATAAAAACAATGATCACTCTTACTCCCGGAACCAATGAACCACCTGATGATGACAACGACGATATGCACCCGAACGGGTTTCGAGTCACAAGAGTAGATTTGCTGAACGCTATAGAGTTTTTACATAGAGCATTTGAGGAGGACACCGTAAATGGTCACATCAACTATTTCAACATTAAGTTAGGTTAAATTTGATGTGCCCATATAATAGCCTTTAATTTCGGATTCCGCCCCCCCCCAAGAAGTTGAATTTTTTAATAAATAAATGTACATACGTATTTTTTCGCATTTTCACTTCTTTATTCTTTAATAAAAATGTGCATACTTTGAACTCTTGACGAATATAGTTCATATTCTTGATTTAATTCATTGATTGTTTTCTAAATTCTTTTCATTTTTATTACTTTGTTCGCGCCGTTTAATTCAGATTTCGGTTATTCCGATCGATTTCAATCCACCCTGATGTGACCGAAATAATCGGCGAACACTGTTTATCTAAATTTTCTTTAAAAATTAGATATTTTATAATAGGGTTGTTTTTGAAAGAAAACCATGCTATTCAAAATTTAAAATGAATAACTCTCCAGTGTTGAATAATTCGTCTATTAATTACCGAATTTATTTTAGAACACTTTTACGATTAAAGTAAAAGTCAAAGGCTTCGGAATATTCTATCTGTTTCTATTTAATCACTATAAAATCACTATATGTTTCCAACAAAAAACATCTAAAATTAACTTAAATTAAAATTGAATTCAAGTTTTAAATAAATCTATATTTGATTAAAATTGAGAATATTCATACATTAGGCTGGTTTTAGAAAGTCAATCTGTGGTATTCATAATTAAAAATTAAAATAATTAAATCTCCATTATTAAATAAGCACTCATTAATTAGAGCGTTGTAATTAGAGTGTCTCACGATTAAAAAATAAATATCAACTGCCTTGAATGTTTTCTTTCAGTTTGCGATATTTAACCACTACATTTTTCTTACAAAAAATATCTAAAATGAACTAAAAATTGAATGCAAATTCTAAACAGATCTAAATTTGATTAAAATTGGAAATATTCTTACAATAGGTTGGTATTTGACTAAAGAAACGTACAGTATTCATAATTTAATTAAAAGAAATAAATATCCATTGTTAAATAACGGGCCCATTAATTAAAGCGTTTTAATTTTGAGTGCATCACGATTAAAAAATGCATATCAACAGCTTTTCATATTCTCTTTCGGTGTTATTTTCCCTGGAAAAACTATCTGAACTAAACTGAAATAGATTCGTATTTCCCATGTGAGTGCACGTTATATCCCGTATCTGCTCTATACTGTCACGGTTGACTTGATATCTTTATTGGGTGGGTATTTTAATTCAAAATATGTGTGACCGTATCTTTCAAAACTTCAAAACGCAAAAATAAAGATTTTTCATCGAAGCTACTAGTGATGATATTGAAAACATGCTGAATGCATGAAGGTAATATGACGCTGCCTTAAAAGGAAACGATGTTTTTCAAGCATTTAGTATAGAGGAATTCAATCAAGCACGTAATGCAAAACCCCGTCTTTCGCGTAATATCTGGGCGATAGGGAATTCTCGCCTAATTATGAGTTCGTTTTTTACTTCCTTGTACGTAGTATAAGGAAGTAATGTGATCCCGAAAAATTTTGGGGGCCAAATTTCGACATAAAAACCGATTTTGACTACCTCTAAATTTAATATAAAAATTTTTTTCGATGCATTTCATCGTAGGCTAGCATGCACGATCATATTAACGCGTCTGCAACTCATTTTGACCACTGGCGAGTCTACTGTGGCCAGTTTTTCCATGCCGTCTGTACGTACGTACGTACGTATGTATGTAACTCGCATATCTCAAAAACTATTGGTCGTAGAATGTTGAGATTTGATATTTAGGATTGTTCTATGATCTAGTTGTGCACCTCCCCTTTTGGTGGCAATCGAATGAATAGTTTATGTACAGGACCGCCCAAAAGATTCGAAATACATTACGCTCTATGGGCCCAAATTCATTAAACTCGCCTAACTCAAAAGCTATTAGGCGTAAAATGTCGAAACTTCATATTTTGGATAGTTGTAACATCTAGTTGTGCACCTCCCCTTTTGGTTCCATTCGACAGGATAGTTTATCTACAGGACTGCCCAAAACATTCGAAATACATTACACTCAATGGGCCGAAATTCATTAAACTCGCATATCTCAAAAACTGTTAGGCGTTGAATGTTGAAACTTTATATTTAGGATTGTTGTAACATCTAGTTGTGCACCTCCCCTTTCGGTTCCATTCGACTGAATAGTTTATCTAAAGGACCGCCCAAAAGATTCGAAATACATTACGCTCTATGGGCCGAAATTCATCAAAGCGTTTTTTAGAGGTATTGGGCTATTTCAAACGGCTCAGAACTGATATATGCTGTAAAGAGTTAGAAAATGAATTTCTCCATTAAAAAAAGTGTCGTTATCATTTATAGTTCTGCTACAGGAACACTCAAAAGATTTCCAATACATTACGGTCAATAGCAATTTTAGGGGCATTCATCCATTTCAAGCACAATACCGTCCTACCACATAAGTTAGGTAATGGTCCGACCACGGTCACGTGCCTCCCTCAAGAACTATGCCAAAAGTCGCCAAGCTTGGCGACTTTTGGTGTACGTGTGTGCATATTTAACTCTCAAATCTCAAAAACTATTATGAAATTTTATATATAAGAATGTTGTAACATCTAGTTGTGCATCTTGATTTTTGGTTCCAATCTACTGGAGAGTTTATTTACAGGACCACCGAAAAGAATTTCAGTACCTTAATGTCTATGGACATCTTCATTATAATACAACTGTAGACAGTCATTGTTTGGTACATGCCCAAAATCTCGCCGTCTGTCCTCGACCGTGGCGAGTTTTGGCGAAATGTCGCCAAATTTGGCGATAGTCAGTCATTTGGTCCATGCCCAAAGTATCGCCATTTGTCATCGTTCTTGGCGAGTTTTGGCGAAATATCGCCAAATTTGGCGATAATCTGTCATTGTTTGGTTTATGCTTAAAATCTCGCCAAATGTCGTCGACATTGACGAGTTTCGACGAAATATCGCCAAATTTGGCGCCAAAAATTATTTCCTATTTTGTATAACTCTAAAACTTTAACCCGTAGATTTTTTAACTTTGTATTTAGAACTATTGTAATATCTAACTGTTTTCAATATCTTTTTTGACAGCAATCGACTGAGAATTTATTTACATGGTGAGCCAAATGACTTTGAATACATTGAGGTGTATAGATGCATTCAATTCATTGAAAGTCTGTGGTCAATGACTACTTTGGCTATCCCCAAAATCTCGCTGACTATCTCAAGTTTGTCGGCTTTTGGTGAAATATCGCCAAATAAAGTGTCAGAAGGAAATCTTTCAAATTGAACTCAGCTTGGCGATATCGAAATATTTGGCTAGAAATCGCTAAACCTTACTATTATTGATATTTTATCTCTTTCAAACAAATAAATTTAGAGGAAGTGCGTCGAAAATATTTTTGATCTAATGGACGTGCAAGGAAGTCATGTGTTGGACACATCAGATTTTTTCCTTTTGAAAGCACCGTGAAAGCTAGAAGAAAGTTTGGATCTTTTGAAACGATATATCCTTTTAATGCCACTTCTTGTAAGAAAGGAATCTCGTTCTCATATAACATTGCTGTGTGATGGGTTCGAGAAAGGAAAAGAGGAAAGCTTATGGTCTAAAGAGAGAGTGGTCTTTGTTTCATGAAAGAAATGTACACTAATCAAGCGTAACCCAGAAAAGTTTAAGGGTTTCTTGAATATGATATCTGTATTTGTCTGTTTATATTTACGCATGTCTCTCTCGCCCTCTCTCTCTCTGTATATATACCGGGTGCGCCAAAAGTTCGTTACAACTTTAAAAATTCATAAAAAAGGAAGAAATGCAGATAAAGACGTGCGCTTTGTACGTAAAGGCTAAACAGGAAGTCAGACTTTTTTTTTGAAACAACAAACATTTTAGTTAAAAAAGTCACCTGTAGAGGGCACTGACATGCGACAGATTCAGCAGTATGGGATTGCTCGAGGTTGCAAGATCGCTTGGCCTGCACGATCACGCGACCTCACACCAGTTGACTTCTGGTTGTGGGGCTACTTAGAGTCACTTGTGTACCGTTTATCCCCTTCAACATTGGCCGAACTAAAACATTCTATCTGTCGAGAGGTTTCTGCAATTCATTCCGACCTGTTTCGTTCAGCTGTAACGGGTGCTGTGAGTCGCCTTACTTGTGTCGTAGAATGTTCTAGAGGTCATGTTGAACATTTGTTATTGCCAAAATAAATGAATGAAGCGTACTGTTGTCCTACTCATTGTGTTTCGAGTCGTAAGCACCCTCTATCGGTGACTTTTTTAACTAAAATTTTTGTTGTTCCTCAAAAAAATATCGGACTTCCTGTTAAGCCTTTACATACAAATCGCACGTCTTTACTTTCATTTCTTCCCTTTTTATGAAATTTTAAAGTTGTAACAAACTTTTGGCGTACCCGGTATATATATATATATATATTAGATTCATATTAGACCATTTTTTTTTTCTTTTCTTTAACTTTCGACACTTAAAACTGATCTATTTCACTAGAAAAACAGAGCAGGATTTTTTAAGAATTTTTTGATTCACATTTAGGGATCGCTACGTACTTTGAAATATGAGAAATGGAACAAAAATAATAAATTCTTAAGTAAGAATTTTTTACAAGCAGGACACAGTTTTCTGAATGAAAATACTAAAAACAGTGTTCAAAGCTCTTTTATTTCAAAGTAGAAAGAAAAGAAATTACATAAAATTTGCCTTATTGACGTTTGTATATTTCTGTCTGTATTTCTTAAGGAACAACATCAAGTACTGCATTTGCTCCTCAATATTCGTGTGTATTTTTTTCTATTCTTTCATCAAAGTATCACCCCGTTCAGCATCATTAACGAATTATGTTTTGTACAGTTTCTTTAGCCGATCTGTATCTTTCTTCATCTTTCCATAGCTCAGGATCTTTTAGGGTGAACTCGCATGAAATGCCTGGCATGTCGAAAAGTTTAATTGTATTTGTTGTAACGAAATGTTTAATATTCTGATATGTGATTGCATTATGCCCCAAAGATCCCTTTTTAAGACTGTTTTCCGATCCTTCCTTCCTCAGTACTGAAATCATTTTACGTTTTATTTGAGTACAAACTCATTCATCAAAAGAAGCTAAAGTGACCACTTCTTCAGAAAAATGCCAAAGATGACTCAACATCTTTTTTTTCCGCTGTTATTGGCAAAAACTATTCTATGTTTTTCAACCATGTCTCAAAATCTGAAGACCATTTACAGGTGCTATATGAGCCTGCTGGAAGGTCCAGCAGCTCATACTGTAGCTTTAAGTATGATTTCTAGGATGTCAACAAGGAAAACAGTTTGCATTTTCTGTTTCGTAGAACCCGTTATAATTCACCCTATTTTAAATGCTATTTTTATCAGAGCACATACATCTTATTTTATCCACGTTTATATTATCTTGAAAATAGCAGCCGCCATGGTTTCTCCTTTGGTATTTAGAAGCTTGGCAACGGCCAAGATTGGTGCATGATCTACTATTACATGTCCCGTTATGTCTTCAAGCATCTTTCCATCCTAGTGTCCTACAGTAAGTGTAGTTAGTGAATGAAAATAATCTTTTATAGACTCAGCAAGCTTCTTTCAAACATTCATTCATCAGCGACGTACATAAGATACACACATTCTGACACGTTGCAGCCCCGACTTTTGAGTGTAGATGCCAAAACCACAGTTTCTTTTCAGTCACTCAAATTAGCAACATCAGGACTAATAGCTGAGTTAGAATCAAGGTTTTTTGTTGCTTTTTTTCCTCTTTCATGGTGATAAGAAATCTTTTCTTGAAGAGAGTTCTGGCTAAAGAGATTTAAGACGACTTTGACTCATGCCAAGTCGTCTTAATCTATCTAGTCTTCTAGTCCATCACGTCTATCCTCTGCAGAAGAAGTAGCTGAAGATCATGATAAATCGCATTTCCTAGTTACATTTATTCCCACTTTTGTCATTGTTTCCATTTTTTCAACTTACCTTCCTTTTAATAATGTTTTATCAAGTTTTCTCCGTACTATTTTTCAATGTTGCCAATTCGTCCGTCTCGCAGAGGTGGCCAAAAGCAGAGAAACAAGCAAGAGTTACAAACCATGGAAAATCAAAAGTGCGTTAATGCAATTAATATCCAAAGTTTGAGGGTGAGTACCAACCTCTAAATATTAATAATAAATCCTGAAATTAATAATTAATCCATATTTTAGTAGGTAGAGTTATCTTATGGGTTCAGAGTTTAAAAAATAACAACTTGAAATTTATGAATCACCCTCATATAAATATATGTGTGTGCGCACATACGGACCTACTGAATATTTCCATTTGTTTTATAAGAGGAGAATCTTTAAAAATACTGATATGTGCCCTTTTCAAAATATTTTAAATTAAAATATAACATTAATATTTTCATCGTTTCATCCAGTTACTTTTTATGCTATAAATATTATGAGGACATTCACTTTAAATGAAAATAAAATCGTAATCCTGTCGGTAAAAAATTCAACTAAAAAAAAAATCGTTTTATTTATTTTTTAATCTTTTAACATAAAAATTTTATAAACATTATATTTAATGAGGTATTAAATATTGGAAATGAATGCTTTTGACAATTTTTATTGGCCTTCTAAATTTTCAATTCAAATCCTCTAAGACCATATACACCAGCTGAACTTAATAGCTCTTCAATCGGTTGGAATTCGAATATCAAATTTTCGTCGATAAACAAACTATATCACATCTGCTTGACTCAGCTGGATGACCATTGCAAAAAGACAAGTTACTATAGAAATACATTAAAAAAGCTTTCTTATCTTTTGTATTTATTTTTGTATTTGTTATCGTAATTAGACAATTGCTTTTATCGTAATTAGAAAGTCATTTTTGATAAATGCTACGGTAAAAAAGCAAATATCACAGATACCCAATAAACCTTATTTTATGCAGGGTCATTATACTAAAAACAAATTAAACATATGGTTCTTCAAAGAATGTATGCTATAGAAGTAAGTACATTTTATTACAAAGCTTATTTTAATTTAAGTATAATACCAGAGTAAGTAGCTTAAAATATGACCATTTGATCAAATGAATTGGAAGAATATAATTATGTGCTTCTGAAGGTGTGCTTCCATTTTTGCATTCAAAGCAGGTTGAAAGTCAGAATAATTAGTTCAACTGTACTAGAAATAATTGTTTTAAATAATTCATTCTTTCCAACATCACTTAACTATTTAACTTTCGTGATGCTTATACTTTAGAGCAACGTTAAGTAATGTTTTATCGAAGAGTATTTTAAAATAACGAGATTAAAATAACATGCTGTATTCAAGTAACGGTATTTCTGAAATTCTGAAAATCATGGAAGCACATGCGATAGTGTCATTTCCATTTATCAAACATTCGAAATACTCTGCAATTAGCACATTTATGAACTGCCTAGCATGAATTGTTTTTTTGTATATTTTATATATATTTACTTTGCATAACTAAATTCATCACCACCCTAAAATGCATCTTTTATATTTTCATAAACATAGTCTCTTTTACAATTTATGAAATAAAAGGTAAGCTCATGTCGATGTAAGAAAAATTCTAACCAAAAGTATAGCGCAAAAGTCAATAGTTTAAAAAGTGCAGGGCTCGTCAAATATTTTGAAACACCCGATATATTAAACTTTCCTCTTACCATGACCGATATTTTAATTCAAAATACACGTCAACGTCAAAAAGGAAAAATATTAAGATTTGTCGCTCCATTTTACAGCCATGGTATTGAAAAGTATCGTCTGTAAAGCATCAAGGGAAATAAAGCTTTCTTAAAGAAACATCCTTTTCCTAGCTTTCATTTCTTAAAGAGTAATTCAATCAAGCATGTAATACAAACCCGTATTTCGTGCAATATCACCCAATCGAGAATTCTGGTCATATTATGAGATCGTTTCCCTTTTTGAAAAAAAAGAATGTCCTCCAATATATGATACGAGAATTGAAGATTCTCCGTTCTTGAGTTTTGAAGCGATTTGAGTTTTTCAAGTTATAAGTTTTTGAAAAGATATATCATTTTAATGTCACAATTTCAAAGTAAAGATTTGTTTCCCCTGGTAATATAATATCGTATGTTCGTATGATGGTTTACTGAAAGAAAAATAATACATTTTATCTCCTAACTTTCTGACTTAAATTTTTACACGTGTTATTGAAGAAAAGTGAAGGGATCAAGCATAAATAGAAAAACTTTACCTGCAATCTTGGATGAATTTACAATGATTTATCTCCCTTCCGTAGATATTGGAAATAAAAATTCATTGATTATTTTGTAAATAAATTGATAAAATAAGTATTAATAAAATTAATAAATGAAAAGTGTGAATTTCTGTCCACACTTTGTTACACTGAATACGAAATTTTCAGTCGTTTAAAATTTTTGGAAAGACTCAGATTTCATATATGAATATAAACTTTAACATTCTCCTATGCAAGAGAAGATTTTAGACTGAGAACCTATTCATGACAGAAAGTTATAAAAGATGTGACTGCAAAATTTGGATTTAGAAATTAAAGTATAATGCAGAATAGTTTTTTTTTAACTTTCTAAACATCATGATGTTTCAATCCTTTGAATCAGTAATTTAAAGCGACTCACTCATTCATATACGGGTCATTTCCATGTTCAATCGATAAATGGACTGTGCCACACCATTTTTGATTTCCAAGAAATTTTGTAGGTGCATCTTCTGTATCCCAAAACAGTTTTTTTTTCCTTAAAAAATGTTCTTGAGATACAGCCATTTGTTTGCTCCGCGGATGAATAAAAATCGCCATTTTAGGCTCATTTTCTAAAAGCTCTAGATATTTTATTTGAAATAGCAGGACGATCAGATTGAGCTTATTGGAAAGCTTAAGGTGTGGACTTTTAAATACGCATAAAAAATATATTTATGTTAAGCTTAAATATATTTTTTGGACATCAAGTAGTCATTCACAAACTAAAGATTTTTGGCATTTTAGGCGTTAAAAAATAATGAAGGACTTTCACTAGCAATTCATTTTTTTTCTCTTCTTACACTTGCATATCAATACTATATGCAGAAAAAAATGAGCTGTTTCTTGTGGTCCTTCAGCCTGAAAAAATATGTTAAACATTCATAAAATTAAAAAATGTGCTTTTCATCCCCCAAAAAAGTCATGCGGGACAAAAAAAAGGCATGTGTATCTCTTCTGCCTTTTGGAATGACAAGATAATTTTTGTTTTGTTTAAGAGTACGGGAAAAGATTTTCTTGCCATATTATTTTGAAATCTTTATCACTTGTACTACATGACTTTTTTTTTTGGGGGGGGGGGTGAAAAGGTAACTTGTTCTCAATAGCAAGAAGTGTATTTTGTATTATTTCAAAAGTGTGTATATCCTTTGTATTTTGGAACAACAAGATAGTTTTTCTTTTGTTTTCAAGTACAGTATAGGAGCTTCGTACCATATCATTTTTAGATTTTTTCACCTGCCCAACATGACATTTGTGTGTGTGGGGGGGGGGGTTGAAAATGCACACTTTTCAATTTTTTGAAATTTATGCAATTTGTTCAGTATGAAGGACAACCAGTAACACCTCATTTTTGTCTGCATATAGTACTGATATGCAAGTTAAGAGAAGAAATTGATTTGTTACTGAAAGTCCTTCATTGCTTTTTTAATGCCTAAAATTACAAAAAGCATTAGTTTGTGAACGGCTATTTGATGTCCAGAAAACTGTATTTAGTCTTAACATAAATTTATTTTATTATGCGTATTTTAAAGTCCATTCCTTAAGGTTTTCAATAAACCCTATCTGATTTTCCAGCTATTGCAAATAAAAATTCTACAGCTTTTAGAAAATGAGCCTAAAATGGCGATTTTTACTCATCCGCGGAGCAAACAAATGACCATATCTTAAGAACAATTTTTTTAAGAAATAAAAAAAAACTGTTTGGGGATACAGAAGATAGGTACATATCACCTACAAAATTTCGTGAAAATTAAAAATGGCGCGGCACAAAGATTTCTTAAAAATTGTCAATTTTATATGGAATGATCCATACATTAAAATTGTTCTTGACAACTTGATCATAATTTCATTTTTATTGAAATCAGTAGCAGATAAAGGTAAAATTAAAAAATAAGAAAAGAGAAAAGAGAAAATTCTTAATTTTATTTCAAATAATCTAATATCGTTTAACTAAGAAATGGAAGTCAATGGCTATTTTACTTGGGAAATATTGTACTAATATTTTTTCTATGAATTTCTGTTTATTCTATGAAGTATAATTTTACTAAAATGAAATTCCGAAAGGAGGCCGGGGAACATTTTCCAACATTTTAAATCAACTTTTTTATTTTTTATTTTGAACAGTTTTGAGGTAAACAGGATATCATTGTATTCCCCATACCTTTATCTGCAAACTAGCACAATTTTTTTTCTAAAAAGGGAATATACTTTTTGACCGCAAGTAAGTAAGTCTGATCATCTTAAGTTGGAAAATTTACCCCATTTGCGAGGAAAGTATTCCAGCTTACCAAAAATGTAGAGGGGCAAAATTTCCAACTATACTTTAAATGGTAAAACACAGGTAATAAACTTCGCTTGTTACTTAACCCTTTCGCTCTCAATCCGCCCGTACCGGCTTTAGATGCACGCTCCCATTTCATTTTTTAAAAGACGTCCTTGTCGGAACCACAGGATTTTCTTCTTCTTCTTTGACAGCAAATCATGCCTCTCTCCTTTTTTAGGATTTCATATTTTAATGCATTTTGCATATGAAGATAAATGTCCAAACAGCTTCCTACCTGAGGGGTATTGGCTTTTTATTTCTTCTTTCTCTCTCCTTTTACTAAATTGCCTTTGTATTTCCCCTATTTTTAAAGATGCATTTTCAGCTGACTTTTAGCAAGAGTATATCTAATTAGTATATCAGGTATGGAAATAAGTATATCGAATTACATGTTCTTTTTCGTTCTACGTCGTATTTTCTTCGTAGGATGAAATAAAGCATGTTATCCAACGAGACGCATGGCGGAATATATGCTGCTTATGCTGTTGGAAAACTTGCTCCGTTACATATTGGAACTTTGGAACTTCTTCGACGAATAAAATAAGTATGTGAAAAAGCACACATGTAACATTTTATGTGTGCTTTTTCACAAAGTTTCTAGTTATCTTGCAGTTTAACTAGGGGCCAAGGCCCCCTGACTCGCTACGCTCGCTTTTCGTATGAGGCATTCGCCCCCTAATCAGGCTTATTCGTAAAAAAGACAATTTCAACAGACAAAACCCGAAGATTGGATCAGATAGAATGTTACTGAGCTACACATTGCTTGGTTCTTGCATGTTCATTGGTACATAAAAATTTAAACTTCACACTACAGAAGACCCCCTCCCCCTCATAACACGGAAGATATTTTGTTATGGGAATACGTGTTGTACGGGTCCTGAACTATACTACACCTGGAGTGCGGACTCCGCTTATAATCGCTGGAAAAAGTATTTGCACTCCTCAGAAACACAATGATTTTCAATGGTGCCATTCAAAAGTTATATTAATTAGGAGCTAAAGCATAATAAAATCAGAAAATCTGTTTCAGCCGTATTTTTAATAATGTAAAACCTATTGGACACCCTTCGAATTTGCCACCCATGGCGATATTTCATTATTTGGCGACTTGCGCACATGTAAAGTTAATAAAAGCTACGGAACATGTAGCATAGCTTGCTACCAATGGCTACTTTTCATTATTTCGCTATTTACACATGATCACAACCTATAATTACTGTTCATTTAAGGTTACCGGAAAACCGTTATCCATATTTTCATTTACATAATCGTTTGCAGATTGGCGTATTTAGCGCCAAAAATTATACCAACTCGTCGCGCTAGCAAATATCCAAAGTGTACTGTTACTGCTATAACGGCATAGTTAACGCCGCCAAATATTTCTACTGGTAGCAAATAATCCAGCTGGACGAGAACCGGCTTTAAAATAATCTGCATTTTAATTATTTTTCATTTTCAAGATATTAGTTATTCTGTTTTGGAAAAACGAATAATTGCTTTTCTAAACTTCTGTTGTCTAAGCGAACTTACTATTTGAAAATTGTCAACTTTGTGTAACACATTTTGAGTTACTTATTTCATATAGTTTTTATTTTTGGCGTAAAATGGGCGTAGTTCTAACTCATGTTTGTAAATTTCATGCGATTCTAGATACTTTGAAACGCTTTGTTGTAAAGGAATGAATGATTTTATGCCAAATCTGGCAACCATTATGTTTATTTTTTCAGTTTTTTATTAATATCTTCTAAAATAATTCGATTTTCGAAATTTAAGTCAGCTTAGCAAGTTCCTCGGAACTTTTCGAATCTGCGGGCAGCTTAGTCGAAACTCAAATCCCTACGGTTTAGGAGGAGATAGGTGTACAAGCTTTTGACAGCGCCAGCGACAGCGGCCCTTACAGTTTTTAGAATAGAGAGATACCCAAATTACCATGGTGTTCTGGAAACTCGCGGGATCTTTTCGCAATCGAAAGATTTCGTTTTGTGTACACAGTTTCGTTTTGTGTGTGTTTCATGTCCATGCAAACGATTTATCTCTCTATATCTAAAAAAAAGTAAAGGCGGCTGTCGCCGCCGCTGTCAAAGCTTGTCAGCGTATCTCCTCCTAAACCGTGGGGATTTGAGTTTCGACTAAGGTGCCCACAGATTCGGAAAATTCCGAGGAAACTGATAAGCTGATTTAAATTTCGAAAATCGAATTATTTTAGAAGATATTAATAAAAAACTGAAAAAATAAACCGAATGGTTGCCAGATTTGGCATAAAATCATTCATTCCTTTGCAACAACGCGTTTCCAAGTATCTAGAATCGCGTGAAATTTACAAACATGAGTTAAAATTACGCCCATTTTACGCCAAAATAAAAACTATATGAAATAAGTAACTCAAAATGTGTTACACAAAGTTGACAATTTTCAAATAGTAAGTTCTCTTAGACAACAGAAGTTTAGAATTAGCGATTATTCGTTTTTCCAAAACAGAATAACTAATATCTTGAAAATGAAAAATAATTAAAATGCATATTATTTTAAAGCCGGTTCTGTCCAGCTGGATTATTTGCGACAAGCAGAAATATTTGGCGGCGTTAACTATGCCATTATAGCAGTTATAGTACACTTTGGATATTTGCTAGCACGACGAGATGGTATAATTCGTGGTACTAAGTACGCCAATCTGCAAACGATTATGTAAATGAAAATATGTATAACGGTTTTCCGGTAACCTTAAATGAACAGTAATTATAGGTTGTGAGCATGTGTAAATAGCCAAATAATGAAAAGTAGCCATTGGTGGCAAGCTATGCTACATGTTCCGTAGCTTTTATTAACTTTACATGTGCGCAAGTCGCTAAATAATGAAATATCGCCATGGGTGGCAAATTCGAAGGGTGTCCAATAGGTTTTACATTATTAAAAATACGGCTGAAACAGATTTTCTGATTTTATTACGCTTTAGCTCCTAATTAATATAACTTTTGAATGGCACCATTGAAAATCATTGTGTTTCTAAGGAGTGCAAATAATTTTTCCAGCGATTATAAGCGGAGTCCGCACTCCAGGTGTAGTATAGCTCAGGACCCGTACAACAAGTATTCCCATAACAAAATATCTTCCGTGTTATGAGGGGGAGGGGGTCTACAGTAGTGTGAAGTTTAAATTTTTATGTACCAATGAACATGCAAGAACCAAGCAATGTGTAGCTCAGTACCATTCTATCTGATCCAATCTTCGGGTTTTGTCTGTTGAAATTATGTCTTTTTTACGAATAAGCCTGATTAGGGGCCGAATACCTCATACGAAAAGCGAGCGTAGCGAGACTGGGGGCCTTGGCCCCTAGTTTGTGAAAAAAAAAAACTAATGATAATAAACTGTGTAACCTGAAAAAGCTTTTTTAAACGAATTTGAATCCCGATTGTATGACGTCATATTCACTTGAAAAGGGTAATTTTGTCACGTAAATGATTTACTTTTTTGACTCTCGGAAATAAAATGGTGCTGAAAATAGCGAAAAATCGCTTAAAAAGGAGGGAACGGGTGGATTTTCAGATTTTTAAACAAGCGCAGATTGTTTTTTATACTTTTATACATGATCATGAAAATTTTAAAGCGGATCGTGCAAACGGTGAAGAAGTTATTAGGCTTTTTGTCTTAACTTTGTAAATTTCATGCGATTCTAGATACTTGGAAACGCTTTGTTGCAAAGGAATGAATGATTTTATGTCAAATCTGGCAACCATTCTGTTTATGTTTTCAGTTTTTTATTAATATCTTCTAAAATAATTCGATTTTCGAAATTTAAATCAGCTTAGCAGTTTCCTCGGAATTTTCCGAATCTGTGGGCACCTTAGTCGAAACTCAAATCCCCACGGTTTAGGAGGAGATACGCTGACAAGCATATGACAGCGGCGACGACAGCCGCCTTTACTTTTTTTTAGAATAGAGAGACACCACTATTTTAGTGTTTTTTCAATACTTCGACGAATACCGGCGCAAGTTATTTGCAAATGCACAGTTAGGTGAAGGAAGAAGCAATTAGTACAAACAATTCAGTACAAGCAATTCAAACCAGTAAGTTTAATACTAGTACATCTATTTTAAGTGCGAATAAAGATCTGAAAATTTACTCACTATGATATAATGCAATAAAAGCATCATCCCGCAGTTTGACAGCAGCTACTAAATTGAAACTCTCTCATATGATCAGTGGTATCTCGGTACAGAGGCGTAGCCAAAGGGGGGGGGTTAGGGGGGTCATAACCCCCCCCCCATGAGGAATTTTTTGCCATACAAAATGTATATTCTTCACTACATTATCACACACACGTATACATATATATGAGTTGCAGTAGTCATAACACCCCCCCCATGAAAAATTTAAGGCTACGCACCTGTGTCGGTAATTCGATCCCTGGCATCACCTAGCGGATTATTTCAAAACTAAAGGATCCAGTGCCCAGTAATTTTGTTTTATCTTAAAAATTCATCATTGAATTTTAATAAACATTAAGTAAGACAGTTCAACGAAATTGATGTCAAAGTACAGACTTTATAACTTACTGAGAAACTGTAAACTTTGTAAATTACTGAGACTATGTGCACTGGAGACACATTTATGTGAATGTCGCCCGAACAATTTAGACTGACCTATATATTCGATTGTGGATTCGAGTGCCCAGTGAGTGAAAGAGTCTTCACTGATCATCAATCCAATTGAAACTTTTTCTATTCATCAACATGAAATAATAGTATATATATATATACAAGGTGATCAGAAAATGAGTATACATTTGAAAATATATATATATAATTCACGGAATGATGTGGGAGAGGTAAAAAATGACTCACATACATGGAATGACACAGGGTTTTATTACAACCTCAAAAAAAAGCTTTAAAATGGCCAACAGATGGCGCTGGACAGCAAAACATCAGCCATGCTGCATGAGAATCGTGTATAAAAGGAGCTGAATGAGCGAGAAGCAGCAGCAATTGCAGCATGTTGGCGTTATCAGAAAAGGCACTGTTAGTGAAGCTGCACTATCAGAATGGGGAAACTGCTAGTGCAGCTTTACGGTATTATCATCACATGAAGGATATCCGAGCGAGTAAAGGTCCTATGATAGGCTCAGCTGTGAAGAGAATGATTTCGAAGTTCGATACCACGGGTTTTTAGACAACGGGTGCCGTAGTGGCCGACCAAGTACATGTGCTAATACTGCCCAGACAGTTCAGGAAGAACGATTCTAGCTGGTGAATTCGCACATCACACTGGGATTCCACACACTAATGTTTGGGTGGAACTAAGGCGCACCCGCCGGTGCTATCTATACAAAATCCAATGTCATCAAGAACTGTTACCTGGCTATTTTGTGAATCGGAGAGCATTTGCGATGTTGCAATTTCAAAAGATGGTGAAAGATGACGGTTCATGTGTTGTGGACCGACGAAGCAGATTTCACACTCCGAGGATCTGTCAACTCCCACAACCGCAGTAATCGGGCTGCCGAAAATCCTAGAACTCTCCCGCAGCTGCAGAATTTGTGGGCTAGCGAAAATCCTAGAACTCTCCCACAACTGCAGAATTTGGGCTATCGAAAATCCTAGAACTTTCCCACAACTGCAGAACTGGGCTAGAACTTTCGTGCTAACTCCATTGCACGACGAGAAAGTCGCATTGTGGTGTGGATTTACACACCCCTACCACTATCTTCGAGAATATGCGCTATTCTAGTTTTGTAACTGTTTGCGTGACTGGTGAGAGGCTTGGGGATATATTACAGAAACGGATCATCCCTAGCCTAGCTGATAAACACCTGCTAGAACGTACGATTTTTATGCAGGATTGCAGTAAAACCCCACTTCATTCCAAGTATGCGTATCAATTTTTACCTCACTACCTTCTTCCGTGAATTATTAATTTTCAAATATATACTCATTTTCTTATCACCCTGCATACTGGAGTTTTAGTTCTTCAGCGGTAGGAATGAAATTTTGTCTCCAAATTACGTACTTATGATGTAATATCCAAGAATGTAGTGACCAAATCGATGGGACTTTTTAAACATGCCTTTTTTTCTCCTCCACAATGGAATGTCATCAGTTTCCTTTTCCTTTTAAAACATTTTTTCTTTTTCATTTTAAAACATTTTTTTTTTCTTTTACATTAATAGCATAACGTACTGTCGTTCCTCTACAGTTTTAATTTTTATTCTCTTTTCAAATAATTCAACCATTTCTAGTTCACATAGTACACGCCAGTCTATAAAATTTGTAGAAATAGGCACTCAAATGAAAACATTTCACTGAAGTGCTATTTTATAATTTTCTCAACATTTAAGACATTCTTGATTACAAGAAAAAAAAACTTAAAACAAATAAACGAAAATTGAAAAACAGGCGTTGAAAAAAAAATAAAAATAAAAAAAACTTAATACTTTGAAAACAGAAGACCACTCCCCAAACAGTAACGAACCTATATTTAGCGGTGTTTGTTTTGAACTCATTGCAAAATTACACCTGGGACTTTTACTTAAAAAGAAAAGACAAATTGGGAAGTGACAGGGAAAAAAGAAGGAGGAAACACATAGACAACAACAACAAAAGAAAAAAAATTCAAAAAGCATTGATAAAGGATGCCAGGCTTAGAACGGAATCGATTGAAAATTTACACCTGGGACCCCAGACTAAAGGAAAATCTTTACTCCCAGATGCGGGCTATTCTGAAATTGTCCAAGATTTCAGGATCAAAATCGCATTAAGCTTTTTTTTTTCTTTTTTTGCCATAAGCTACATGCGTTAAGTCCTCTTGCCACATAATTTTGTCCAGAAACCAAAAAAAAAAAAAAAAAAAAAAAAAAAATACCGAACTTTCCACAAACTGAAAAAAAAAAAAATCTATCATAGATAATATTTTTTGATTCCCTATGATATTTGTACCCCCAATAGCTAATTTTTGAAATTTTAAAATATTAATTTGTTCTCTTGAAATTTTTTCAACTTTGAAATGTGTCTTGAAAAGGAAACAATTGTTCATTGTCAACACAAAACAGTTACATGTTGTCAACGACAACAAACTTAAATATTTGTGCGTAAAATATTTTTAAAAAGTTATTTCATTTCGAATTTATTTAACATGCTTCATTAAACAAAAGTTTGAAATATCAATGTTTTGTGCTGCGTATGATAATTTTAACGCTTACATTTATGATGGATAATCGATTTTAACGAATTATTTGTTTTGAGTTTGAAAGTATTCGATGGCTGCGAAATTTGTGATTTCCCTTGTTTTACTTAGAGAATACAAAAGTGTCCCAGTGAGACAGAAGAACATATTTGTCAGATTTAAAGCACGTATTTCAGTTTGATACGTATATTCTTTTATAATTTACCATATAAAACTACCTCTGAACTTCTGCTAGTTTCGAGGCAAATATTGTGAAAAATTAATCCTACACAAAAGTAAAATAGATTTTTTTTTTAATCATACCAGTTACATTACTTTCCGAATGCAACTTGTTAAACCAACACATAGTATTATGCAGCAAACCTGTTTCCTGTACTGGTAAAATTAGTTACGAATTATAAATGTAGATGGCGGTAACATATCACAAGGTGTTTTTTCTTTCAAACCTCTGCTAAAAGTAATCAAATGTATTGATTAAATATTTTTTTTTAAATTCGAAATGATGAAAATAATCGTGAAAAGTTCTGAACAATATTATCCTCCTCCCCCGAAAAATAAAATTAATATATATCTATTTTCTTGTTCTGCTAACCTATTTATTTTCTCTTCGTCTATGTTACTTAAGAAACAACCCTCTTTACTGAAAGCTTTTTAAGCATATTGTATATATGGATTCCTTTTATAAAGGTGCTTCGTGAATTAAAACTGTTCTTCCATATTTTCAAGTTTGTCAACTCTTCAACATTGATCATGTTCTATTTTAACATGTTGAATACTGAATAATTGAATAACACATAAAAAATTGAATTCCCAAAAAGAATGTACTTGCGACTTGGTAGAACTCTGAAGTCACTTAAAACTGTATCTATTAAGGAATTAAAATGCTAAGAAATAAAAATTAGAAAGTTTGGCAAAGTTTGGTTAGTTTCCACAATGGCGAGATGTAATATTTCGCTGAGGAAAATCGACAATCTTTCAAGGATAAGGATAATACGTATGTATAAAAATTTATGAATAAAAGCTTTAATGGCAACAATGATGGTAAATGATTACCGATTATGCGCAAGCGTAAATCGCGAAAGAATAACGAATCTCGCGGTGGTGGGACATATCCAAGTTATGCCCAAAATGTGCGACGTGTTCTATTTCATTCATTTCAAAATATAATACTGTTGCAGAGTACTCTGCTATTCCTGGGTTCGTCGTTCTAAAGTTCAGTCGGTGTAGAAAGTTCTATTAAAGAGTCCACTTGTCAGGATGGAATACAAACTTTATTGCTTCTAGAACTTCGTCGAACAATCAGCTGTACAAAATTCACAGGCAGTAGCTCGTCTATAACAATCCACTCAGTACCGAAGCTCTCACAAATGCTGTTATTCTTACTCAAAATAAAACAATTCCACAGGCAAAATTCAGTGGAAATATGCAAGGGATATCGTACACAATCCTTTAAGACACAGCAATGAAGATTTGACACAGATGACTTTAAAATCAGCTTCGAAAAGCAAGCGGAAGCACCGCTTCTGTG
Organism: Cheiracanthium punctorium; assembly: GCA_038373885.1. NCBI lineage: Eukaryota > Metazoa > Arthropoda > Arachnida > Araneae > Cheiracanthiidae > Cheiracanthium > Cheiracanthium punctorium. The sequence continues at coordinate 67,797 of JAWZYV010019487.1, forward strand.
GCATCAATCCAAACTCTAGGAGAGCTCAACTCACGCTGACTCGATCGGGGGCAGTCCGGTTCTTTTATAATTTCCGACGTGCATTCCAGAAAACTCGGGACCTCGCTAACGAGTCCCCGAACAATCGCGTTTTGATTACGTCATAGAAATATAGCTGAATTATTGGCCTATTATGTGATTTTTAATGCAGAAACACCAACTTTACAGCCTCTATTGGGAAAATCGCGCCAAATGACCAAAATGTCGCCACGCTTGGCGACTTTTGGCGAAATATCGCTAAATTTGGCTCCAAAAGTAAGTCTTCAAAAGTGATGTTACCAACGACCTACGACCAATATTTCTCGAGATTTCTAGAACCGCCATAGGAAAGCGATACGGAAACCAAAACCTCCGTATATCTGGTTCTAGTTGACCGATTTTCACGCAACAAAAAGCAAAATTTAACTATTTGAAGCGTAGAATACGAATTTTGAACTATTTTAAGTGACAGAACAGCGGGTTGCTCCGAAAATTCGTAGAAATACAGTTGATATATTTTTTTAACTATTTATTATTCATGTATTAGTTACTGTACTTTTCTTTTGCTTATACAAATATAAGAAGAAATTTCTGGAAAACTAAATAATTTTACGCCGAAAGTTTATTATATTAGTACTTGAAAGGAAATTATAATGTAAAACTTGGAAAACGTTATTTACGCTCGCTCTTGTTAGAAATCATTCACTGTTAATTTTCCTCATATGTAATTAGGAAGACACAGTTTAACTAGAGTTAAACAGAATTAGAGTTATATTCTCAGACTAATTAACTAATGCTTTCTGATTACATTACTGCTGAATGATTTTTTGAAGTAGAGTAGACACGCTTCATTAGACTTAGAATGCATATTTAGTCTAGGGAAATATCTTAATGCAAAGATATATTCAGTTACTTTGTTTTCAGAATTTCAAAATATAAGCTTCATAATACAGTTTCTTCTAAAAATGTAATGAAAAGGAGAAATAACTTTTATATATACTATAATCCTACCTATTCTATATATTATAGTCCCATATTTCGTAGAATACCTTTTATTTAAACTAATCTATGATGATTATAAATTATTATTAAGAAACTGTAATAAATGTATCAATTTAAATTAATGATTTTCCTTACTGATTATTATTTCTGAATATATTTAATATTTTTATGAAGTTTCAGATGGGGAGATAGCTATAAACAGATTCCATTCCCTTTCCCCTCCCTCACATTTTCATATCCACAAAGAAAATACTTACCCATATGTCACTTAGCCATCTTCTAAATTTTAAAGTTTCGGAAAATACATTCCAAAAATGAATATCCCAATCCTTGTTTCTTTTCTCGTTTTATTTGACCGACGTTTCCTAAACTATACTTGACAAAGAGATAATTATTTCCGAAAAATAGTCAGGCTGACGTCATCCGACGAAGATTATTTAAAACAAACATTCATGGTACTTTTGGTTGATAATGAAGACTTCTTTTACAATTTAAAAATTATTTCATTTTCATTCTGAGTAGAGTTTAATTCTAAACAGCAGTGTGTAGTTTTCAATACAACATAGCGTAAAAATTTTAGTGCAGTTTTCGAGAAATGATATTTTTGTGGCAATTGCTTTACAGTAAGCATGATTTCTACAGAACTTAAGGAAAATAATAAATGATCAGGTACGTACTGACGATTTCTAAAGTTCTGATTGGTCTTTTATTTTGAGGTCCATATTTAATCATTGTATCATTAAAAAAAATTCTAACGCGAATATTCGTAGATGTGAAAAAGCATACTGAAAAATCTATAATAAGCATATTTTTTTATTTAACCTGAACTCTTTACATTTTTATAAAAACATTTATGAATGTTTTGTGTAAAAAACCAGAAAGTTGTTACCTTTGACTGTCTGGAGCTTAATTACCTTACTTAGGCATTCATATACAGGTTTCTGATTACTAAATATCTGCATGATTTCATAAACCGATATTTAAAAAAGACTACATCCTTTTTAGTAACAGTGTTTCTAAGCCTATTTGTATAGATATTTATTCTCTATAATTTCAAGTAAAAAATGTATTTTGATTTTTAATACCGAAATTTTTCCATGCGTGAAAATAAAACTGGAAAATGAATTTTAGTATTCGGAGAAATGGTTTGACAAAAATACATTACTTAGTACCATTAAAAAAAATTCTAACGCGAATATTCGTAGATGTGAAAAAGCATACTGAAAAATCTATAATAAGCATATTTTTTTATTTAACCTGAACTCTTTACATTTTTATAATAACATTTATGAATGTTTTGTGTAAAAAACCAGAAAGTTGTTACCTTTGACTGTCTGGAGCTTAATTACCTTACTTAGGCATTCATATACAGGTTTCTGATTACTAAATATCTGCATGATTTCATAAACCGATATTTAAAAAAGACTACATCCTTTTTAGTAACTGTGTTTCTAAGCCTATTTGTATAGATATTTATTCTCTATAATTTCAAGTAAAAAATGTATTTTGATTTTTAATACCGAAATTTTTCCATGCGTGAAAATAAAACTGGAAAATGAATTTTAGTATTCGGAGAAATGGTTTGACAAAAATACATTACTTAGAAGAACGTATTTTTATGACTTTTGGGAGTAACCTTTTGCAGTTGGAAAGTTACGAGATACCGTTACACGGAACAGATCCACCGTTAAGCATTTACTACCCATATATACGGCTGAAATGCAACAGCATAAATTTAACTTTTTGAACTAGAATAAGTAAAACGGAGTTTTATAAAATGTAATAAATAATAAGAAATAACTCTCAGAATGTTTCTATAAAATAAGTAAAGATGGTCGCATTTTTGAAAAATGAAAATTTAAGGTAAAAATATCCATTTATAACTTGTTAATTTTAATTTCTAATTGGGAAGTTCTTTCGTAAAAATTAAAATTACAATTTAGTTTTTAAAAATCATTAATTTTTATTTTTTATTTAAAAATTTGTATTTTATTACAACAGTATTTTCGAATATAAAAGTTGATAATACTGAAGTATTATAACATTTCAAATAATTTAATATATAAGTATATTAATCAACACCCTGTTTCTCCCACTATGTAATTCTGAATAAGAACATTTGGTTTTTCTTGGGAATCTGTTTAGTTAGATCATTTTACATTAGTTCATAAGCAATTAGTATCAAATATTCTTGACAAAAAGTTTGAGGTATAAAAAGAAAATTATTTTAAAGTCGAGGTACAATCAGTATGCTTAATTGAAACATAAGCAAGGGAAAAAGCAAGGGAACATAAAAAAGTAAGGGAACACAGCAGTCCAACTTGGCGATAGCGTCAGGAGCAGAAAAAAAGTCATCACATAAATCACCAAATTGCAAAAACTCGAGTCGGCTGCTAGATATAATGTAGTTATAATAAATTTCATAAGCAGACTCCTCAACAGGTTATGGTTAAAGAAGGCTTGCAAACTTCCAAAAATTTATTGAATCTATGTGAGAAAACTCTGATGAGACCAAACTTGATAAACAAAACACGCCATTTGGGCTCCAATCCAAGAATAAATAACGAAGAAATTAAAAAAAATACACAAAGCAAAATTAAGATAACATTACGGCGAGAAAGATCGGAATTAAAAAAATCGCCATTTATAATACAGAAATTAAAATTAGAACTAATTAAAAACCTGTGAATAACTGCATCACAATTATGCTTATATCGCTTTCTCAATTAGGACTTGAAATAAAACTCGGTTTTCTTATGAAATAAGTTTAAAATATGTTGTATAGGATTATTAATGAAGAGTAATGTTCAGTCCGGTGAAATGTTGACAGCACGTCAACCTCAATTCCATTTATGAATTATTCCATTACATTAAAATAATGATGCATGATTTCTAAAACCAATTGTGCGACTGAGGGTTTTGTGCATTACAGAAATCCTTGTTAACATACGCTGACAGTTCAGTCAGTGTCTCTCGTTTAATTTTATTCTAAAAGACCATATTTACATCAAAATTAAACAGGGAAAAATTGATGAATTATGGAATCATTAACTTTTCAAATACAATGTTTAGAAAATAATAAAATTAAGATAACAGTGTCTGTCTTAAAGCGTTTTATCGAATGGTAGATGAGTGTATTGTTTCGAAGTTACATTTTTAATATTTCTTACAAATTTCATTTTTTTTTACATGACAGTTTTTTGTTTTTTCATGAGGTTAGATTAAATAGTATTGTGTAAAGCATCCGTGAAACATTTTTATACACAAATACAGGATAGTTTATCAACAGATATAAAAACTTAGGAAACTATAAGGAATGTTGGAAATATCTGAAAAGTTTGAGAACTGTATATCAATGCACGCCTTAATCAGGTTTTAGTAAGTTATCATTTAAAAAAATATGAAAATGTTACAATGAATTGCCAAAATTTGGTTTAAATGAATAAATATAAATCGTATTTTATTTTGAATGATGCAGTATTTTTAACTCTAGCTGCATAACTTCTACAAAACATTATGTAGCTGCTCAACTTCTTGGTTCCAGGGGTCCACATACGTTAACCTTCACGTTTCCGTTGTTAGAATTATCCTATAAGATTCTTTTGTAGTTCTCAACTGAAGTACCTATGCGTGGATGCTTTAATTTTGAATAAAATACCTTTAACTCATGCGAATGTTTAAATTCTGCACACTGGCACATATATTATTAAAGTTCGCACGGGTCCTTAATTTTCTAAAATTCTGAACTTTTGAAAAATTGTCCTGAAACTTCCTAATATTTGGGATATTCGATAGAAATTCTTTCCGATTTATATATATATATATATATATATATATATATATATATATATATATATATATATATATATATATATATATATATATATATATATATATATACATATATATATATATATATATATATATATATATACATATATATATATATATATATACATATATATATATATATATATACATATATATATATATATATATATATATATATATATATATATATATATATATATATATATATATATATATATAAGAACCCCTTTTAAAATATAAGACCAACTTGGAAAATGTTTGGAAAGTTCGGAATTTTAGAAAATCCAGGATCTGTACCAAACCTAATTTTACTTTTGTTTGTCGTTACACAAAGGAATATTTTAATGTAACTGACGTTTCCCAAGTTCAATATGTTTTGTTTTGTTTTTTTGCTCAGACAGCGGAAAAGAACTTGTAGGATATTGTTTACCTTTTATTCGGATTTTTATTCGAATGTGCATTTTATTTGAAAAAAAAAAACAACTATGAGATTGCTCTTTAACTTGAGATGTGAGATTTTTGTCGGCTATCAAGCAGTTAAATCATTTAAACTTTTAACACATCGAAACTTCGCATATCCAAGTGACTATTTAATGGTGTTAGGAAACAAGATTTTGAACCCCATATGGCTATGTGATTCACAATTCTAGTGATGCTCCCTGCTTCAACTGTAAGTTTGTATCACTATTTAGTATTTGGGACAAGCATACACTCTGACATCCAATTATTGTAATTTCTATTTTTTACATTTCGCTTTCTGGTGAGTACTTTTAAGAATATATTTTTATTTCCAGATTAGTTCTCAATAGGAGAGGAATCCAAATTCTCAAGAAGGGAAGAGGTTGATGCCTTTTGGATTAATTCAGCTGTAATGCTTCTGCATTCTTAATTAAAGTTCATGAAAACAAACAGCATTTAAAGGAAACCGCAATTTGGACTTGAAAGCATACGCTTTAGAACTGTGAATAAAGACGATAAGAGGAGTGTTTAAATTATATGCGCTGTTAAGGATGTGATTGTTATACCTGTGCTGCATTGCAGTAGAGACATTTCCTCATCAGCTCCTGAGATTACAATTCATGAAGTTTCAAAAGTGTTGCGCTTCCATCTTTGTTATCGCGAATGAGATGGCGCAGTTGAATATCCTGAATCCCCTATTAATGATATCCTCGATTAATTTATTCAAACGTTTGCTTTAATGAAGCCATAAGATATTAATAGTTCAAGTATTAGGTGGGCAAGTAATTTTAACTTCCATTATTTTTAATGGAAGTAAAAATTACGGGACCGGATGTTGACGAGTTTGTATACACAATGGTGAGATAGTGTTGGTAATCAGTGAAGAAAAATTAAAGAAGTTATTATAGACTGAAGCAATAATCTTATTACTGTGCGATGAGAAATTTAGCAATTTCTTTTCATCCCGTAGCAATGATACACATTATGCATTGACCAGCGGGGTCATAAAACACACGATGTCCATTTTTGAAAGGGCACTCAATAGGAGGCCACCATTACGTTACTTAGTTAATTAAGATTATTACGATTTTTAGACGGCGTGTAACATGAAGACAATGGAACCTTAAAACATAAAATAAGCAGATTTTTCAAAATATTTTAGAATGTTAAAATGTTGGTACAGAAACCCATTGCGTGATAAACAAGGGTTTGAAATAAATCCCTGTGTAACTTCCAAAAACAGAAATTTACACAATCAACAAAGTTATGAAACTTTAAAATGAATATACTTTTAGTATGAGAAAAATATAAAAGAAAATAAAAATAATAGATTAATGCTCATAAAGAGCCTCCTTTATTTGAAAAGAATGTAAATGATGTTCACAGTATGCCACGATATACACGCTATGTTCATCTACTTATTAAGAAATTTCTGATCATCAATATTTATAATTTAAAAAATTATCTTTTGAAAATTACATTTTTGTGTTGCTCCTACATTATACAAGTAGAGTAACTGTTTCAATTTCTAACATTTTAAACTAATTGTCTCATTTCTTACAAATAAGTGAATAAATAGAAAATTTCTACCTATATCAAAAGTATTCATAAAATAGATGTAAGATGCTAGCAGAATATGTTATGATGTATTATGTATTCCTTCAAGCATTTTATTTAGAAGCAGAAACACATATACGAAAACTTACAGCAGCAGCTTTATATTGATGCCTCACATATAAGGCGGATTCAGTGTTTTAAAACTGTGGCCCATGTAGAAAGATGATTCTGCAGAATCAGAGCTTAAGGAAATGTATTTTCACGGCTGCAGAATATTCTGGGGCTTCCAGAAAAGTTATGCGATAGCGTTAAAAGAAATGTTTCTAGACTTAAACATTTATTGCCCAGACATATATGTAGAGTGCAAGAGCATAAATTTAGACTTTTGAAATAGAGTACTCGAAGTCGCAGATTCCGATAATAATAAATATCACGCCACAGTTCGGCATAAACTAGAGATGCATACTTTCACGCTGCATTTCATGCTAATGGTTTCTCACTATACATCTGAAATAGATTCCAAAAAACTGGTTAATCCTCAGGAAGTTAAAATATAAAATGTATAAAAGCACCCCCCCTTCCGAAAAAATATAGTGTCTCAAACTACATATACTATAAATTAATGTACTTAAATATATTCTTGTCAGATCATTTTTCAAAGCACAGACCGCTTTTGGTGTTATATGAAATATTACTATGAATATATTATATGGTAAGATTAAGAAATATAGCCTTGAAGTAACTTAAAATTTCATAAATATTATATCAGTAGAGAAAAAAATTAAAGAGTATCAAATGTGTTATCAGCATTCAGAGTATAGTTTATCATCCTGAAAAAATCTTAAATTAATATGGATTATTTGTAGAACAAATGATATGATTATCGGGTGTAGAATCATCTCATTTTTGCTGGTTATTGGTAGGGGTGAGCCAGCCTTATACAAAATAAGCAATTTTTTTTTCATTCAGTACGTCGGCGAAGCCTCGTAGGACCTGAAACCCGCGAACTCAGGCAGCCCATGACTCCGTGAGTTGAAACGTAGCCGGGTACTAGTTCTCAAAGGACACTACAGAGTAATTGAGTGGAAACATTTATTATATATCTTTAGTTCAAAGCAGTTACAAGACAAATACAGTTTATAATTTACAACACTTGTTCGAAGTTTACACCTATTGACACTAGACATGTCTCCCACCGACGGTTCATTGTTGCTTGACGTGCGCCAACTCGCTGGGAGTTTCTTTAATTGAAGTGTCGAATCTTGCCGTGGGATCCATTGTTTACTCCACAAACACTTGGTACACGATAGCTTTTAGGGAGCTCAACAGAATGAAATAAATGATCATTAATGTCACTAAATCCCCACTTTAACCTTCAAAGCTCTCATGCATTTGTACGATATCTAACCCCGTACAATTTTTACATGGGTTGCTGCTTTTACTATTTATGATCTGCCCTAAGTCCCCTTAAAATTCTCGCAATACTAAGGGAATATGTGCTCGCGTGTGTGTAAATTTAAAAGAACAACAACAAAAGTTTGAAATTATTTCCAATTCTCATTTCATCCGTAGACGTCGCTGACTGAAGTTACTAAATTTATAACTTTAGAAATCTTAAAGAGATTTCAAAATATTATTCTTTTCGTTTTCCTTTCGCAGTAATCCTGTTGCTTACGCATTTGTCTAAGACACATTTATTTAATTTTTTTTTCATATAAATTAGCAACTAAGCTATTGTTTTTTCCTTATATCCGGATAATCCTAAAGACGACACAATTTGAAACTTGCTATCCTTTCCCCTGGAGTACTCTTTTTTTTTTCCTTTATTGTATTTTGAATTTCACTTTGACCTGTAATGAATATTTATGAGCTAAAATCAAATAGTAAAGAATAAAAAACGATGCTAGTTTAAAAACAGTCTTTAGGATGGAAATATTTTAAAAGTACTTACAGCTTGAGTGTTTTTCCTTTGGTTTTAAGGGAGCAATGCATTTAAAAAGTGTTATTCTTTTTAAAAAATGTCTTTTCAGGGTGTTTTTATTTTGAGTGAGTGTATCTGGTATATACATTTGTTTTATTCATTCGTCCCAAAAAGTAATTTTAAATTAAAATAGAAAATACATTTATAGATGAGTAATAAAAAAGGATATTGAACGTTTAGATTTATATATCTGAGTGTATGAAAAACCATGGTAGCATCGAGGGCAAGATGCTGGAAGTTTGTTTACATTATTTTATAATTGTAAACAAACTTACCTACCATCAATTTATTTACTCCATTGAATAAAACTTTTATATTTTCTAATGCATTATAAATGTTTTTCAAGTACATAAGTTGCCTATTTAAATCTGAAGTGGGTTGACCTAACAAACAATTTCACTACAGAATTTTTGTGTTACTAACTTAGATGACAATCTTAACTAAAGACGACAAAAAAAAAAATCCGTAATACAATTGAAACTAGGATTTTTTACATACACTTCTGAGTTATGCAGTATTAAATATTCACTCATAAACATAACCATTAAAATGTCTTAGATACTATGCTGATGAACTTAGTTAGGGGATTTCAATTACGTCGAAGGTTTACTTTTAGAAGCGTGGAGGTACATTGGAAAGCATTGTGCAGTCGTATAAATAATCCATGTAAACGTCACTTTGCGAAGCAGTTATAAGAGAGACAAATTGTAGAATAAAACTTTTATTTGATGTCTTAGAAAAGATTACATGATGGTGGTGGCTGGGAGACAGTTAGCTTTGATGATTAAAAGGGGTCTGATTAAAATTCAATCGAAGAATGACAGGAGGTTGGCGAGAAAGTTAAATTTGGCATATTAAAAGAACGCCCAAACGAGTTCCAATAATATATTCATTATTACGGAAGCCGAAAAACTGCAGAATATTCTTAGTCAACAGAGAGAAAGGCAAGACATAACAATGCACTGGGCACCAAATTATTGAGGATAAGAACAGCCAAAGTTACTGTAAACCCGTGTGAAATAAAACATAAATAGATAAGCAGTTAATTGAAATTAAACATGTGGTACAAAAAACGTTATACAAAATTTTGAAAGACGGTGTAGTTAAAAATGAGAAGAGAATTTAACGTTATAATGCTTGATTTAAAATCTATCAAATTTAAGAAAGTGCACTTATGAAAATTATTATCAAATATGTGATCTCCATCACATAGATAATTCAAACAATTCTATTCAAAGACTATCAAATTTCAAATACTTAGTTTTAAAAAATCAGAGAACTATTTAATTTTTCATAAATAAAATATGAATTATTACATTACTCGGCATTCAAATATTTTGCGATATCTATGCGTTTCAAGCATTTGGGGAAAAAATCTACCGTCAAAAGTGTGTCTGTCATTCAGTCATTTGTTCGATGTGCTTTCTGTCGTTGTGTTCGTGACACATTTCCCCCCCCCCCTTGCATACTACGTTCATATGGCTGAAGAAAACATAATCAAATTAAGTAAAACATGAAATCTGGTTTTTAACCTAAATAATATGCTTTTTTTGGAAAAAAATAAAATTTAGGATTTCTCAAAAATTTATTCAAAATATGTAAATTTTTGTTTACACATAACGTATACACCGCTAAAGCGAATGAAATGAAATTTAGTATCTACCCTGTAGTTTAAGTTGAGACCACCTATCAAGATATTAATCTTGATTGATGGTCTCTTAACTTAAATTATAGGACTCGACTGGACTATTTTCAGCTGTGAAATACAAACCAAATCCCTGCTAGCATGGATTAAGAGCTAGCACACTGAGTAAAAATTAGTGAGAAATTATGAAGAAATGTTAGATGTAAATATTGAAATTTGGAGGGCCTTTTTGACGGCTTATACCACGTTGTGTTTTAATTTATGTTAATACGAACTATTACTGGTTGTAATCATAGAAATATACTAATGAAAAATTTCCTAATGTAATGTTTTAGTACCCCGTCTGCAGCAACATTTCAGTAGAAGCAGTTTCTTTTTTAATTTATTTATCACTTTTTAGAGTGTTTATTACCGCGTGTACACCGTGAAAGATAGATAATAACGCATGAAGTTCTGGCTATTTATTTTTTAAATACAAAATTCTAGAAAAATTGATTATTTTTACATTGTAAAACATTTTTCAGTGCTTTTAAAACTCAATAAAATTATTATAAAGCATTTCAAAAGGGTATTCAGTTTTCTTTTCTTGTTTTTTTCCTCTTAAAATTTCATCAGCATTCGTATGTGTGATTTAGTGTTTTAGTTAAAGGGGATTTCCACAAACTCAATATTTGGACTTCTGTTTTCTTTCACAAGCATGCTGATTTGTTCGTCGGAATTTACTGTACAAAAGAGGTGCAGGTCTAAATCCTTGAGTGGAGATGATTTTTCAAGTGATTCCCAAACTTTTTCTTTCTCATTCCATTGAACCGGAGGACTCGTCCTCAAATAGATCGGATCTTCTAACAAACAATCCAAAACAATAAGGTGGTCGTTGAAAACAAACGCTTTTGGAGAATAATACGCATAAGGTAAATCACTAGTGATTTTCCAACTATTTCTCTCAAAGTCGAATACTTCTACTGTCTTGCAGAGCCCAGTTTCATCGCCCAGTGTTCCACCAAGTATATACAATTTACCATGGTATTCAACGAAAGCAAATGTATTACGAAAAACAGTCGGCGGTGTAAAATACTGCCAGTCATTCACTTCTTCATTATAGAACTGGGCAACCATCTCTGGGAAATGAATGGGACATTTACCTATTACAAAAATCTTTCCATTGAAACCGACTGCGGAATAAGATGCAATGGGCAACATAGGCGTTGCCATGAACCACATGTCCATCTCAGGTACGTAAAATTCAACGAGAAGATCTTCACCGGTAGAGACCGTTTCCCCACCAATCACAAAAATTCTGTTTCCCAGCGTTACTAACCGGTAGGATGTGCGAGGCTCCTTGAAATTCCGCAGTGTTTTCCACTGCTTTTTCAGCAAATGGAAGGTGACGCTTTTACTATTGTATGAGTCGAACATATAAATAATATTCTCAGCAACTGTTACAAACGTAGGGCAAAACTCGTTTTCTCCCAGATATCTCCAAATATCTACATTTTCATCGTACGTGACGAACAACTGCACACCATCTTTTAAATCCTGAATGTGATAACGGGCTATGATGTGTACCTTTTTGGGGTATCTTTTCCTGAGTAAACTTCTTGATGCAATTTCTGGAAGCATAGTGCTGTTTTCTAATAAATAGCTGAAGAGAGCATCAAACCTATTTGTAGAACCATTCTGCAACTCAATGATTTTCAAGTCTTTGCAATAACGATTTTTAGAAACAATATCATCGTCTAGTATATACCTAGCTAAGTCTTCATCGACTTGTCCCAATTTCAAGCACTGTAAAAGAATACAGACGTGGCGAAGACGTTTCGAATTATCTTTGTGGACCCATCGAACAATAGAATACCAAACTGTATGTTCTCACGTGACACATAAATTATTGTCTTCCAGAAATCTCTTTAAATATTCAACAGGTAGATCTTCAAACTCAACAGGATCGTCATATATCAGCTTCTCAAAGCTCGTCTGAATAAACCTGTAACTTGACTTAGCTATCTGTTCATTATTAATTTCAACAGACGTCATAAAAATTGGAAAGCAATTTTCAATTGATAGGCCAGTTTGTAAATACCGTGCAATTTCTTGCACTAAATTATCGAACATGATATAATCAGAAGCAATTAACATTTCGCATACATTTCTGTTGTTTATGTGAACGGTTCCTGTATAAATGTAACGTAATACTTCACTCAAAATTTCTCCCTTTATTCCAGGAATTAAAACTTCGTTTCTTTTTCTAATGCCACAAAAGAGTGCCCTGAAATATTGATTAGATATTACTAGATCTACCCTGTGTACGTCAAATGTCCAACCATCTTCTGTAAACAACTTACCGTCAGATAAGTAAGACAGGTTTTCATATGCTCCCTCTCTAAAGATGTCCACAAATGTTGTTTCATTGCTATCCATTGTTTTGTAATAATTATCAAGACTCTATACTATTTGCTTCAAAAAATATGATGTCTGATTAGTTATAAGTTGCACATATTTGTAATTATATACTGCATCTTCATATAGTGAGTTGTTGAATATTATATTTATTTTAGTCGTTGTTAGAAATGAATAAGGTTCTTATTTAACATTCTTATTTAACAATCGCTTGTATTTATTTTTTAAATTAACAATTCTATGTTCCCATTGTTGAAAAGAAATACATTGCTGAAAGCTTATCGGGAGTTTATAAGAATTGCAATGTTATAATTTATTAGATGACGAGCGAAGGATAAAATGTCAGGCGAATGTAAAAAGCATTACTTGATGATTTAAGCAATATTTTTAAAGGGATTATAAATAAAACAGTCAAACTGTATGTCAAAAATTGTATCAAAATCAAAAAAAAAAAATTATCGCAATACCTTTTAGCTTATATCTAAACGTAGAATCGTTCTATTCTTTCTACTCGTGTAAATGGTAGATCTTTTTTACTACCTCAGAAGTTTGGACCTTTTGTACCACTCGAAATATTCATCTTGTAAAAAAATGTACCTTTCTATGTGTCTTACTTTAGAAAGCTTTTATGAATTTTATGCTTTAACCCTAGATTTTATTGAATGTCCTTTCCGTTAGAGCAAAGTCGGTTCTCATTTTAACAACACGTTTTTGAAAGCATATTGAAAGAATTTTCGAGCGGATTCGAAGTAATGTATCCAAAATTTAAATTTAAATTCACAGTACTCGAGAAGTCTGTATACATTTAAAACAATGACATTTTTTTTTTAATAAATGCAAAATGTTTACACCATATTTCTATTTTCTAACATATTAATTTTATGACTTTATATTATAATCATTATTTTCCCGTTTATTGAGTGAATTTTTTGTAAAGTTATCCAAAAAGGAAAAGAAATAACGGTCCATATACTTTTGAGGAACCCTTTAATAAACAGGGTTAAATAAAAATTGCAGTTCATATTGGCAACTTAAAAATTTTGTGACAGATAAATGTACAGATGCCTCCACTGAAAAGCAATTACACCGCCACACACACACACACAAAAGTTGTTTGTACATCGGACGCCACCTATCTACCGGCATGTATTTCGACCCGCTGAATCCGAATTTTAAGTCAGTTTAAGCCGTACATCCTCAAGTATCGAGTAAATTGAAAAAAAAAACAATGTAAATTGGATAAATGGTAATTTAAAAATTTATGAATCTAAACTAAGCCTAATTCTTATGTTTTTCGATCCGCTGAATACAAATTTAAAGTGTATTTAGATTATAAACCGTTATAAATCTCAAGAAATTGAAAAAAAAAACCTTGAAAAATGTTAAAAATAGCAAAAATTCGTCATTGTATTAATGAAAATAATTTTGTTGGCCCAAATCAATGAAGATTTTTATGTAATTTCATTTGCTTAATCCGAATCTAAAATATATTGTGCTTAGAATCCCTCAAACTCGCAAAAAATTGCAAAAAAAACGATAAAATAGCAAAAGGAACAGTTAAAAAAATTGAAAAAAAAATGAATGAAACATGATTAAATACGTTTCTTGTATTTTTTATGCCTTAAAATATAAGTACAAAATCTGAAAATGCAACAAATGGTAATATCTCTAAAAAATGATGTATAAACAGAATAAGGAGAGCGATTTTCTCAGATTTTAAACTGCAATTCAAAATCTGAGAAAATCGTTCTCCTTGCATAATATTTTATGTAATAAAATAACTCACAAAAAGTGATCTGTATAAGACAGTTTTATTTTTGTAAAATTTGCATGAAATTCACTTCTGCAATTTAATGGTGTTGAAATTCGAAAGAAAATAAATATTGCAAATATAAACTGCATAAAAAATATTAATGGAATTTTAAAAAAGGTAAAATTTGAAAATATTCCAAATCTACAATTCTCGTGAAAGTGAGTTAAAGAAAATACCATCTGTTCAATTTGGAACTTCCCTGATTCTCCCAGTTTGCGGAATCTGCAGACAATACAATCAATCTTCCTTAATTCTCAATTGTCTGGCGAATTGTGCCTATCGCTCTTGTAGAAGGTTTCGAAGGCTAGTCTTCGAAAATTTATCTTCATCTACGCATTGTTACGAATGGTGTTTCGTCGTAAATATTCAAAGACTTCATTATTACTTATTTGTTTTGTCTGTTTATGTATAATCATATAAGTATCATTTTAAAAATATTTTATGAGCATAACACACAAGGTTTCAGAATGTGTAAACCAAGAAAATATTTAATGCTTTAAAAAGTCTATTTCGTCGTACTGCAATACTTCTGTGCTGTTCATTTCTCGTATCGCATATTCTTAGTTAATAGGACATCAGCCTATGGTTAGGATCTAGCGTACTGAATTCCTGTCCTAGGTAATTAGCTCGCAATATAAAGATAATATTAGGTATAAGTGACATCTTTCAAATACTTAACTCAGTATTCGGGATGAATTAGATAGGTTTTTTCTCTGTAAAAAGCGATACTTTTTTATAATTGTTATAAGCCCACCGAAACATAATCACTAATCAAGCGAGATATACCGCCAAGTTGATGCTGGTAAAAAGTGAAATCTCATCGTTAATTATTTTAAATATTTATTTAAAAAATAATGATTGGAAATGTTTTATTGTCATAGTGTCATTACAAGTACTGCGAAGTCATAGCTGTGATTACGGAGTAGTCCTAATTTTGAAACGCAGGCTCACAACAGCAAATAAATTTAGTTCTTTGAAGGACGAGGAACAATGGAGATATACTTATTTAAATAAACAAATATACAAAATGTGTATTACTGCGTGTTTCTGTTCATCGTATGAGGTAAAACAGGTATTCTTGAGCCGACGAAAATTACTATGGAGTTCACTAAGACAGATTTCGACCTATAATAAAGTCTACTACGGAAAATTGTTGCTAAATTGCCACACTGATTTGGTTACATTTTCGCAGTTTTGTTATCTCTAAAATGTTTATAAAACAAATATTCATTAGTTCTAATTTAAAAAGAAAAGCTGGTCATGCTAATACACAATTAAAATATTTGTTTGATACTTTGAGTTATTAATTTAAAAAATAGTCCACTAAAAAAAATGTTTCACCAAAATATCTAATTTCTTTGAGGAAGGCAACAAACCATGCAATTTCGCACGGAAACTGAAGCCCTTAACATTTATTTTGGAGTAAAGAAATGCTAATTCGTATCTAGTTTGACGAACAGAAATAATTTTGCTACGGTAATAGAAAATTGTAGGATAATTTTTCAAATTTATAATGAATATTCATCAACGATAAATAAGAAATTAAAGGAAGATTTATTGTCATCTTTATTATTTTATAAACTTTTAAAAGACTCTACGTTTACAGTCATTTTAATTATACATTATGTAAAATTTTAGAACTTTTATTTTAATATAATCAAATATATAGAGGAATAATGCTGTCTTGATTATTATTCTGTATACAATGTATCCCCAAAAGGTGGTAACACGTTTTAATTAGTTATTTGTTAGAGGTAAGTGAGCAATTTAAATTGAAATATGTTCGAAATAAAGTGAAAAAATACTACATTAAGAAAATTTCCCCTTGTTAGTTTTCACAACGTTACACATTTGAGGAACACGAATCCCTTTAAAAAGAAAATTCCAATTGTTTAAAAGCGTCCCATTCTCTAGTAAGGTCATGCACAAAATGCCAGCCCTTCATCAAAAACAGTCTGAGAGATGGCCTTAAATAAAGACAGGAGTTATTCATGAATTTAGATGCAAACGTTTATTGACAGACTTCGAAATTTTTTTTTCGTAATTTCTATACGTTCCCCGAAACACAATCAACCGACGGAGAATTTTTCTCTCCGAGATACTTTAAAAAGAGGTTTAAGTCAGCATATATTTAGCTTCATATCCCCGATGCTTTTTATGATATAATTCTGACATTTTCTGCATCACTTTATAAGTGCATGGGACGCGTTTCATTAATAGGGATTTTTTTTTGGACGGGGTCTTATACAAATTTAAAAAGTGTCCGTATTTGAAAATGAGCGAGAGGATTTTTTTCTTAACGTAATCTTTTCTTCTATCATTGAAACATATTTCTTTTTCGATTTTCATTACACATTTTTCTTTAATAGATTAAGAATTAAAGCGTGTTGTCATCCTTTTGAAAAACCTTGTACACAATTTTTTCAAATATTATTTTCTCCATCTTTTTTCATTAAATTACAGAAGCAGTGAAAAGTAGCTTAACACGGTTTTTAACTTATTAATTAAAAAAACTCATCGAAAAGAAGAATTTTTTTATTGAGATAGCTGAGTTAAATAAACGATTCAAAAACTTTAATAAGACTTAACATGATATTTAGAGTAGTTAAAGTAATAATTTTATACTTTTATATTTCACATCATGTATAATAAATTGTTAAAAAGAGAAAAAAAATAAGTTCTCAGTCTATTAATATATTATAAATGATAAAACTACGGAACTACGCCATTTCGAAATTTTGAGTACTTTACTTAAGAGAAGAATATTATTATTTATATGCTTTGAATATTAAATAGGATGTATTTTAAATCCAGTAAGAACTTCTAATTTATCAAAAAAGTTTAAATCTTCGCATTAATGGAATAAGATGAATAAGAAATGAAGTTTAGCTGCATTTAAATGTTATAGTTCAACTATTCTCCTAATTTCAATATAAATGTATTTCTTGAAGTATTTGGAAACATTATCGTATTTATTTAATGATAAAATATGTGGATATCAGTTATATAACTGCACAATGAATAGAAAACGATTACAAAGGAAGAATGACGTATTTTTTTATTATCCTCACATTTGCATCCCATAAATTAAAAATAATAATTTCGATATAGTTTTGTATTTATTTAAGAGATTACCGATACTTTAAGCACTTTTAATCTGATAATCCAAACTGAACTTTCGATACACAGAAAAAAATTAAATATAACTGGCAATAAACTTTTAGATAATTAAATTTGCATTCATTACTTTTAAATATATTGTTTCTATGAAGCAAAAGTAACTATTAAGTTACTAAATTTAAAATGAAAGCTTGAAATCGTTCCTCAAAAGACTAATTTACATCAAAAACATCCTAAATTGCATGTATCTAGCTAAACTTTCCTCAACCTTCTCGTAAATACTTATATTCGGATTTCTCATTTTCACGGAAAATGAGAAATCTTTGACTAGAACGGAAATTTCTTTATAAAGTTCATCTAAAGTGTAAATCTCAAGTTTCGTCACAGGTCAGAAACTGGCAATACACATAATGTTAGTGTAAATGGCAGATAATAATTTATAAAATAATCAAGGCCTTTTCGAGGTTCATTTGACAGACTAATTGAATATGCTCTCAAAAGAATCCTCATCGGTCTTAATAAAAATAAAAATGAATGTAGGGGAAGGTGGCCCAAAATGATCCGAGCTGGTAAAACGATCCATGCGTTTTCTTCCATACAGGTAGCGCTATCTAACGGGTAAAACATAAACTAGTTGTGCCAAGTGAAGAAAAATCATTGGCGGTATTCAAGCTAGGTAGTGTTAAGTTTAAGAAGGTAATTTAACAAGGTAGTAAAACTGGTTTCTATAACATATATTATAAGGGAAGCACTAACTTTCCTATTTATTTAGATATACAGTCTTTCATGTGTAGAAATATGACATGGTTTACTGAATGGAGTATGGCCTTTATCTGCTGCAAAGGAAAAAAAACACTTCATCGCAATAAATGCACTTGTGTTCATCTTTCAAATCTGTTTCACTATATTCGGAATGCTGAAAGCATGGTGAACAAAAGGAACCATTATCTTCTTTACTGGAATAACTCTTTGCATCGACACCATGCTTTTTGCTTGTTCTAGCTTGGATTTCCTTACTGCTTCCTTCTTTTTTATCATACCTTTCTATTTATTTTTCTTTCCCGAGATCAGTTTATTCTTATTAAGAGTGCTCGTTAAAATGGTATTTCCCATCAATTCTCGTTTTCTTGAAGTACGTTATTCCGTTTTCTTTGGCAACTGTTGGATATCACGTGGACTAAAAGAGAAATAAATATTTGGTAGGGTGAAGCATTTTAAAAGCACTTCAAGGGCTGCATTGAGGGCTGGGACCCAATGCTGAAGTTTTTTTTCAGCCAATGGATAATTTTAACCGGCAATATAGCTGCCCATTTTAGGTTATATTGCTGAATGACGTCTAGAAACCTAACAAGCTTAGCAAGTGTAATCCACAACTAAAAACATACTCCATCCAATAAAAAGTTATACTTCTGTGTTCACGAAAAACTCTATAGTTAAATAAATAACCTTATACCTTATAACATAGGTAATAAAATTCAATTTTTCAAAGAACTCTATTTATACGCGTAATACTGCAACCGCAAGAATACCTCCATTGCTTCCTCTTCATTTCGCACAACTATTTTATGGGTTGCCCGGCAGATAGCGCTACCTCCCTTTAAGAAAATATGTGTTGGTCGTTTTTCTTACAAGGATCATTTTGGGCCAACTTTCCCTTCATATAATACATCGAAATACGGATTTATTTTCTTTTACTTGTTTCATGTCGAATCACATAGAATGTAGTACCTCTAAATAGAAAACAAAATTGTGTTTATAAAAATGATTTTTTGTTGTTGTTGTTGTCCTTTGTTTAATTAGAACTAGGGTTGCACGTGTGATGTTTATTTCAAATTCAGTGATATTTCTTTTTAACCATTATTCTCCTCTATATTGCTTGTAATCTTTTTATGTAATTATATGCATAGCCCACTTTCCTTTCAGATATTACACAATGTCACGGGCAACAGCAAAAGTTTGTATAGGTATGCCCGTCTACCATTTCGTCTACCGAAGCATTTTTTTAATCTTAAGATGCAAGCGATATGCCAATGCCTTATGTAGCAGCAGAATGTTATATGAAAAAAAAAGTTAAGGTTTTAACATGCAGACAATAGATCACACTTAATTAAAAGTTAAATATATTAATTAAATTTCTGAAGTATCTGTACACATCAAATAATATTCACCGACATCTGCTAATCTTTAATTTAAATAATAGAAAACAAAGTCTCATTCAAAATTAACGTCAATTATATGAGCAATCTTCAAATATATATTAAAACAAGAATTTTAATTTTCAAAATAATGCACTGTTTAACTTTAGTATTTCCTAATTTATTCAATTAACTCTGTGCACAGTCGTCTAAAGTTATTAAATAAACTTCCGAGCCTCAGAAGATAAGTAATACTTTTAGGGAGCATAGAAAACTGGACTATAATCAAATTCTTGTGCAATCTTTTAAAGTTCTTCGAAGTATTTAACATTCACTAGAGATAAAACTTTAGGTTTCATTGATTGCTGTTTTGTCGTATTTGCTGAATGCATAATCAATCTTCTTTAACCCTGAGTATTGTTTTGCAAATTATCTCTTTCGCAAAAGGCCTCGCAGGGCGCAATTTCAGGAAATTTATCTTATTCCTGTATTTAGCTCTGAATAGTTTTACGTCGTGTATATTCAAGTTTAGTATGCATAGTCATTTACTATTCTGTTACATTATCACTGAAATCCCGAGTACGTAATTAAAACAAATTGGATTTGAAGGTCTCTGTAAAGGATTGCTTATTAGCGTAATCTCCTATCTGGAGCGTAGTCATTCGTTTGAAATTCTTAAGTTCCTGTATATTCCGATTTCTATACAAATAATCATAAAATTAATAATAGTACATGCTATTTTCTTATTTCCTTTTTAAAGTTTATTTGTGAGAAATAATTTTAATGTAATGCATGTGCTAATGATAAATTTTAAAAAATAATATTTTTGAGCAGCAAATTTTTGAAAAACAACGGAATGCATTTAAATCTCGATTTATATTAAATAAGGCTTAAAAATAACACATCAAATTGAATTTAAAATATTTTTTTTTATTCTACTTATTGTACTTTTATCCCAGAGGATAAAGTAATGACCACACCGGCCTAAGTTATCAGCGGATATTTCTTCCTATGCATTCACAAAAATTGTTTAAATATACATTTTATCTTGAAAACAGAAATAAAATGATTTAAAAATTTACATTTATTAGAATAAACATGGTTGAGTGGGAGATTATCAGAGACAGAAAAATGTAGGGTCAGGGGGAGTAATTACGGCCACTTTTTGCAAATGTCAACTTCGTGGATTTTTTACTCTTTTAATTATATAGGGAAAGTATTGTTTTCATTAATTAAGGGAAACTTTGATCTCTTAAAAGGAGCTAGTAAAAGAATTGTTTCCATTGAATTAATTGTTTAAAGTATAAAGGAGTAGTTAAGAAAAGAAATTACATAATCACCCCAAAATATCCAAAACATGATACAACGGGGCCCCGCACTAGTAGGGAATCACAATTCTTTTCATGCATACGTTTACAAGTTTTGTTGGAGCAATTGACACAACTATTTTTCCTTTTGTTAGTGATGAGAGTTACCCTGTTTCAGAAATAATTGATACAAATTGAGTTAAAAAGGTTACAATTTTTATTTATTCAATCTCAATGACATCTTGCTGGCAAAGTGTGTTAAAAATCACCCTTTATATGAAAGAAAAAATATTACTTATAAGAATTGTAGAAAAAAGTTGAAAGACACAGTATTAAGTAATGCTTTTTCTTAACCTTTTAAGAGCAAAATAAAATAAAAAAAAAGAAAGATAAATGCTACTGTCCTTGATATGTCATCTGTTTTTTAATTATGAGTAAGTAACTATTTGTTTTAAAGAATTGTACATGGTCTAAATGACTTTTTTGTGTGTGTTAAAGAGTCTCTAATTTTTATTACAGATTTCTAACTGAATTTTAATGTCATATAATGCCCTTCTAGCTCTTTTCACTGGCTATGACAGTTATCTTTAAGCATTTGAAATTTTTAAAAGTAATGAATATCAAACTATTTTATAATTTATTTTTAAGATACTTAAAAAATAATGAAATATTTTTTTAAGTATTTTTTCAAGTATTATATATGTATTTTTTCAAGTATTATATAAGTATTTTTTCTTGAATACACTTGAATATATTAACACTATATTTTTAGCTTACCTATTTTTTTCTTTTTCTCCCAATAACTTTGAACACCGAACCATCAAACCCATTTATTAAAAATTTTTGCATTGTCTTTGTTTTTCAATCGTTACATGCTTAAAAAAAGGAACTAAATTTCACTCCGAAGGAGCTGAGATGACTCCGAATGATTGAAAACTGGGGCAAGTTCTCATTGACTTTCAGTCCTGAGTAGCTCATTTTTGTTCCTTTCTTTAAGCGTGTACTACCTTAAAAATATACAATATTAGTGATGAAAAATAAGTATCATAAAACAAGTACATTATAAGCTCCATGCCAAACATTTTCGTAAAAGCTTATCATTTATACATATATATATATATATATATATTTAAGAATTCCGCTGTTCATCATCATTCAAAATGTTGTAGTCAGGAGTTATTGTTGAAGCTCCTAAGCCGTAAATGTGTGTTGATGCTGATATAAGGAAAAATCGGTTGTAACGTGTTTGCAAAGAAAGTTATGTCTCTTGATGAAAAATCATACCCTCTCTTTTTTAGATTGATAGATAAGAGGTATGCACTGTACAAACAGAAAATAAAGTAGCTGAAGAACGTACATGGAGTATTTTGTCTACCACTTCAAATGGCTTGCATTGAGTGGTGGAAAAGAGGTCCCGAAACTTATTGAAATATGTAGTCAGTTATAACTACGGTAGGTCCATATCCCAAATAGCAATTAAATTTTAAAAAATGGCTGTAATAATGTTAAGTGTTTACTGAGACAACGTTGTTTAAAAATTAAATAATACCGATTGGGTGCATGCACCTAACTTTAAATCCCTAAAACTAAGATAAATATGTGGTTTTTCCAAAAAATGTATCATCTTGTAATTCAAGAAAACAGCTTAAGTATTATGATGATGACACAATGATCCAGACATAAATATGTCTTTTAATATTAGTTTTTTTAATTATTTGTATATCTACTTGAATTTAATAACAGAATCCATCAGAGCGTAACAATCCGCTTAAAAATAAGTATCAGAAAACAACAGCGTACATGATGAACCACATTAACAAAAAAAAAAAATTCTCACTTTTAACTCTGTATCAGTATACATACAACAAAAGCCCTATCAATAGGTATAAAGTATTTTCGTTTCAAAACTTATTTATTGTCTCGCACAATTTTTTTTTTTTATTTTCTTAAAACACCACATTTGTAAATGTTTTCTTTAGATTCTCATTTTTTAGGCACATTCAAGTTTAAAAACTCAACTGTTAGATTTTAAAAGAGTTTCATTGCTTAAAATAGAAAATTTAAGCGAAGATTGGGACATCCCGAAAATGAGAATTGAACGAATTTCGAAGAAGAGTGATTTTTTTTTTTTAAGTATTGAAGCTAAACCAAATTTAGTAGATAGAGCATCAAAAGATCGCTTTCCTGAGTATATGCTGCTGTTTTGATAATTTTTCCTTATAAAAGAATAATGCATGGTAAATCTACATTTAAGATAGCAAACAAACTGCTAAACATTAGAATAATCAAAGATATATTTACCAGTAATACTTTACTGATAACTAATCACAGCGTTTACTTAATTGTTAAAACTTTTTTGCGTAAATTTCTTATCTAAATTCTTTGTTTTATCGTAAAAAAATGTAACAATTATTTCTCTTTCATAAAAATACCCATCAATGTTTTAAAATAAAAGACTCATTGAATAACAAACAGCCATTTAATAAACGAGGATTCAGAGTTCTGATAAGCGATAAGATGGATAATTGCACCTTAAAAAAGATTACGCTAATTATTTATAAAACATTCAGAAGATCATTGCTTTTGAGAATCAAGTTTTACAGTTTCGAGGATTGAACTAAATTATTTGTGCAGAAATTGAATGAAATTTCACACTTTTGTAATGCCTACTTCTTCACCTTACTTTTAAAAAAACTATTTAGAAATCAAAAATTCTTTACATTACTCTTTCTGTTTCTTCGTTTGATATTATATCTTTACCTGTTATTTACTTAACTACTTTACCAGCTATTATACGTAAAAAATCTGCAGTGAATCCGCTAGCTTTTCGAACATTTGATCTTCACCTAGCGTTTAAATAAATTAGATTCATTTCAATCGGATGTAGTGATTAGACTTCAAATAATTTTAATCTATAGTCTGCAACATATAAGAATAGTTTTTGTAGACCAATAAAAAAAAACTGTAAGGCTTGCTCACATCAAAATACATACAACATGTAAAGACAGTGATCTATAATGTGTGTACCTAATTTGAGTTCAATTGAATGTACGATATAGACACTACAGCACTTGCAAGAATTTTCGCCATAATGTATTAGGACATTTTTTTTTTTAGGTCTGTACAAAATTTATAAGCCCTACACACACCAAAATCTATATAGGTTGTAAGACGGTGATCTGTAACATAATTACCCAATTTGAAATTAATTGAATGCACTACTTCGGCTCTAGCAGACTAAATGATTTGCTTCCGTGAAGAAAAGATCGGGCCTACAAACATTAAACTCTTTACAGGTCATGCGATCGTGACCTGTAAAGAGCACTCACTAGAATGCACAGTTTAGATGCTAGCGCACTTTCAAGAATTTCCGTTCTTTGGCCATAATGTAAAAGATATCCTTTTCGTATCCCTGTTTAAAAAAAAAAAAAACTATATATTGTGTGCACAACAAAATCAATCAACAAAATCGAAGTTGATCTATAATGTACATACCAAATTTGAGCTCAATTGAATACACCGTTTAGACGCTAGCACACTTTCCAAGATTTCCGTCCATAGACCGTAATGTACAGCAATTCCTTTTTGCAACACTGTAAAAAAGCCATAAGTCGTGTACACACCAAAATCAATACCGGTCATCAGTGGCGTATGCAGACTTCCTTCAAGGAGGAGGGGGTATTATAGACATAACTTTGTGTAAAAATGCGTAATATTTAAGCTAAAAATTGAAAATTTATAAATATTTTGTTTTTAAAAATTTGACAAGGGGGGGGGGTTGAACCCCCAACACCTCAAAACATGTGTGTACACAAAGATCTCAAAGACGAATTTTTTCATGGTTACAATAATTTCCTTGCATGGTACATACTTGGAAAGTAATCAGATCACTTATCTGTAAGGTGTTAATATTTTGTTAGCAACGTCTTGAAATTTATTTTAGAAACAAATATTTAGAAAAAAAGGCGGTTTGTATTACTTATATGTTTTAATGATTGAAAATATTTTATGAATTTGTGTAAGTTCACTAAAATAAAATGTAATTAATGTAACTGCATTACATTGCATTGAATAGATCAATAGATCTTTCTTGCTCAGAAAGCTAAATCTGTTGAATATTTAAACAATAAAAAATTTTAGAAGCTATATTTTCAGCATGGATTTTAAATACTTCTAATTATAAGCAATAAAATGTAAGGTGAGATATTTTGCCTTAAATTAATAATTATAATCTGTATTTAAAATGATGTAATGAAAATGCAGTATTTTCACTGGAATCGTTCAATAATTGTTTTAAATTTTCCTTTCTTGTTTTTATAAAGAAAAAAAGCTTAAACTCTCAACCAAGTAAGAATTTAATAACACATGACAGAAAACTGAAGAAAATGAAAATCGAATAATCTTTCTTGTGTATATTTTATATATCAGCCTGATGAATAAAATATTTCCAGTACGTGTTTATTGGAAAGCGCCGTAAATATTCGCTCAAAATGTAGTAAAAAAGATTTTCTGGAATGCAGGAATTATTTTCGACATAAAATATACCGCTTACTCAATATATCAAAATTACTTTTGACAAAAATAACGATTTTCATTTCACATTCATCCAAAATATTTTAAATTTAAGTCAAGAATGTTATAAAAAAGGAATTCGATGAAGATTAACGATGAAGAAGAATAATTAGCAATTAAATAAATAAATTTGACAATGCCAATAAATAAAAAGAACATAATTAATTCGCAGTTTAATTATTTTAAGTTTCATGAACATTCGATTTTCACAACATTAAATATTAACAGTGAAAAAAAAATAAAGAGAAAATTTTGTAACAAATTATAATTGCAGAACAAAGGTATGAGTGAGGATGTTTATGTTATTTTAGTTAATTTCTCATATAAGAAATTAGCAACAGAAATAAATAATAGATTTTAAACGAGCAAAAAGAACATTAACATTCATTGAAAAAAACATTCCCCAGAGGGTTTTATGTATGAGGAAGATGGTGTTTTAATACGTCAAGTTGGAAGCATTTAGAATGTGAGCACAACAATAAAAATTTAGTTTAAAATTTCTGCTAAGTAATTTGATGGAATTATACGTTGTATAACGAAATAGTTAAAAAGAATTTACTAAAATATTTTATATTCATTCAATTAAAAAAAGAAAGAAAAAAGAAAATGACAATATATTTGCTTTAACAGAAGAGTTTTCTCGGATTAAAAGTTTTTATTTATGCCGTAGGGTTTTTAATAGTAAAATTAGAGCTGATCAACACAAACGTACGAATGCAAGAAGAAAAAGTAGATGTACTACATTTACACTAAATAAAGGGAGGTCGTCTGTATTGGAAAAAAAATCAACGTACGTTTATATGATACATTTAATAGAATAGTTTTCTCGGATTAAAATTTTTATTTATGCCGTAGGATTTTAATAGTAAAATTAGAACTGAGGAACACAAACGCGCGAAAGCAAGAAGATAAAGCAGATGTACTACATTTACACTGAAAAAAAGGTGGTTGTCTGTAACGGAAAAAAAAATCACCTTACGTTTATATGATACATTTAAACTATTTAAAACAGACAAAAATGCTTTTTTTTTTTTTTGCTTTGCTTTACTTTGATTTTTTTGCAAGGACTTAAAATGTTTATAAAATTTTCTAAAATATCTATCGAAATTCGTACATTTAAAATATACGGGTTAATGAAACATCACTTTTAACGAAAAACAAAATACTCATTTTTAGCCTAAATATTGTACGTAAATTAGATGAGCGTTAAGGGAAAAAAAATTATGTCCTAGATCTCCGGTAATACTTAATAGCATGTTAATGAGACAGCTAATAATAATAAAAACAAAAAAAATCATGCGTTACTTTGTAATTCCTAATGTTTGTTTATCAGTGACTTTTTTTTACGTAACGTCTCTCTTAGCACCCAAAAAACTGTCGGATTTACGTGGTTTTCCAGAAATTTGTTTCCGTCGGGAAAAATAAACATTCTATGCATAATAAGAAGTATCTCATGGGGAAACAGCTTTACGAATTTCCTCCTTCGTTTAGTATGTCTTATAAATATTTATTCTATTTCAAAGTTAGGGAAAGGAACATGCTTTTATGAACTTTTTTGCCTTGATATCCTTTTAAAAAAATTATTACTCTTTCTTCATAGCGGTTTGTTTTTTAAGGTTGAAAACATGTTTAAAAAAACATACTATTTATTTAATCGGATTTAAAAACATCAGTAAAATGAAAGTTAAACACTTCATTAAAAAAATCTTCATTTTGTATGTAAGTATATTTATCCAGTATCATTTAATATGTAAGAGTTAATTTAAAAAGCCATTAAAAAGCATGTATACGCTTTCTGTGATGTATGGTTGTATTAACACAAGTGATACACGGGAGAAGTTAAATATTGCATGTTATGCACGACATGGCACATAAATATATTAAAAAGGGCACCGAAAAATATAAAGGCTGTACAAGCAAAAATATTAAAATGATGATGAATATAGAAATGAATGTACATATATTAAGACTGTATCATATAACCCCAGATATAAATTTTCACGAATTTTCTGCTATAATATCTGCAGTTATTGTGCATTTTTGAGGGGCTATTTGTACTAAGCTAAATTTTCTAAAAAGGGGCGGTAGCTGATCGTATATAGATTCAACTTTTTCAAAATTAAAATATGAACATTTTATACATCCGAAACAAAAAACTGTGTACAACGTAACACCTGTATTATTTTCTTTCTTACTGAAAGTACAAAAATGATTCACCTTTCTTATTGATTGCTAAATCAAAGTTTCTGACCATAAGTATTCCTTAAGGCAATACACAACCTCTTACCTAGGATTTTTAAACTTCTGATAAACTCCGATTCCTTTTCAGAATAAGGTCGGCTCAACTAGTATGTTTAAAACTGTAAGATCTCATCTAATTTGGGAATAGTACTTAATTAAGTACAGCTAAAGGTGGGGGGGGAGAAGCACACTCACTTGCTTTTTTCGGCCGTTGTTTATCCTACGGCAAAGTTATATATACCCTTCTTTTATAAAAACGTATATTTTATTTTCATATTCTTAAAATTTACATAAAGGGCGGTCTTTGTATTTCATTCTGCATCTACTTTATGTTTTTAAATAGCAAGCACTTTTCTTTTATCAAATAAAAGAAAACTTTTATATAACCCTAAATATAAATTTTCCCGAATTTTCTGCTATAATAACTGCAGATATTGTAAATTTCTTAATGCGCGATTTTAAAGTGCTATCTATAAACTGAGAACAATTTTTGAAGGTTACATACTTTTTGCTTATTAACAAGTTCGTTCTCAGAAATAAAAATAAATAGGTGAACATATTTAGAGGATGAACACATTTTAAAATTTGTATCGTATTTTTGAAGTATACATTCTATGTTATATATAGATGTTTTAAAGTAATTCATTCAGATTTACTAGACATTTGTGGAACCTGCACTTATTTTTCATGATGTTAGAAGATGCATCGCAATCGATACTTGATCTTTATTTGTCTTTCTCGACAACTAAACTAACTTTTTACATAATCTCGTATTATTAGCTAAAATACATCAGAATGCAAAACTGCAGCCCGGTTGGAGCTTGGGAAGTAGGGAAAAGTTTATATCATTGTATTCATACGGCAGCTTTCAAAGTGTAATAATATTCAAGAGATGCTTATCGCCTGCTGCGATTGGATATTAATAGATGGAAGTATATCAAAAATATATTTATTTATGTGTCGTTAGATCATTGTGAACTAAAATACTTGACAGCTGCATATTTTTATTTCAGGAATGAAGCCTGATTTTGTGGCCCAGTACCAGATATAAATAATAAGATTATTTAAAATGTTTATATGTTTCACGGAATAGATGTTTTTAACATCGCTGACATTTTACGCGAAACATGGTTTTCAAGAACTTAAGGCAAAATAAATTCTGATAGCTTTCATGTGTTTTTGTCGCTGAATCTCTTAGGGAGCAGAAAGCACTTTTGGAAGAATAATGATTGCGGCTGTCTCTTCTGGTCTCCGTAAGTACTCTAATAAATAAACGGTAAATCAGAAAGAAAAAACGCAGAAGTGTTGAAAACAGAGTACCGCGAAAATTCAGAAGTGTCAAGTTCAATTTACGAAAATTATCTCTGTCCCGATATTTTTTTTAATGCACAGTCTATTGAAATTAATTACTTTAGTTAAGTGCTAGTAACTTTTTCTTTAGTGATAATTAAGTTCTTAAAAAGAGAGATGTCATATATCAAAGAGTGAAGGAAATATTACTCAATTTTATCGATGATTACACAATTAGAAATTTATAATTTTTTCGTTCTCTAGATCCAGTCAAATAATTCATGTAAATGCTTATGGTATTATGTTAATTTAAGATTTTCCTTTCTTGAATTCGCGATATTTGTTACTTTTCAAAATCTAAATTTAAGCTAATATGAAGAATTTTTTTTTTAACGTAAGTACTTTTAAAAACCATACTTTAAGATCGCATGGAGAGAAAACGTTCTCCAAAGCTCAAAACTCTCGCCACCATGAATTCATATATTTCCTTGTAATTTTCATACAGAATATTACACATTTTGCAGAAATCGCTCTAGGAAGGTGTATACGTGCGTAGAGGAAACTGTACTGTTGAGATTTGGTAGAAAGAAACTCTTAAAATATTTAAAAGGTTTTTAGAATTACTTTAAATAAGTTATGCAGCTGTATAGATTTCGATAATATTTATAAAAATAAGTGTTACTGTCCTCACGTGTCATTTATTTACCATTAGGCATCATACTACATGATTTAACCCTTCAACGCGCAGTGTTCCCGCTCTGGAAACACCAAACTCTGACGTTTTGAGTGTTGCGTTCATCGCGTGCCACAGATCTAGAGACCCTTTTTTGACGCAGCTGGCTGGGTGACACAGCCATGCGATGAACGTTTCGAGCATTTTCCATCTTGCTGGTAGTTAAATCGAGCGATGGCAACGGCTGCCCTTTTTCCAGCATTGGGAAAGGGTTGCGCCTCAAAGGGTTAAGAATTGCAGAGGAGATTTTTAGGATATGATTTGTGGTGCTCGCAAGGAACAATCCTTCCTATGTCATTATTCTCTTTGCTTCAGTAACATGTTCGGATAGTTTTATAGCTTTTCAACATTGCAGCGTAGTTTCTCTCTATCGACTTCAAAAGCATTATGTGTAATGTTTGCTAATAAATTAGAATGCAGATAATGTGCAAATAATATAAAAATACACAACTATGACCTTAAGTATCTCACATACGACAGGTTTGAGTATTTGCGTCTTCGTCAAGGGTAAAATGCCACTCGTTTGACGGCAAATTTTCCGAGGCATGAATTGTTGACGTCTATTCTAGCCAAAAGACGATGGACAAAATCCGTCTTTTTGTACGAATCTGGAAAATACACTTTTCTGCATCTTTCTTTTTTTTACTAGTGGACGCGTCAGCTGCTGACTACCTACTTAACTGCTAAGAGGGCAGGAATGTTGGTCTATATCATTGTGTGGGCTCCTTGAAGACTTGACAAAGATAATGTGCAATTTCATGTGAAACTGATGCTTTTTTACGCCATGAATTTAAATTTTCATAATTAAATTTAAAAACCTTTGACAATAAAATTGCATAAAGAACAATTTAACAAGTTAGTTTAGAAAACACGGGTACTGTTATTATGACTATAAAATGGTAATGTTTGAAATAGAAAACGAATTATTACTCTTTGTCGTCAAGTTTGTGATATGCCGTACTTGTAATGTTAGGTAGTAGTCGGTAATATGTAATAGGTGGTATATCCTGTTCAAGTAGTCTAATAAAAAAAAATATGCAGGGGATATAAAACTTGGATTGACATCCAGAAAAATATAGTTGGAACATGGAGGTCTTCGGAGCCGCGCTGATTTTGCGTGCACCAGATCTTTTTAGAGTAGACGGCTCACAGCAGACTCGTAGAAAAATGTTTTCACCTTCGCTAGCACAAGTCGAAGTCGTCGCCTCTTCCCTTTCGATGTTCTGATGAGAATTGAGTTTAAACAACTGAGTCACTGCCTTATGACCTTACTCCATTCCTGGCAGTAATTTCATAAATTGAACTTTACCAACACGTGTGTATTGCAGTCAAAGAAAGATACGCATAATTGGGACTATGACATTCACGGGAACAAATCACGGGAACTGAATCACGGGAACAAATTTTCAATGGCAAATATAGAGAATAACATTTATCACAGATTATATTCTACTGATGATAAATGAAAAATTATTATGCGGCGTTGTTTAGTCCCTTTTAATTATCCATTGTGATGGTGCATGTGTGCAGTTACAGTAAACCGTTTAAATAAATGATGCGTTTCATAAAACTTATCTTGTTTGACACAATTTACGTTTGAATTATACAAACAAACATTTAAAATTCCAATCTTGAAATCTTTAGCTAACTTCTGAAAACAAAATGGAAAAAAAGTGTAGTGTTTATTTTTATGCGTTAGTCTGTGCTGTTACAAAATCTATTATAATACGGTAGAATAAATAAATTATGCGTAATTGATTAATAAAAAGAAAAAAATGAGTGTAATATGTGACCAGTAGACAAATTAAAAGTATAATTTTGAAGGAAAGGTACTTGGCAACATATGAAGTCATATTAATTAGGGATAGTCAACGTCACTTTGTTAATCTTGTAAATAAAAATGAAATTCTGTTTGTTTGTTTGTTTGTTTGTGGATTTGATTCGTATACAAATCCACAAAAACGGACCTATCGGCCTGAAATTTAGCACAGATTTGTAAAATAATATAGAATAAATCGTAGTCCACTTTAAAACTTTGAAAGTCCACCCGTTCCCGGAATTTAAGAGATTTTTTATGCTCTTCACGCAAAAATCTTTCCGTAATTGTAACCCCTGTAGTGAAAAAATTGTGAAATAAGGATCGTGGTTGCCATGTGTGGCGATTTTGCAGAATAAAATGTCGTTCGTATACAAATCCACAAAAATGAACCTATCGCCCTGAAATTTAGCACAGATATGTAAAATATATAGAATAAATCGTAGTCCACTTTAAAACTTTGAAAGTCCACCCGTTCCTGGAATTTAAGAGATTTTTTATGCTCTTCACGCAAAAAGCTTTCCGTAATTGTAACCCCTGTAGTGAAAAAAGTGTGAAATAAGGATCGTAGTTGCCATGTGTGGCGATTTTGCCGAATAAAATGTTTTAAATTCTCAAAGTAAAAATAAAAGAATAATAATGATTATTTTTGTTAGTTTATATTCGTAAAAATATTTTTTTTTAATTATAATATCGTGGGCATGGGAAATCAGAGTAGGAATGTAATGCTTTACAGGCAAAACAATAAGAATTGAAGATTTCCGAGGCTAATGTGTAAATTTTTTTAGTTTGGCGAAAAAATAAAATGGCTGAAATATGGATTTTGAGTAAATGAGTTCTAGCGGTTTGCACAGTTTTCGGCTTGGCGCAATTTATTGAGAGCTTAAGGAAATAGATTTTTGAAAACAAGTGCAAAGGTTTTATTAGAACACAGCGTTCAATTTTAATGATCCGTGAAGAAATAATGCAGTTATTAAGGGTTTTCAAGCGATCTAACTTCAGAATTCTCGCCAGTTGAGTACATTGATTTAAGTTGGGGGAATTCCGCCAAATTTCAGAAAATTGAAATCTTCTCATTTAGTACATCGGAGTAACGATGAATAAAAGACATTATAGTTGATAATTTTTAAAAAAAATCGGCTGTATTAAGGAATTCCAATTTTCAAATAAATGCGTGCTACTCTTTGGCGGTCGAACCATTTCCCATATTGATTGCTGCTTCGAATGATTCCCTGAAAAAACTCTTGCAAAATGGCGTATGTTGGCACTTTGGCGAGGCTTAGATTTGAAACTGGATTTTATTTGAGACTGGTATATATAATAACACTGGTTATAGATAAAAATGAATGTTGGTATGTGTTTATGAGGTTGAAAAACTCCAGCACCGTTGCACGATGAAATTTGGTTCACCTAAGTCTTTTATGATGGAGAAGGTTTTTATGCTATCCGTTTTCCTTAACTTGCCACTTGGTGCCGCAGCACAACTTTGAATTCTATTCCGTTTAGCCGTTTGCTATGCGAATATCGTCCAACCGATTTCGATGAAATTTGGTACACGCGAATATTAGAACACGGAGAATAATTTTCACTATCCATTTTGCTGTAACTTGCCGCTAAATGGCGCTGCAAAGCATCAACTTCTATACCGTTCGAACGTTCGGCATAAAATATCTTATACTTACACATTTCAGCACGAAGAATATATTCTAACTGTGTTCCTTTTGATGTTACTCACCACTAGATGACACTGCAATGCATTATTATTTTAACTCGCCACTAGATGACGCTGCAGCAGGCCAAATTCTTGACCATTCAAACGGTCGCTATGAAAATCAGTGTACATAGCTATTTGAACAATGAGAATATTTTGGCGTTATCCATTTTGCTATAACTCGCCACTTGACTGCGCTGTAGGAAATCATTACTTTAATTAACTACTAGATGGCCCTGCAGTGTATCACTTCTTGACTATGCAAATGATCGTTATAAAAATTGGTATACATAGATATTTGAACACGGGAAAGAGTTTGGCGCTATCCATTTTCCTATAACTTGCCACTAGATGTCGCGTCAACACATGAACTTCAGGTCTGTCCAGCCGATAGTCATGAAAATTCGTATACATCGATATCTGAATGCGAAAAATATTTTCGCCGTATCCGTTTTGCTAAAACTCGCCACTAGATTGCGCTACGCCGCATGGCCTTCTGCACCGTACAAACGATTGCCTTGCAATTCGGTATGCATGATTATTGGACACAATATAACGCGATATCCACTTTGCTATATCTGTTTATTACAATGAATAGTAATCACCACAAATCGTAATATCAAAAAGTCCATTCATTCCCGTGCGAAGAACAGGTACTTCAGCTAGTATTTTCTAAAAGGAAATATAACTTGTGTCTAAATTTGCAATGTTATGAAAATTTAGAGTCGGTAATAGCTATTTATACATGAAATATCAATACTATAATGTTAAAAAATAATTTATTTTTAAAACATAAAGTACCCAAAATCATCATGATTGCATCCTATAACGAAATTGTAATGAAACGTCACTTGTAAAGAAAAATATTTGGACTACATGTATTTCGTTGTTGTAGAAGAAATTATTTAAAAAAAATTACGAATGCGGGTTATGAAATGTCGGGTTACAGGGAATATAGCTGTTTTAAATTATTGAAATCTAAGTATACATCATAAAACATAGTTATTTTTACACATAAAAACATATTTTTAAGATTATGTTCAAGTAATTTCTGCTTGGAGTCAATTATAAAAGGAGATAATATATTCTTTCTCTGCTGTGTTGCCATCAATGTAAGCCCACGGAGAACAGCTGAAGTATTCAAATTTCTCCTCCTTGATCTTCGCAGAATTTTTGTTACAGAAGATACATTCATCGCCTTTGTTTTCAGATCTTTTTAGTTGATGATATGAAATCCATTAAAATATTATCTAGTAATCTATAATACCCAACACCCCCCTCTAGGAAAATGAACCTTCAACCTGATAGGCATAACACTGTCAGCTAAAAAACATGCACAGCAAACTACAATTCTTTTAGTGCACATCATGCGTAATGTTCATGTCGATTGTGTACTAGTGGGTTAAAATGTTTGAAATTTTTTTTAAATGCAGAATCTTTCAAAAATCACAAAACGCACTTACTCTAACGAGTGGAACGACAAAAGCAACAGGTCGATTTTCAATACCTTTTAACATGGAATTATTTCTTGAGCAGTTCATTTCCATAAGACATCATCAACTAACAGAGTAATCCTCGGCATTCCATATTTCCCGGTTCTATAATACCCTCCTCTTCTCTGATTAAGTTTTCAGAAACACACAACTTGATAAAATTATAAACACTTATAAATAGTATATGATTCAATTTTATCTAGAACAGAGTTTTAATTCCAAAATAAACATAGTAAATTGTATATCTCTTGAATTTATTTTTGAAAGTATGTATTTTAAGGTATGTAATGTTGGAGCTTTTAAAAACAAAAACAAAAAATAGCATTTCGATGGTATTTTTAACCTTTTCCTTTTCAAAACCTTAGTTAAATAAGTCAAAGTGCTGCAGTGATCACATAAATTTTCGAAATTGATTATATTTTTTAAAATGTTGGATTATTTTCTCTACCCAAACACTCTTCAATTTCTCTTTATACGATAAACAAACTGTAATAAATATTTTGAAATTTATTAGTTTCTCCTTAAAATAATATAGTTAAATAACATAAATTCAATTTTGAAATATTATATTCTCGAAATTTCTTTTTCCGTACAAAGTACATATGTTCGAGTTGCTTGCATTATTTTTTAAATATCTATACATACTACACATATACATATTTGCCCTCAGTTTAAAAACATATGGATAAAAATGAAGAAAACGCAAAACAAGAAAGTTTATTTCATTCACAATTTCTATGCTAATAACGATTTGGAATTCAAAAGTTTTGAATAAATAGATACATAATCATTGTCTTCGCATGGGGAAAATATTTCCTGCAAAAAGACATATTTCATTTTATGCAAATAACCATAACTTCAAAATTATTCATGCAGATATTCCCTTTAAATTTTCTTTTTCAAATGGGTACAAAAAGTACTACAATGAACATTTAAAACACCATCTGTCTTTCCAATTAGTAAAAGAAAATGAACAGCTTTTCCCAAAAAGTTTCTTCGTATAAAAACAATTAATTGTTTTTCAATCTTCAGTTAAAAGTATTTTTCTAATTGAACTTTTTGATGCATAAAATTTGACTGGAGATACAATAAACAGATACAAGAAATATTTGTTTAACAATGCAGAGTTTTTAATTCAAAATATTACTTCTAACTTTTCAACGTTCTATTATATTTGAGTGCTAAGTGAAATTAAAAGTAATTTATGCATATAAAAAGTCTCTGAAATAGGAAAACAGTTCACTTACTTTTTTTCTCTCTGAACATTTTATTGTTTAAAAAAGAAAAACTTCATTAAATTATTATTATTTTTTTTCCTAATATTTTTTTTCACTAACTTTTCTTATTTTTAAAAAGTACTTTATATTTATTTTTACAGACATTAATTATATACAGATGTACGTGGAATTTATATATAAAAATTCTATTATTCTTAATATTAAAAAAAAGAATCATTTTACTTATCTTGTCATTTGTCGGAAATATTTTGTTTAAATTTTGTGTATGCAGCGAAATTACTGATAGGATACAAAAACAAAATCTTTCACTAAATGTTTTTTTAAATTAGTTGGAAAACGTAGCTTGGTGCAGAAGATAATGCATAAGTAGCAAAAGAGAACAATAAAAACACCAATATAAAAATAAGGATGACACACAAATTACCTAAAGTAGACATTCTTTCTTTGTATAACATCAAACGCAGAGCATATTTTTACATTCTCTCGCTAGCACTGACGACTGCATGTCATACATGCCGAAACCTGTATACTATCTAAAGTTTTGTATTGACTAGGGGCCAAGGCCCCCAGACTCGCTACGCTCGCTTTTCATATGAGGCATTCGGCCCCTAATCGGGCTTATTCGTAAAAAAGACATAATTTCAACAGAGAAAACCCGAAGATTGGATCAGATAGAATGTTACTGAGCTAAGCTACACATTGCTTAGTTCTTGCATCTTCATTGGTACATAAAAATTTAAACTTCACACAACAGTAGACCCCCTACCCCTCATAACACGGAAGATATTTTGTTATGGGAATCCGTGTTGTACGGGTCCTGATCTATACTCCACCTGGAGTGCGGATTCCGCTTATAATCGCTGGAAAAATTATTTGTACTCCTCAGAAACACAATGATATTTAATGTTGCCATTCAAAGGTTATACTAATTAGGAGCTAAAGCGTAATAAAATAAGAACATATATTTCAGCTGTATTTTTAATAATGTAAAACCTATTGGACACCTTGCGAATTTGCCACCCATGGCGATTTTTCATTATTTGGCGACTTGCGTACATGTAAAGTTAATAAAAGCTACGGAACAGATAGAATAGCCTGCCACCAATGGCGACTTTTCATTATTTTCTGATTTACACATACTCACAACCTATATTTACTGTTCATTTAAGGTTACCGGAAAACCGTTATCCATATTTTCATTTACATAATCGTTTGCAGATTGGCGTACTTAACATCACGTATTATACTATCTCGTCGCGCTAGCAAATATCCAAAGTGTACTATAACTGCTATAATGGCATAGTTAACGCCAAATATTTCTACTGGTAGCAAATAATCCAGATGGACGAGAACCGGCTTTAAAATAATCTGCATTTTAATTATTTTTCATTTTCAAGATATTAGTTATTCTGCTTTGGAAAAACGAATAATCGCTAATTATAAACTCCAATTGTCTGAGCGAACTTACTATTTGAAAATTGTCAACTTTGGGTAACACATTTTGAGTTACTTATTTCATATAGTTTTTATTTTGGCGTAAAATGGGCGTAATTCTAACTCATGTTTGTAAATTTCACGCCATTCTAGATACTTGGAAACGCTTTGTTGCAAAAGAATGAATGATTTTATGCCAAATCTGGCAACCATTCTGTTTATTGTTTCAGTTTTTTATTAATATCTTCTAATATAATTCGATTTTCGAAATTTAAATCAGCTCATCAGGTTCCTCGGAAATTTTCGAATCTGTGGGCTCCTTAGTTGAAACTTAAATCCGCACGGTTTAGGAGGAAATAGGCCAACAAGCTTTGACAGCGCCAGCGGCCTTTACTTCTTTTTAGAATAGAGAGATACCCAAATTAAATTTCATGCTATTCTGGAAACTCGCGGAATCTTTTCGCAATCGAAAGATTTCGTTTTGTGTACACAGCTATTCTCATGTCCATGCAAACGATTTATTAGTGAAAAAAAATGATAATAAACTGTGTAATCTGGAAAATCTCTTTTAAACGAATTTGAATCCCAATTGTATGACGTCATATTCACTTGAAAAGGGTAATTTTGTCACGCAAATGATTTACTTTTTTGACTCTCGGAAATAAAATGGTGCTGAAAATAGCGAAAAATCGCTTAAAAAGGAGGGAACGGGTAGATTTTCGGATTTTTAAAGAAGCGCAGATTGTTTTCTATATTTTTATACATGATCATGAAAATTTTCAAGCGGATCGTGCAAACGGTGAAGAAGTTATTAGGCTTTTTGTGTTAACTTTGTAAATTTCACGCGATTCTAGATACTTGGAAACGCTTTGTTGCAAAGGAATGAATGATTTTATGCCAAATTTGACAACCATTCGGCTTATTTTTTTCATTTTTTATTAATATCTTCCAAAATAATTCGATTTTCGAAATTTAAATCAGCTTAGCAGGTTCCTCGGATTTTTTCCTTAGTCGAAACTCAAATCCTTACGGTTTAGGAGGAGATAGGTCCAGAAGCTTTGACAGCGCCAGCGGCCTTTACTTTTTTTTAGAATAGAGAGATGCTTTTATACGTTTTGTTAACATTTGTTATCTGTGTGTTTTATACGCTTTTTATATTTAAACAAATTACTCTTTAATGATGAATATTCACTTTCTTTTGGATTCCTTGTAAATATATATACAACACTTGAACGCTGTGGCTGATTGAGTGAAGTACAAGAGGATTTCAAATGAAAAGGTACGAAACTACGTAAAAACGTAACAAGTAAGTATTTGCATATTCTGCCATGGGAGAACGTAGCGAGACATCGCGAGATGGGATTGGAGTCCCTGACTGGGATCGGATCATGCGGGTGCCCGCATGCGCAGGAGAGAGCAGAGGCTCTTATCAAAAGCAGCCCCCAAATGATACGGCTCACCGTATTTTTTGACGCTCAATGTCTGCTACTTGTGGAATTCCTGGAGCACAGAAAAACCATTAACTCCGATGTGTACTGTGAGACACTCCGACGCCTACGCAGGTCCATCAAGAACAAAAGACCGGGGCTGCTCACGGGGGGGTGTGGTTCTATTCCATGATAACGCGCGTCCACACGTCACTAGAGTCACACATATGGGACTGGCCAAGTTCAAGTGGGAGAGGTTGGACCATCCGCCGTACAGTCCAGACATGTCTCCCTGCGATTTCCATGTATTTGGTCCACTGAAGAAACGCCTGAAAGGGAAGCGCTTCAACTCGGACGACGTACTCAAGGACGTTGTGACGCACTGGGTCTCGTTACGGCCACAGGAATTCTGGGAACAAGGAATACTGGGGCTTGTTCATCAGCGGGATCGTTATGCTCAGGCCTATGGTGTATATTTTGAATAAAGTTTACATTTGTACCCACCGTGTCGTTTCGTACCTTTTCATTTGATCACCCTTTGTAGAAGAGCTGTTGCTCATCATGTAAGTGTGTCATCAGACCGTTTGCAGAGTGTCAGACGGAAATCGCTTATAGTCCTTCCATTTTCAACGAGTTACAAGCTTTGAATAGGGCAGACTATCCTCTCCGTTTAAACTTCTGCCAGTGGGTAGTAGGACAATGTGCATTGAAGCCGGACTTCATATGTACTATATACTTCATATGTACTGACCTTTACTATTTACTATTTACAGATGAGGCGACGTTTATATGCTAGGTTATCTTTAATGTGAACATTTCCCATGTGTGGGTAAACGAGAATCGACATGTAACACTACTACATGCGCATCAACAACGATTTTGTGTGAATATGTGGGTTGGTATTGTCAAGGAAATTTTGATTGTCCTTTACTTACTACCGAAGCAACTTAATTGAAACTGTTATCTTATTTTTCTAGAACAGGTGTTACCAGAACTGCTGCAGGATGTTCCGATCGCCATTCGTAACCGCATGTGGTTTCAGCATATTGGAGCGCCAGCCCACTTCAGCACTGGTGAAGAATTTTGTTTAAGCGACTCCACTTGACTTAGCTGAGGATCTCGTTGCTCGAATATCCAAAGCTGCTGCACGTGTCCGTGAAATATCTGGCATCTTAACCGCGTGCGCCAATCTCTCCACCGACACTGTCAAGCATGTATCGTTACTGGTGGATGAAATTTTGAACAGTTATTGTAAACATTACACGTGTCAACGATGCTTTTAATAAACAATGTCTTTCCTTTCGTCTTTCATTTTATGTGTTTGTGCCTCACCGCGTCACTTGCACCCATACAGTCTTGTATAATGAATGATTTTTACAATGTCCTGTACCTGCTCTTAAAGTTTGTACCATGAATTCGGGACTACCCTGTATTATAAAGTTTTTGGTATTGCACAATAAGTTGAAATGCGTGTTATATGTCATCTATGAACTATAAAATAATTGAAAAACTTCATGTGAATTGCTTTCTTAAAATTGCTGATCGAAATTTGCTTTTACTGCAGGATCAATAATATATTTACAGGTTTCTTAATTTTAACGCTAGTTATTAAAACATTAGTTAATTCTCCATGTAATAGCAGTTCGTATTTTGAATTCTTAATAATTAATATTTAAAATAATTCAATGATTTAGATATTGTAGGCAGATAATAGTTTACAAATTGAATATAATAAAATTGAACATAATTAAAAATAAAAAATTCGGGATAAGTAAAAATGTATGCGTAATTTTTAATTTAAAAGCTCTCTACAACAACATAGGGAATTTCTTCGTGATACAGTCCCACACCAGCATCATATTCTACCTACTAAATTGAAGATTCGAAGCTAAATGGATCTCTAGTCAAAATCGCTTTCAGTAATCATAATTCCTTTCTACAATGTTTTTAAACTGGCATAAATTTGCCTGCATCAATAATGTTTCTATTTATGTCTATAGTGCAGCTTTTTTTCTATCTTCGGAAGGATTGTAGTATTGAAAAGATAAATTGGGACGTGCTAGACATGAATTCATAAGCAACACATACTGCTAAATCGACTTTGTGTCAATCGAAGAATCAAATCCCGTTTTCTCTACTACATTAAGAAAAACTGATTTTAATTATTTGTCGCCTCTTAGTTTCATGCCTCTTAATAGTATA
The DNA here is from genome assembly GCA_038373885.1 of Cheiracanthium punctorium. Classification (NCBI taxonomy): domain Eukaryota; kingdom Metazoa; phylum Arthropoda; class Arachnida; order Araneae; family Cheiracanthiidae; genus Cheiracanthium; species Cheiracanthium punctorium. Next base: position 109,219 of record JAWZYV010019487.1, read on the forward strand.
TGAAGCACTCGGTATTTTTATACAATACTATGAATGCCATAAGATAATCATTCCGGGTACCATTTTCTTTTCTGAAATTCTTCTCAAAGCAAGAATAGTTATATATCGACCAAAAACTTGGAAACAACCGAAATAATCCAAGTTTATTCAAGGTGCAACAAACATCTTCTCGAAATATATGAGAAAACAATATACACCTTAGGGAAAAAACAGTCAAACCGGGCGAATGCCTGGGGATATACGTGATAAGAAATGAGAAACGTTACCGGAGGAGGAGATGATTGATGAAATTGACGGAGATATCAAAACGGAAAAGAACGGAAAAAATATCTAGAAAAAGAAATGAAGCACGTTGTGATTAGATAAGATATTTTAATCCGTATCTCATACTCGTAAATATTCTAGAATATTTACGAAAACAAAGAAATTCGTGGAAAATAAATCGATGTTTTAATGCTTGATAGGAAAAGCGAAATTTTTAAGCAAGCAGTGTACCTAAATGATATTTTTATATAATATGTGTACATCCACTCATAATATATATTTTTTTAACATGTGATTCATGCTGTACAAAGAAACCTCCTGCCTAAATAATCTTGGACATTTTTATGAAAACTAATTTGTTAAGAGTTTCTGAACAATGTTTAAAATAAAATAATTCCTGTTTCTTGAAATTCTTAATTTTTTTCTTCTTCGTGGTAATGGTAAATGGTAATCTTAAAATTACCATTCCTGTGTTAATAAATATAAAAGAAATATAAAAACCTCAAATAACGTCTGTCGAAACTTATACGTTCATTAGAATGCATATGAAGATAAATAATATATACTAGATATTTAAATTACAATCGTTTCATTAAAGCTCAAAACCCAAAATTAAATCCCAGACCAATATAAGTACCTGCCTGCCTGTCTATACGGTGCAAGGCTTCAAAGCACTTGTAATAGTGTTATAACGCTGTGCGCTACTGTGTCAATCTACAAATATGTAACTCCACATTTTTTATCTCAAAACTGGCTTTTTTTTTTCTTTTGACAAAAATTGTAATCGTTATTAAAATCCCATAATTATAATAACAGAAAATACTAAAATTAAATGAAAACGATCCAAATTATTTTTTTCAGTTTCCATCCATTTCGAATTTTGAGTTGCTTTTACGAATAATTAAGTAAGAAGAGTCTTAATTTAATTTAACTGGAAAAAACCAATATTTTGTAAAAAAATATCGAACAGTTAATGAGTTTCTGTACTTTACATCTGAAGAATCATCAACTGTCTGAGGTGAAATTCTAACTAGTATCATCCAGTGTCCAGTTAAAATCACAAAACAACTATATAACGAGAGAAGTTTGTGACTTCCTGTTTAGAATAATTTTCATTAGTTATAAAGTAATCAGAAATGTCCACTAAATCCCATAATCAGTGCAGTAAACATTTTTCTTTTTGCAATATAAAAATTCAATCCTCTGGCAACAAGCTTAAGTAACGTTCTGAACATTTTTTGTATCATGCAGGCTTAAATAATAAAATAATTAAATCTTTGTAAAATTACACATATAAATTGTATGTGTGTGCAAAGTTTTTATTACTTTATATTTTAAGCAGCGGTTTTTTTAATGCTTTGTTAAGCTTAAATAATAATGCAAATATTTAATGTTAGAACATCCATGCATTCTTATAGATAAATAAAAATGACCGTGTTCCCAATTGCTGTCTAATTCTAATAACTATGAAAAAAAAGTTGTATCCGGAAAAAAATGATATGCATGTTCAAAAGATCTTCAAGCTTACAATAATTATAGCACATTAAAATAAAACATATGTAAGTGGTTTTTGTTGAGTTAAACAGTTTTTTTTTAATTTTTAGAGTAGAAAAGGATATTATAGAATAGTCGGGAAATATGGAATATTGAGTTTTTGGCTCTGTTAGTCGCTGTTGTCACAAGGGAATACCATGTACTACTCAAGAAAGATTCCTATGTTACAACGCAGTGAGAATTGATCGCTTGTTGTTGCCGTACCACTCGCTACAGAACAAAGTATGTTTTGTGATTTTCAAGAGTTTTTGTAGATAAGTTTTCAAACATTTTAGCTTACTAGTGAAGACGTAACTTGAACATTGATGTTACGCATAAAGTACACTGACAGAATTGTAGTTTGTTGTACTGTGGTTATATTTTAGATGACAGTGTTTTGCCAATTGGTTTAAAGGTTCATTTTCCGAGATGGTGTGTCGGGTATTATGGAATACTGAGTAATATTGTAATGGATCTCATGCCATGCACTAAAGAACCAGAAAGGCAAGACGCTGAATGTGTCTTCTGTCACAGAAAATTCTCCGAAGATCAACGAGGAGAAGTTTGGATTCAATACTCTGTGGGCTCACCATGACTGTACTGGAGCAAAGAAAGAAGATTATATCTACGAATTTTCTATCGACTTGAAGGAGAAATGACTTGAACTATAAAACCATAAAAATATAGTTTTATGGTAATAAATAAATTCTTTATGAAGCACATGAATTGTTTTTCAACGGTTTAAACCACCTATTCCATATTACCTGACTGTTTCATATTAACTTCCATTTGTAACTTTTTAAAAAACAAAATAGTTTTTTTCTTCGCAAGTGACCTTTCATTACAGTTAATTATAGCATGTACTCATGCTGTTTTGGGGGATTTTATTCATAAATCTATAAAGTCACAGTTGAAAATGTAAATGGTATTCCATAATACCCTCCTCTCTTCTATATAAAACATTGCTAGTGCTAAAGGTTAGTCCACATTTATAAATAAAAGCTATGCAGTGAGTAATTTTCAGTCATTTTTAATGAAACATGGACTGTTATTATATATTACGTCGGTGGCATTCATTACTGTAGCACGAAACTGAATCGAAATTTCTGGTACTCGTATAGATGCAATCACGTGACACTCAAACACATTAATATAAACCAGGAAGTTTCGCATGTTTAACAGTCAGTTTCCGAAATGCTCAAATACCGGATAGATTAACAGTGGCAGCAATTAGTCAAAGGAACTGAAATATTATTATTATAATATGAGTTATTAAAATTGCTATGTTTAATTTTAATCCATTATAATATTCGATATATACATTTATATATTAATCTGCTTATGTATCTTATTTTGATTAGATTTATATACACTATATATAAAAACTGCATGGCAGATAGGAAGTAATTTCCTTTCTGGTAAGGGTAATTGTGAGCAACGCTATACAAAAAGCATAAATATTTAGATTATAAAATTTCACCAAAAGCTGCATATAAACTTATAATAAATATTTCATGATAGTTGTCTTTCATGGTTATTTTTAAACATTTTTAAAGCGTTAATAATTGTAACACAAACAGCATAACGAATTTCAGTAAGCGGATTTGACAGTTCATTATTTAAAAAAAATTAGTGCAAAAGAAATACGTTTTAGGTGCACAAGTTCGTATTTAAAAAGTATGCAATTCAAATGAGTGACACTAACATGCTTTTACTTTTTGAACCATTAAAATAGAGAAAAATCTTTTTCTTAAGGAAAAATGCGTTTTAAATTATTTTAAAAGTATTCTTGAAACAAATTACGGTATTTTATTTATTTCTAAACTTAAATTTCTAAAATGGAAACTTTGTTATTAATTACTTTAAAATTAACGCCAGGAAATACAAGTGAAATAAACCATAAACAACGATGGATCTATGAGTCATTACATCCTTTTCTAATGCTATGGAAAATGAGTAATAAAACTGAACAAGATACCTCCAAATGTTTAATCTTGCGAGAGCATAAAGTCAACAAATTAAAAAAGCCAGCTATTTAAACCATGGTCATTTTTTACATTTTTTTATGATTAAAATTATTCTAAATTTTGTCCTACCCAGAAAAAAAGAAAGCATTGTACTAACAAATTGCATTTCATTCGCAATTTTTCCAATGATTTTGCGTTTAGCAATACTTTTTATATTAGTAGCTATTTCTAAAATAGTAAAAGCTTTATTTCAAAGTGTACGAGACTATTTTTATTTTGAACCATTTATTTTGGTCTTTAAAAAGTAGTAATGCGTAACTATGAAAGAAAAGAAAGTAGTTACAGATCCTTACCTTTACTGATAATCAATGGAATTTTAACTAGTGGTGAAATTAATCCCAAACATTTTGTAATATTGCCCCAAATGTTTTGATGACGTTAACAATGACCATTCAATTAAACTGTAAGCGAAGAAACCTAAGTAAATAAAATTTTATTTATGTGTAGCTTAAGATCTAGTTTAACGTCTAATTATTTATAATAATTATTTTCCCATCATTGCCTCAATTACCTTTCTTAACCTCCCAAGTTGCCTTATAATCGTGCATTATGGATTTCTTATCATAGGTGATAAATTAATATGTAATTTTTACTTTTGATTAAAACATTAAACTAGTAAAAAAATCATATTTAATTTTGGTTGAAAATAGAAAATTTAATTGAACAAAAGAAACTTCAAAAAGAACAATTAAAGAAACTCCAAAAGAACTTTTCCAAAAAGAATGAATAGAATAATTAACACGTAGGGGATTCAAAAAGTAAAGTAACAGTTAGTCTCACGAGTGTACTCCACATATTCCCCAAGCGAATGAAATTTCATGTCTAGGTACAACATAAAATCACAGCATATTTTCCACGTTGTTGGCTACCACACGTTTCCAATGGAACGTACTAGAACACCTTCTCTAGAACCCGGATCGCGTGCCTTTGATTTCCATTTCTTCGAGCCGTTGAAGAAGCACCTGGCAGGATAACTTTTCTAAAACGATGCCGCAGTTCAGAACGCCTTCATTAAGTGGCCCAGGAACCATGGCTTTGATATCTTGATCTCCGGTTTCGATAGATTGGCATAAAGATGGAACAAAATGCTTTGATGTCCATGGAGGCCATGTTGAAAAACAATTTACACCAAATGCCCTATTATATTTACGTATCTCTTGAATCTCATGAATAAACTTTTTGGTTAAAAGACTTGTTACCGTACATTATTAACCACCCTCGTAAAAATAAGATTTTGTGAATGAATGTAATTAAGGAGTTTCATTTTAATAAAATCCGACGACCTAAAAAGAAAATAAATAAATGTTACACATAATAAACGTTCTTATAAACCATGATAAATTTTATGAAGGAACATTCTTTATTAAATATGCTAGGACAGGTAAAAAAGCCAATACCATTTTTACAAAATTAATTTAACATACCCGAAGTAATACAATAAGCAAGATACACCTTATATAAATTTTACAGTCACACATATGTTTGAGAAGTTATAAGAAATTATTTTTGAGACGGAAAAATTAATACTCTCTTTCTGAGAAATTCTTTATATTATTTATGTGGAAATACGTATTGCATTTTCAACTGGGAATGTACGATAAATGCGCAAAACAATAAATCCAAATAAAGGAAGGAAAAGTATCATTTCTTTCCAATCATTGTTCGAAATTCAACTGCACTAAAATTGCTGAAATAAATACTCACAATGACCACATTTAAATACTAACGGGAAAAGATTTTACTGTCTTCTCTTCACACAAAAGGCGAGTTATTTTCAAAACTTTACTGCATCTCATTTAAGGATAGATAATTTGTAAGACAATAGATGAGGCTGAGTAAGATTTATTATAAGAGCTATGTGAAGAACAAAGCAGTGATTAACCAAATTTCATATTCATTTTATCTCAGCAATTTAAATAGCCATGAGGATTCTTATCTGTCAGCCTCACAGACAAAAATAATTGTCGGAAGCAGAATACTGAGCATCATTAGATATTTCGCATGGTTTAAAGAGTTTCCTTTATCGATAATCTTAATTTCGGAATTTTAAGTTGTATTATAATCCCATATTTTTATTTCAGTACATTTACGCCCTTTCAATACAAGTAATAAAAAATATTCATGAATAAAATTTTATTCGGCACTTACATAGCATCGAGAAACATTCTGCAAATACACGAAAGCTTTAATTAAAGTAAAAGTTATGAATGAGTGTAATTTATATTTTTGCAAAAGCAGCAGTTTTTCTAAATTATTTTAAATAAACGATTGTCTTTATAATTATTTGGCAGTATGATACTTAATTTACGTTTTCTACAAATGTTTGAGTGTTGACTTAAAGACACATTTACGTATATATGATGATCACAATTTACCTTCTTCAAAAATTGAAAGCCATACTTAAGAATGACTTACTTCAAATGTAATCGGAATTTACTATTTTTAGAGGGTATTCCTAGTAATGAGAGATCATACTGCATTTCTACAGAGAAAAAAATGATTGCAGAGCAACGTGTGAATAAACGTTACGCCAACAACACAACGTGTTCTGTAGACTGTGCCAACTTGCTGTACAATGCTCTTCGTGATTGGTTTATCAACGTCATTACGTCATTTTTTGAGTGGATTTACAACACACACTGCTGTATTATTTTACAGCACAACATGTGAGTAAACGTAACGCCAATACGTTGTGATGCAGACTGTGCCAGTTACCATACAACCACTGACATATAAGTTCTTCATGATTGGCTAATCAATGTCATTACGTCGTTTTTGAGTGGATTTACAACACACAGTGCTGTATAATTTTACAGAATTACGCGTGGTAAAATTACAGGTATTTCTTTCATTGTATTTAACCTTGAACAAGTAGGGTAAATCACACCAGAGTGACAAATATTTGGTAAATCTTTTCTTTAATCGAAGGGCAGTAAGATAAACATACCAATGTGGCTCGTCATCACTTTCCTATTCATGGGCATGCTAAAAACCACTTTCGGAAAAATTCTAAAGTGTTCGACTAATTCTTAGTTTCGTAAACAAAGGGCTTATCCTTCAAAACTGCTGTCATAAACTGAAAAATATTCTGTTTTAATCAAGCGTTTTCTGCGGCAGATAAATAAAATTTCACGAATCATGGTCAGAAAAGTACGTGAATATTCCTTTCAAAATAATTATTAAAAAGTGTGTAAAGAAGAAGTTTGCGACAGAAATCGCTTTGTGATTCTCATTCATTTTTAAATAACCCACTCCATTTAGTAAGATGTTGATAAACGTATGCAATAAGGCACATTATATCTTTTATTTCAAAAAGATTTTTTCTTTTGTTAGTTTAGGAATTACTTAATTTTCTATATTTGTTAATTATTAATAAAAACAATAGTTTTCTGCTTAAATATTTTAATTAGAAAGCCCTAATCATTCACAAAAATTCAAAAAATGAATTTAATTCCCAGAGTTTGACAAACAAAGGGGTTAAAGGGTATCTTTGGTGCTTTGCCTTAAAAAAATTGTGATAACCTAGTAAAACCTGTTTTAATCTATTTAAACACAAAGAAAGGTTAATCTTCCGAATCCCCCGTTTTTTTTTTTTTATTAACATTTTTACCTCTTTTTACTATGCTCAAAAATAATTCTAAAATGGAACAATTGAAAGTTATAAAGGAAATCAGTTTAGTTCTATAAAAAGAAAGTTTTAACACAATTAATGTTGCTCTTGAAAAACATTTTAAAAGGATTTGGTGTTTTTTTTTTGAATTTTTGGAAGAACTTCATTTTCGAATTGGTTCTTTGCTTTACTTGTATTTTTATACGAAAGTACCCCTATTACTGGCTCCGCATAACCTAGGATTAATTTTCTATAGTTATGTTTTCTGACTTTACGTACATTACAGTGTACAATCCAAATCGAAGTCAGTTATGGAAATAATAGTGTTAAAATTATATTTTCACATATGTAATCATGTATTTCATTTTATAAAGTTTGAAGAGGAACGTCATAACATCACCCTTAATGCAAACCAAAAGTGAGGAAAAAATGCATCATAAAAGAAATTAAAAATAGAGACTAAATAAGAAATTTCGGACAAAATTACTAAAAAATGCAGGCACTTATAGAATCAGTTTTAATTATTTATACATATAATTTTCTACTAAAATGTATACAACATTCCATATCTGAGTATATATTTGAATTATATTGGATTGATGTAGAAAGAAAGCCCATATTTTGAGCTACTACTTTGAACGAATATAGATTTTATATTTTAGAAATACCAGCATGATGAAGCAACTTTGGTATCTCTTCATGGTATTGCATTAAAGTCTTTGCTGGGATGTCTTTTAGAAGAGTAGAGACAATTTCATTGTACTCCAATCAATTATCTTTGTATAATGTTCAGCTTCAAAGCTGAAAAGTGATGAAACAAAAAACATTTATGAGGTTTTTCTTTTAAACAGGCTGCCTGTCAATTAAAATTCTTTTTAGCCCAAAATGTATCTTCTATCATTAAAAGCATACACTAATGGGTTTTAGGGACGAACAAAAAGCAGGTTATGTTAATTGGAAAGTATGATGTTGTACGTAGTTGGGGCGATTTAAATTGCTATCGAAGATTTACTTTTAGAAGCGAAAAAAGTACATTGGGAGAGCGCTGTGAAGTCGCACAAACAATCCAAGTAAACGTCACTTTGCGAAACAATTATAAGAGAGACAACTGTAGAAGAGCAGAACTTTTATTTAATGTCTTAAGAATGATTACATGATGGTGGTGGATGGGAGACAGTTAGCTATGATGGTCAATAAGGGTCCGATTAATCGGAAGTTAAATTCAATCGAAGAATGATCAAGAGGTTGGCGAGAAAATTAAACTTTCTATATTAAAATACTGCCCAAACGAGAGCCAATTATACATTCAGTATTAAAAACGCCGGAAAACAGCAGAATATTCCTAGTCAACAGAGAGAATGGGAAGACATAGCAAAAAGCTGGGCACCAAATTATTGAAGACAGCCAAATTACAGTAAACCCGTGTAATAGAAAATTAGTTCAGCAAAATTAAATTAAATTCATGCAACTGATGTAAGTCCACGTCCATATTTGGTAATGAAAGAAATAAAGTGATGTACGCGTAAAGGAAGACGTTAAGCATAGATGCATGTTAATAAAAAGTAAATATTCTGCATGAGAAAAAGATGTTTCTTAACAGCTAGGAAAGCTGGAGGAATGTAATGGACTAATTAAACTTAGAACAAAGGGTGAAAATATAATTAAAGCATGACATTCGGATAGATAAGCAGTTAACTGAAACTGAACATGTGGGATAAGGCGTAATAAAAAATTTTGAAAGCCGGTGTAGATAACAAAAGTGAAGAGAATTTAAAGTTAATATTTTTTATTTAAGATATATTAAATTTAAGAAAGTAAACACAAATGAAAATTATTATTAAATATGTGATCTTCATCACAGGAAGGATAATAGTTTGCTTTAGGTTGCAAGACAAGTATTAAAAAAATTCAGTTGCTATAATCAAATGAAAACGACCATTTTACTCCTGTAAACTGCAAAATAGACCATGTAACATTAAAATGATAAAAGTCACAATGTCCATAGTATATCTGAGTACTTCATTACACTTACGTGCTGTTACCATAAGTGCACCTTCAAGATAGTGGCATTCGTTCTGGGTCTTGATTTTACAAATCTTCTACAAATCTTATTTTAAATCTTCTGATAAACTGACATATCTCTAAAAAATACATCTAGTGTTTTGTTGAACATTTTCTGTTCACATCTGCACATCTCTTAAAACTTTCTCTCGCTGGTAGTTCTTAAACCTCCCGATAGCTCTAAACTGTAATCTTGAGCCAAATATTTTTGTATCAAACAGAATTTTGGAAGTAAATCCCTTGGTGCAGAAAATTGGGGAAAAAAATCTTTCGAAAAACCACTTACAGGATATACGAGACTTGGTACTTTAATAGTGGCAAATTTAATAGTGTAGAGACGCTGTACAGCGGGACTAAATAATATCGCTTATATTAGATAATAGTTACCTTACCCCAAAATAAGTGGTCTCTCTTTTCATGGTCGCGCATGCGTATTGACGAGAAAATGCAGCCTTATGTTTGCTGATGTTTTAATGTAATTTGTGATGATATTTTCCAAACAGGATCAACAAAGTTGGATAAACATTGAATTATGCCAGAGATCGACATTGTCATCAAGGTCTTCAGGAACCATGCAGTGGAAATGGCGACGAAGGAGCCGAAATGCCGCATTCTTTTGCAACAGAACCTGCGACCAGCTGAAAGTAAAATAATAATCTTATATTACTTTTTTTTTTTAATTTTGAGGAAATTGCACTATTGGAAGATATTTTCCGGTTGTAGATTTTTTTTTAATTTTATTATTTTTTAAAATCATACCAATTACATAAATTATACAAATACGTAAAAGTAACAAAAATTGGGTTCATAAAACTAAGATCTCTACAATGGTGTTTGTTTCACGTTAAAAATGTTCTGATAATTACAAATTCTGATAAAATAATTACGGAAAACATATGAAGATGGTGTTTATTTAATACAAAAAAGGGATAAGTAGAAAAAATCAGAATAAGAGATACACGCAAACGATATCTCATGCAAATATAAGAAATAAACTTCCAATTTCTTTCAAAACTTCTTGTTTATGCCAAATTTCAAAAATATCACAATAGCCTCATTCATAATATTATATACAGCCTCCTAACTCACGTTGTTGCAACATTTTATCTTCAATCTTTGAAATTCATTGAAATAAACAGAATCCATGTACATAATTCGCTATGAAGAAGCTCCTTTTTATATCGTATAAAAAATTAAAAACAAACGTTTCTCTGAAAATGCATTCTTCAAACGGAAATTCGTAACTCAGTACTTAAATTCAAAATGTATGTTTCGTATTTCCTTGAATAAAGAGTCGTGCATTTACGTTTACTTCCCACTTTAATACATCCATATTGCAGACCGCTGAAAAGCTGGCTATTCATGCCCCAAGTAATTTCTGCATTTTCCTTCCTCTCCAGACTGTTTCCTTATGAAAAGTTTTGGTATGGGAATGTGGAAGTTCCGTATTCTTCGAAACGCACTAACAAAGAAAATAATCAACATTTAAATCTCTCTTTCAGTCTTATCCTGCTTACATACGGAAGAAACTATATTTTATGTGTCTTGATTTAAATATTATATATTCTCCAGGAAATAATAAATTTGACTAAAAATGCTTTTGTCATACTCTCAAAATGTAGTTTGAGGCTCACATTACGCTCTCATTAAGTATTTTACATTCACGATGTTTCCATTTCTGAATATAATCACTTTTTAAAAATACATTAAAGTATTTTCGAAATGAAATTAAAATTAAAGGTGTATAAATTAGCAAAAATATATTATAGAAAAATATAACTTTTGAGAACTATAAACATATGTGCAGTGTTTATAACATAAAATAACTACTTTCAGAATTATATTTTCATAGATATTGCGATTTCTAGATCCTAGATTTTCTAAATATTACCAAAAAAAAAAAATCGAGGAAACAGAAAATACGACTTAGGAAATGTATATACACGCTAAAAACCGCTTTGTTGAATTTAACATTTTTTTTTTCTTAAATAGCTTGGTAGTTTTGTTATGTTGATTTGACAAAAGTTTGTTTGACTCAACCAAATCCATCTAACAAACCGCTTTGAATTTTGACAAAAACGTTTTGTTGAAACTGTTCATAGATTCTGATTTGTCTAGTCAATTTACGCATGCGTCAACGCGCGGAGCGAGGCAGAATATTGATAAGCTTTGCCTATAAACTAACGTCTATTTTATTAATGCGTGGAACTATGGTTTATAAAAAATCTCCTTCATCCTGGACCTTATTCGCTTCTAAGGACCGGAGTCTTTTTCCGAGGGTTATCCCTAAAGGTGTTTTCTGCCTCAATACTTTTGACTGATGTATAGCTTTAACTCCGTGACAATGTTTTTATAATCAAAATGGCTAATTTCACCATACCACGGATATTCAGAAGTACAAAGCCGTTCGTTTGGGCAAAGCTAGAAATCTAGACCCCACCTAACACAGCTACAAAATATGCTAATCGACTAGGAGTTTGCTGAGTTTGTCGTAAGTTTCTGAAGTAAGTAAATGTAATTATTGTATCAATTCATTAAAATTTGCACTTTTTGTTTTAATTATTTTATCTGTATCTACATAGTTTAAAACAACTCAGTGCCAGATATGTCAACGAAAGTAAAGTGTCCGAATCGCATCTTTCGTTGTTATAATATATATATATATATATATATATATATACAAAATTGATAGCTGAGATAACGAAATGCTTTAACAGCACTGCACATCATTCGTATTTCTCTTACGAGTAATTTGTTTCTTTTTTTCCGATTTTAGATTAAGCCTGTTCTCAAACGTGTCACAAAAATGGGCCTCCCTGATGCTTAATCAGCGTACAAAAACTGCTCCACATTGTGCAAATGTTTTTCGTGATTCGATAGATTGTTATTGCAATTATAAGTGCTATTGGTATTTAATCTTAAACTATACACCGAAACAAATATCTAACAATTTATAAAGTATGCACACACATGTAATATAAACGCGAAAATAGCGTTAAAAATAACATGGAATAAGTATGTTTCACACAGATTATATAATTATTCACAACCGAATTAGGGAAGCAGTTGTATTTAAGTAATGTTACTCTCTGCATACTACACATTTTTCATATTCTTACATATAGTATAAGAATATGAAAGTACTTAATAAGTATTTTTACCTTGTCTAATTTATCTAATTATATATTAAGTATGCGTAAACAAAGTTTCGCATCATTTAAACGACATTTCGCTCATTTAAAATAATTAATTCAGCGGTTATTTCTGTGCATACCTACATAAATTTACGGTTATTTTGACTTCTCACAAGAAACTCTTCTTTTTTTTAATGTGACTACATAACAAAAAAAACACACTCATGATGAATTTTGTATAATCTGACTGTCTTACTAAGATATGCGGAGAAAAAGAAGCCTGACGTTGAAATTCATAACACTAAATTTGTAGATATATAAAAGCAAGACAAATAAAAATGTAAATTGTGATGAACAGATAATTAATTAGTTTTACCTCTGAATCATTCAACCAAATATTTATGATCTAAAAAACATCACAGTAAAATCAACAAAATAATTTTGTTAAAGAAGTCATGAACATACCAGTAAACACAAAAATTTTGTTAATTCAAACAAATAATTTGGTTGATTTTAACCAAATAAACTATTTAAACAAATAGTTTAGTTAAATTAACAAAACAGTCTGTTAGTTAAACGAAATTTTCGGTTAAACTGAGAAAATGTTTTGATAAAATAACCAAATAATTTTGTTAATTTAACAAAAATTTCGTTGACGCTGTTTCAACCGGATAACTTTGCTGATTTAACAAAGTTTTTTCTTGATTCAACAAGACATTTTTTTATGTCCATTAATTATTTATTTTTCAGAAACTACTTTGAAACTCATAAAAAATTACTTTCCTCATATTTATTTATTTATATATCATTATACAGCACCCTTTCTGTATTTCTTCATATTCACTAACTAAATCTTATGGCATTCTTAATTATAGAAAAAATAGTGAATATTCATCAGTAAAGAACGAATTATAACAAGAACATCTAAAGAAAACACCTGCCGCTAAAAAATACTAAGTTTTTTCAGCTTTCCTTAGTTTACAGAGTTGATAAATTATATTTAAACAAAATTAAAATATTTACTCTTTCCTAAATAATTTGGCTAATTAGCAGGTGACGAGCTCGTTCAAAGGACAGATTTAGTCCTTTAGAGATGTTGAATGATTTGACTGTCACTTCCCTCTTTAAGTCTTCCCTGTCACTCTCCTTTTCACTTCATCCGGTTTAAATTGTGCAAGATTTAAATTTTCAGTTTCGTGCCCTTGAGGGAGGATTTTGAAAAATAAAAATGTAGCATAATCTTCTATGTTATATTACATATGATAAAGGGCAAATCCAAGAACTGACTCTTTAAAAGGAATAAGAAACTTTCCAAACATTTATTGAAAGTACACGCTTCACATTTAAGGAAATAGAGTAAGCAGAAACTTGGTGTTTACCTCTCACATTAATACTAGTATATTATGAAAGTTAGCTATTCACACTTCAGATAATTACTGCATGATATGCCGTTTCTGTACGAAAAGTTATGTTGTTCCAATGTGGATACATAATATTTGCCTATGCAAAGAAACCACTAACAAAAACAAAGAAATAATAATAAACTTTTAAATTTGTCTTCTAAATTAGTAATGCCATCCAAATGGAAACTACTAGAGGCATTTTCTTTCATTTTTTATGTTGGGCATCTAAGAAAGCTAACACTTTATTAAAATGTTTCAGTTTTAGAAAAGTGGGAAGCGTAAATTAGCATTTCAGCGGATGATTCTGTTTGTTTTATTCGTGCTATCAAATTGGTAGCTTCAAAGTAATTTTAAAAAGAAGTAATCATAATATTGAAAGTAGATGACTGCCATTTAAATTTGAGCAATGTATTTAAGCGTAAACATTTACATGAACAAATTTAAGGATTTTCCCCATATGCTTATTATAAATTTAATTTCTACGTATTATTGCTGGATTAAAAGCATTATAATTTTTTTGTCTTCGATGTTTATACTGTATGTTTATGCTTACTTTTTCCATGTTCTCTATCGAAATTCGGCGATCTCCAAATACTATGTGCAGTTAAAATGCCGCTATTAGCAAGCTACAGGGCAGGGTAACTTACACAATTACAGTCAATATCATATGTTAGGAGTATTTAGCTTTATTTCAATTTTGCATTCTGGGTCTTAGAAAAAGGTAATTTTCTACAAGTAATTTATATACGCAAAATGTTTCTTCCTTTTTCTGCGTTTTAGTTTGTATAATATATTTTGTGGACATAGGCACCAAGTATTATCTTACCATATAACTTCTTAATACAATGCAAAGTTTGTTTGTTTGTGCATAATATCTGCTAACAATGTTTCATTCTAGTATAGCTGAGAAAAAAATGAAAATTATAAAAATATTTTAGAGCTTTCCCGTCAGTTACGGTTACTGGCAAAAAGAAGCAGTCTTAGTAAGAAGGACGTAATATAAAATGTAGTATAATTTTATCTCATAAAATTCAAGAAAGAACAATATTAAACATACCTACACGAAGATACCTACTCGGTTTAGGCTGAAACGGGTACGTCCATTAGTTGTTCGCGGTGCCAGTCAGATATGCGCTTGCCGCGAAATTATTCAGACGCAGATTTCAAGAAATAACGATTTGTTTACTGCGATATTTTAAAACTTGCAAGGAATCAGTTTATGGTTTTAAAATAACGCATGTCGGATTGCAGATTTGTAATATAAATATTGCAAAATCTGCAATATGCATACAATAGTAGAAATGAATTTTCCAACACCTTCTACTTGAAGTAATTATGTAAGTGTAATTATGTTCGTTTAATGTTCAATTTTATGTTCGTTTTATAACTTTTGTAACGTGAAATGAAAGTCTTATATGATACCATGTTGTTTAACTATTTAGATTTCTTGTAAAATGTCTTTATTCTTACTGTTGATTTTAAATTAAAAATCCGTACCACTTGCTATCGCATCCCTATCGGACTATGCAGAGCGTAAAAATATTTTCATCTTTTCAATCTTTAGAAACGATTTAATACGATGCTAGATTTAACATGTCAAACAACATATTTAACAATTATGTACTGTGTTAAAGCTTTGAAATCTGTAAATTGTGACAGAGAAATGTTTTTTATGCATTGTATTGCATTTTTATGCATTCCTTTTTGTATAAATGCCACTATTGTTCACTGCTTTATTTTTCAATTTGCGAATTTAAGCTAGAGTTTATTTTTTTTATTTTTAATGTAATTAAGAGGTATCATTTTAAATATCTATTTTAAACGACATTGCAATTTTCTAAGTAATTTATGAAAGAATTAGGATTAATGCTTTCAATAATATTTATCCTGTCAAATTTTTAATATATATACATTTATATATTTATATTTAATTACGATTAACATCCTTAGAACTTCTCTCCTAAAATATTCATCCATTCAAAAGTTTTAAACAGATAACCCTTTTAATGATTTCAAGAAGTTATTGTACTCGGTTTTCATTGTGTGTGCTTCCTTGTTTAAAATATGCTCCAGAGAGGATTTTAAACACAAAGGAAGCAAGTGTTTCAGGAAGTTTTCCGTTGACTTTCTATCTGAATTCCGGAATACGCCAGCGTTCAAGTAAAGTTTGTTTAAAATTCTTTTTCCGATGTCTCGAAATATATTGAGTATCCTGAGATCCCTTAAGAAACTGTAAGCTACGTTTTGAAATGTAAGATTTGCATCAAGGAAATCTTGGCACAGCGATTTAAAGTATTTTAAACTGGGAAAGGAATCTACTTTTATTCTGATACATCAAAGTGAATTCTAAATATTATTAAATCTTGGACAATTTTAAAATTAATGTATTATTGTTTCACCTAGTTTAATGTAAGGCAATTGGTGTAGAGATCATGTCTAAATTTAAGAGTGAAATTATTAACTATATTTATGCTGCGTTTGCCTTTTACAGCAAGATGAGAATAAAATTATGATTTCTTATATTTAGTAAAAATTTGAATATTATTTCTTTATTTGCATGATTTACATAATATATGGATGAAAGCAAATATCTGTTTGCATGTGACTAAGTGTTATATTTTTAGTTAAATTTTCATGTGTTAATATTAGTCAAATTTATACTTTACAAGGTATTTGAAAGTGTCGGTGAAACAAAACTCCAGTATTTCAAAATATTAAATTGATCAACAGCCCCCCCTTCCTCTTTGTGCGTGCGTATGAGTTCTAACCTGTGTAATCAATGAATGTCATATATTCGGAAAGAAACTGAAATCTAATCCTCCACTGGTTTCGTAGGGAATAAAAAGTAAAATACAAATACGCTTTAAAAATCTTAAGCCTAAAAATCATATTTCTATTTCAGGTTTATACGTGATTTTGTAGATAATTTTGTTGATTAATTTGATCTGATATTAAAATTCTTATTTATTAGTGCCTACATAAACTCGCTTTTTTTCCGCATACAAATAATAAAGGATCAAAAATAGACTAATGAATTGGTCTGAAAAAACATTCTTCTGCCTTATGTTTGCTTTACGGATTGATATTTCTTTCACTGTGATACTTTTTATCGAAATTGTTTTACTTTTCCTCTGTTTTATAGGATAACTAAAACTAAAAGATGTGAAAGGTGTTTTAATTTAGATTTTGCTGGAGTTTTAATTTAGATTTTGCTTCCTAAACATTTTAAGTAATTCAAACTTTGCTAATATTGTTTGATCGACATGAAATCTAAAAGCGGTTGAAAATAAACAGCAACATGTGTTTCTTCTGAAAAAATACCTGCAAAATAAGTAGTTTTTGCATAAGAGAATGTAAGAATAATTTCATAAACTTTTAATCTATGTGTGAGAGCTGTTTGAAGTTAGTATTTTTATAGTTTTTTCCTTCATATTTCAATGTAGAAAAGAGATAATTTAAAAATTTATGCTTGAAAATTTCGCGAACACAAATACATAAAAATCACTTTTGTAGAATTCTCACCCAAACGGAGATGGGGAGCACAAACGTTTTTTAACGTTCTTTTCACATTCCCCTTCATTTCTCAATGGGGAAAAATATAGATGTAAAATTCTTGCTTTAAAATGTAACTAACACAAGAACCCAAAACTGGTTTTTTGAATTTTTTTAGAATTCGCACCCGAAAGAGGGTAAAGGAAATGTGAAAATGCTGTTTTTGCATTTCTCATCATATCTCGAAGAAAAAAAGGCAGATAGTTACATTGGAGAGTATTTTATGGGTAACATATATGCCTAAAAAGCACTCTCAGAATAATTTAGATATTTTCACCCAAATGGGCGTGAGGAGTCAAAACACTATTTTACATTCTATTCACATGACCTTTCATCTCAAAAAGAATAATGGAGATGTCCATAATATTCTTGCTTTAAAATGTAACTAACGCAAATATCTAAAAAGAATTTTTAGGGCTTTTTTAAAGATACACCCCAATAGGGAGTAGTTGAAGAAAGGTGCTCTTCACGTAACTTTCATTGTCTTGAAAGAAAAGAGTGTATCTGTGACGTTCATGCTTTTAAACTTAACATAAACAGAATTAACTGTTCTATACAGTCAGAATACAACCGTAGCATAACGGATATCTTCAAATGTAAGAAATTAATGCCGCCAAGACACATATCTTAAATTATTATTATTTTATATGAATTTGCATTACTGTGTTCTCTACATTCATATATTTGTCTAAACTTATGAACACTAACTTGCTGTGCCCCAGGATATAGTGTAAAAATACATTCGTCTCGTTATTATAAGACATTAATACTGTTATCTTTCGCAGATTTTATTATAATACTAGCTGCGTACCCGTTCTCCGCACGGTAGGAAAAGATTTTCCTTATACATATAATTCGAATTAAGCCCATTGATGCGGAATCTATAAAAGTAAAAAATTACTTAAATCGTGATGAAACGTTGACAATCGTGATGAAACGTTGCAAATCTGAGATGACTGCAACATGATGGCACAAAAACTACGTCAGTGTCAATGGGATCAAAAAAGAAGCAGCTTCTCTTCGATGACCTTGCCCAGGCTTTTTCTCGATGGATCCAGTATCGTAGAACTGCTTCTATAAGTTGCACACGACGCTGGGCGTTCAATTGAACTCTCTACAAATCTGGAGACTATCCTGCTTCTAGTCTCCACACATGGGATCTAGGTCAAGAGGTGGGGGTGTCCTCCGTAGGGGTTTTTATAAGGGGTCCTAACCGGTATTTACGCTACGTTTTGGAGGAAACCAGGCATATATGTTTCCTAACATATGCATGTTGCGAGTACAGTTTTATTTTCCGAACGGAATACAGGAAAACTCCGAACGGTTAGGTCGGCGGACGTGACCTGCTTTGAACCAGAAACCTTCCGTCTCCCAGTTCAGAGTGCTAAGCGCTCGGCCACTGGTCGGAGTAAGTCATTGCTAGGGGAATATTATAAGCAATTGGGACCTTTGTTGTACACATGATTGCAATGTCATTCTCGTATTATTATTACTTATATCTCGTATTATTTGATTTATTTTTGATTTTCAATTCATATTCCTGTCTTTTCATACTCTCTTGATTTTGGGGTCCTTGTGCATGCGCATATTCAATTTCATACCCCATTAACGTTACTGAATTAAGTAGTTCTCCCTATCGCCACTTCTACACAAAAGACGTCAATCTGCATTTTCCTCGTTTCAAGAAAAACGCTTACAAAGTTTCATTACTTCAGTTTATACTGATTAATCAATTTTCTTGCAAACTAATCGGAATTAAGATATGAGGCTTTGACATAGCATGCAGGATTTCTTAAAGACCTTGAAAATGAATTTAGTTAAAAATAACCAAAGTTATACAGGTTCGCGTTATTGACGTTGTGATTGTGATAATGTTCTAATTGTATCATATCCAATGCGTTTTCATTTTTCGAGTCAAGAGCTGTAGAAATGAGTGTTTTCACTTAATTGTTAAATTTAACAGCTTGAGTGGCAACAACGGATTCTGTAACTACGGAAACTCTAGCAATATTAAAATAGAACATGAAATGAAATTTATTTATGCTTTCTAGAACTGCCATATTGGCGTAATTAACGCCTATAGTCGATAGCAAATAGCCAAAATGAATCCTAAATTTAACTTCACACTAAATGCAATAATTTATAAGCATTCTCGTTCATCTCCAAAGACTTTCGTATTTATACAGAATTCCTATTTTGCTATACCCTGTTTGGCGGGATTTAAAAAAAATTATCTATCCATCCGCTCGTAACATTGGCTCATCTCAATCGTGCCATATAATTAGCAATACAAACGCAAAAAACACACGCTATTAAACACGGAGTTGAATATTTATCGTTATTTATTTGAATATTTATTTGAATATTTGATATGTGAATATTTATTTGAATATTTATCGCCAACTTTTCTAAGAAAGGTACTAAAGAAGAAATCTGCATACGCCATTTTGCGAGATTTTTTTTCAGAGAATGATTCTAAGCACTGATTTAACAGCAATCAAAATGGGAAATAGTTATTTGTGTATGGTTCCATCGCCAAAAATTAATGCAGGCATCTATTTGAAAAGTAGCATAGCAATATTTTAAATTATCAACTATAACGTGTTTTATTTATTCCAATTTACCGAATGCGAGAATTTCATTTCTTTTTTAAATTTGGCGGCATTCCCCCAAGGTAAATCAATTTACTTAATTTGGGGAAATTTCCGAAGCTCGATCGCTTAAAATCGCCTTAATAATTGCACTATTTCTGCATGGAAAATTAAAGTTTAACGCCGTATTATAATAAAACCTACACACACAAACCTAAACCTATTTCGGTTTGCTCGCAGTAAATTGCGCCAAGCCCAAAACTGTGCAAATCGGTAGAATCTACTACTTTCCAAAATCACCAACTCAGCCATTTTTTTTCGCCAAACTAAAAAACATACATATTAGTCTCGTTTAATCTCTCAATCCCTTATTCTTTTACACATAAAAAGCATTGAATTCCAGCTCTGATTTAACATGAACGCAATATTTTAATTAAAAAATAACTTTGTAAATAATTTAAACAGAAAAAAATCATTATTCTTTTATTTTTACTGCAGGAGTCTAAATAATTTAATAAAATAGCCAAACATGGCAACCTCGATGCTTATTTCTCACTTTTTTGACTACAGGGGTTACAATCACGGAATTGCGAAGAGCAAAAATTAGCGTTTTTGACGGGGTTTTTATCAATATCTCTTAAAATAATTCGAATTTCGAAATTTAAATTAGCGGAGGTTCTTTCTCGAAATTTTCCGATTTTGTGGATACCTCGTTCGAAACTCAACTCCCAGCCGTTTAGGAGGAGATGATGCTACACACACACACACACACACACACACACACAGACGCGCACAGATTTTAATAGTATAGAAAGTGTATGTGATCTTAAATACTGCGGTCGTGAAGCTTGTAGCCTTAGTCCTAGACATGAGCACTAGGGCTATAGTGTTTCGAGATGCAAAATGAATAAATGTGAAACACTAGTAATACATTAAACCTTAGGTTTTGAATCGGAAAAATATGTAAAGAAATAAACTGATTTGAAGCGTCATATGACAAGAAGATTTTAGGAGGAAATTATCAAAATATTCGCAGTAATCATCATCTGCACCATACGAAAGTTTTATCATTGTAGTATGATTGGAACTTCATCTTCATTACTGTAAGTATTAATTACAGAAAACCTCGATGAAAATTCAGTACGAAGTTTTTTATTTTGAAAAGAAATTACTGAATCGAGGGCATTTCATTAAAATTTAAAAATCAACTTTTCTTCCAAAAATACAGCCTCTTTCTCCTGCGTTTATTATGAAAATTCTTGTATAAAAATTCAGTGTGGTTTCGGAAAAAAATGTAGGAGTAACTCACATTTCTAATCCACTTAAATAAGTATCCATGAGCTTGAGCTTGTTTCTTATTTTCTTCAACTACAGTTTCGACATCGATGTTTTGAATTAAGCTTGCTTTTAGTTCTGTTTGTCCAAGTGGAAATATTATTCCTATATCACGACTCAAGAAAAGCAAACAATCGTACGGGGGGTGAAAGGAAACGAGCCATAGAAAGAGAAGTTTGAGATATTCTTTCCTTTCTTAAACACAACGAGCAAATGTGCTCGAAATAAATTTTCTTATCTCTAAGGAGCCTGAAAATGGCACAGGAAAGAAATTGAAGGTTGTTTTCTTTATTCTTTTGTGTATATTTTAATATGACTGAGAAAAGTTTATAGTGACTTTATGGCAGTTGCTTCAAGTAAAAAGGAATACTTATGGATGTTATTTGTAAACGTGTTCTTGGATTTTATGGATTATAGTGTTAATTTTGATCTTCAAGTATGCTCTAATTGTTTTGAATATATTATCTGTACATGTTTCAGTCTTCAGTAGTTATTTATCAGAAAACATTTGCCAGTTTCTTGCAAAATGATAAAAAAATGAATATTTGGATTTTTTTAATGTGTCTTTGATTTTAACGATAAAATTGTTTTGTTTAAATAAATTTAACAATGATTTTATTAAATTTTATACAGTGTGCTCACTTAAGTCCGTTGTCTATAGTATTGGCATTGCCCGTTGTTCCAATATATAACTTCTGAAATACAAGAACTCTAATCATAAAAACAGGGTATAGGTATAGTAAATTTGCCATGCGCTAAACAAGAAAACCGATTACAGCGCTACCTGGTGACTTAATTTGGAGTTAGCGTTCTTAAACTCGAAAACTATACGAAATACGGGATAAAAGTAAATCACAAAGTTGCTACAGCATCATCAATTTAGTAGGAAATGCTACCTTAATTTACAGGTGATGCGCATGAATTCGCACAATACTGCTATAGATGGAAGGCAGAAAATGCACTTTTGTTTGGTTGAATTTTCCAAAACTGTACTTGACTGACACTAACTCTTTTGTCCTTCATGCTAAAAGTTCGTCAGAACAGTACACATCTAGACGCTGGCCAGCGATTCTCGCTGAAAGTTGTTGAATAAGGCAGGTGACAGACTGACAAATGCATAAGTAATACGTTTTTACACGTTCAAGCACTAATGTTTGTTTTCTTCTTTGTTTTGTTTTTTATTAATAAATCGACGATGCTGAACAACTGAGTAACTTCTTTTCCCGCATCTCCTAACGTTTTTGAGATGAGAACTCTAACTCCAAATTTAACCGCCGGCTGATGCTGTAAGCGGTTTCCATGCGTAGCGCATGTCGACTTTACCATACCTCGACCCTACTTTTATGGATATAGCTCTCAGGGTCGATAAATTATATTGATGACAACGAATTTTAGCGGGTATACTGTATATATGCAGTTATGCACTCAAACTTGTTAATCAAATAATTATGACGGTTTCGCTGTAATCTAATTGTACTAAATGATCATCCTTATTGTTCTCTCCGTAAATCTATTTTATTCGTAGTCAAAATAATGCTAGTTCTTTTGAAACATTTATGTACTCTTAACGCCTATTATATGATTGAATAAATGTGATAAAATATTCAGTATGAAAATATAAATGTATCTTAAAAGTATGAATATTATGAAATTTTTCTTTGATTAAAACCATTATTGCTGTTCAATAGCTCACCTTAAAATTTGCCTGTTTCAATAGGAAACGCTGTACAATTATTTAATTTCTTCAAAGATCGTATCAGGTTTGCTGTTCTCACTACACTAATGTGCGCAATGAGCAAACTTGTTGTGTGACGCTAGCCACACAAAAGGATGACATTTGGAAATAAGAAGAGATATGACCACAGACGGTATGGCACCAAAAGTGATAGTATTGAACAAAACACCAGACAGGCAAAATTGCTCCAATAAATTCCAAAAATTTGTGGAGAAGAGGCCGTGTGGAGTCTAGCAGGTTAATGGCACTCATCGGAGGAGCGAATAAAAAAATGGGAAAACCCTCCTAAAAAGGAGACGGCTAATCGTACAGAGGAGAGACGAAAAATTATGCAAGAAGAGGAGGAGTGACTAGAGGACGAGGTCTCAATGGTGAGGTGACTAAGAAAAAAAAACTGCTTAACAGAGGAGAAGGTTAGAGAGAGCGGAAAAAAAGAAATCAGAGAGAGATAGCAGAGGAGGTTCGAGGAGATGGCCTTATAAAAAAAATATCCTCCTGGATTGAGTGCTGTGATTACGAAGCTGATGAGGAAGAATGCCGTGGTGAATGCATACGGATCTTCAACTGCACCCAATTTGTAAAATTTAGAGCTGAAACGGACTTAGATGCGCCCCTGGAACCAGATAGCCAGAAAGCAGATGAATTGCCAAAAGGTTCCGAGCTCGTCTAATGGTGATTGATCAAAACTTCGCTGAATTCAACAAGTCTTTTGATGAGGAGCTGCTCTACCGATGCCGGTCCGACCGATCTGAGAAGGAATACGGGAGCAACTGTGAATGTTTTGATGAGGAGCTGCTCTACCGATGCCGGTGAGACAGACAGATGGAATCCGGGAACAACTGTGATGTATGGACTAAGCAAGATAGGAAGATGGTTTTTGATTTAAATTGAGCCACGTCATATCTCCCCTCTACCCATTTTATAGTTTGGCAATCTTTAACTTGAGACAGAAGGAAGGTTAATCAAGAAAGTAATTAAATAAAAGTAAAAGTACAAATAAAACGAGTAAAGAATGTAATTGGTTTAATGTGAATTTGTAAAATAAAAGGATTTTAGGTTTTAAAATTGATTCCGTTCTTGAATTGTGTGTTAAATATTTTCTTTCACATAATTTTTAGGAGAAGCAATATTTTAGGTCATGCTGCTTGAGTATTGCGGTCTTTGTACTAACACTATTCATATGGCTATAAGAAAATTCAAGCTCTAAAGCTACTATTTATTTAACCACTCCATCGCTTCTCTTCTATGTACTTCCTTCTACCAGAATCTTCAGTAAATAATAACTGTCATTTTATACCACTATAAAGATAACTTGGACAAATTATGATATTTTTCTGATTAAACCTTTGATTTAACCTATTACATTATTAGTTACTTTAGCATTTTTCAAAATATTAAACTATATTCAAAATCATCCATAAGGAAAAAGATACATCTATGTGGATATTTCAATTTGTAGAAATTGAAAGTCTATTAATATAAACATACTAATATTAATCATTCATTTATTGATGAACGGTTTTTACTGTGCTTAATATATCAACAAATTTAATACATGATCCCGCTTATAAAGGATTCGGACATCCCAGATTGTGCATTGGTTTTTTTCGCTTTAATGTCTGAAAATTGCTCTCACTTAATTTAAGTAAGTGAAATAGTATAATTTATTTTTGGTGGTCAAGTAAATTTATATGATTTCCATAGTTACAAAAGCAATATTTATTATCGATAATAGTCACTTTATTTAGGGAAAATAATTCCTATACATTAAACATAAGCTTTAATTGAATCTAAAATATCTTTGTTTTACTTAATGTAATAAGTATGTTCACGTAGGACGATATTTTAGATTTTTTCCGCTTTTAGTAAGAGGGAACATCCATAAGTAGAAATCTTTACTTATCAGTCACTTTAAAGAAAATTTCCGCCATTTATTTAAATAAAGTTAGCTATAATTTCCATGTTATTTCTACATTATTTACAGCGGCTGCGAATAGTGTAACGCTAATTACGATCGCATCGCATGGAGCAACAGGGAATCGGAACTAGAATATTTCATCTTCAGACAAGTACTTCACCATTAATCCTATTCCCCCAAAGTGTACTCAGAACATAATCTATCACGATATAATTACAGGCTGTCATTTAGACTCCGATCGGTATTGGTTCTTCTTTTCACCGAATTCCCAGAGTATAAAGAGTTATACGGTTTTTGATTATTAATGGAAGAATTGCTTTTATAATAGTAAAATACTTCAGATGTGCAGTACAGGACACGCATGTGAAGAGATTGAAGATTATGTAAGTTATATTTCCAAAGTAGTTGTAAATGTCACTGTAATTTTGTTTTACATATGCGCTGACTGATAACGAATCATATCCGTTTGAAACATAAAGGAGGCACTTTCTAAAAATCTACCTACTGACAATTTGGATTCATGAATGTGTAGAAAGTGTTTATATCTCCCATATTACATATTTCTACAAATTTAATAGAAATTCCACAATTCAATGCTTGACGATATATACATTAATTGCTGAAGTACTCGTTCTATACAAGTAATGAAGATTATTAAACCAACAGATAAAATGGAAAATAAGTAAATACTATATGTACTTTGGCTGCACATTTATCTGCCTGTCTGAGGTAATTTTAGTCTCATAAGTTATTCGTATCTTCCTATCTGTATCCGTGTTTCATTTTCAAATAAACTTGATGGCGTATATTTATTTATTTACTTATTATTATTTTTTCAATATCAAAAGTTGTTAGAATTCAACTTACCAATGCCTTTTTAAACACATTATGTAAAAATGACGTCAAAAAATAATAGATATAATTTTCTGCTTTTAACAATCTCATCTAGTTACCATGGTAACAGCGTCCAATAGTCATCGGCGTCGTTTAACACTACATTGAAACGGAAACTAAAATAATTTCTAAAGTTCTTGAACCATGCAGAAAAATGTACATGAATGTGTTACTAATAAAAGGCTAACCCCTAAAAACACCCTGATTTCGATGTGATTTTATCAGTTTTGAATTTTTTTCCTGAGCACATATGTCAAAAAATCTTCCAAATTACTCAGAGCTACATATTAGCAATATGTCCCCCCCCCCATATCATGTAAAGCGACATCTGGTATTGTCGGCAGAATCTGTGGCATCTAAAAAGTTTTACACTCAAAAAATTAATTTACGTAGTCTTACTTTAATCCATGAAATAACTCACTTTTTTCAACATTATAGCTACCGTAGTAATAAGATGTTTGTTTCTATTTAAGGCTAAATTAAACGAAAACAAAAATCATGCCCAGTGTTCTTAGACTGAATAATTTCTGCTAAACAAGAAACTTTCCAATCTGAAAATAAAAAAGTTCATAAATTCAAATATCAAACAAATGGCGCATTAACTAGCTCGAACTCTAAAACACTTAATGCTATTGTTGCTATTTTATATCTCGTTTCCTTCGCATTATCAGAAACAGATCTTTCAAACTAAGCCGAAAATGCGCTTAAATTCTACAGTCTTAATCTATGTTTTCTAAACTAATTATTTACGCGTTATATAATTTTATCGTCAAAAATTTTCAACATATAGCTAGGAAATTTTAAATACATTATGTAGAAATGACATCAGTCGCACTTAATTAGAAATTGAATTTAGATGGCCGCTATCACACAGAAGTACCATTTATTTTAACATACAAAATTTATTTAGCTTTACTTTTTTAAGCACGTGTGAAATCCTGATTAAAATCCTCTGTATGGTATTTTGGCATCCTCCAAAAGGTCCTGTTTAGTAGCGGATCCATTAAAAAACTCTGGAATGTGCAAAAAAAGTATTTTGTCATGTTTCCTTATAATTTCATTTGATTTTAAATAGTTTTACTTTTTGAACATAAAGCTGTGATGGCGTCGTTTAAGATCGAGCCCTGATGTCAAAGCTTCAGTTGTAAGGCCTTCTGTTTCTCGAAGGTGTTGGCTGAGCCTTTGCTGCATTTCAAAACAAATACTTTAAAGCGGTCGCCAGTGTTAATTTTCGCTTTAGAGCTGTCGCCAGTGTTACTATTTTAAAGCTGGCGACAAATAGAAATATTTTGCTTTACGTAAATGCTAGATTTTATCAATACATAAATCAAATAATGAAAGCCACTCAAAAGAAAATTCTGTTTAAAGATAAACTAATCAAAACTTGCTAAAATAGCACACGTAGAAGGTACTTATCAGAGTATACACATGTTTCTTTAAAAGCAAATTTCGCTGATGAAGATCGAAATTTTTTCAATCGAAACAGGTGTACAATTTGATAAGTACCTTTTGTGTGTATTATTTTAGAAATTTTTAATTATTTCACGTAAATTAAATACCATAACATAACTCAAACTTAATCTCTCATAAGGTTGATGTTAAACTTCAAATAACGACTTATATTTTTTTATGAACAACAAATAATTCGTTGTTTTATCTTTATGTTTCAGTGTAATCAAAATATGAAAAAAAATGTTATCTGCGTTTTCTTTTTATTTTCTTATTAGGATAATTTATTTTCTGCATTCTTATGATTTATGCTTGAAAGAAACAAACAACAACAAAAAAGATAAAGAAGAATGTACAGCATCTCCTAGAGATTATCTAATGACACTAAATTCTTACGAATTCTTTTCAAGGATTGTTATACTTTCATTCCTTCAATCGAGAAATAAATAGAATATTTTCCAATGTAATCGTAGAAATAAAATAAATCTTATTTATGGCACGAGAGTTAAGAATTCTGCCGAAGCAAGATAACGATGCCTGAAGACAATTTACTTACATATTCTATTCGAGGCTCATGGTTATTTCTGCTGCACTTGAAATTTCAACGATGCTTTATGCAAATGCATACTTAAGCTATGAATGTATAAATCACGAAAAGTATTTCTAAAGAGGGATCCATTTTTTTTTAAATTAGTTACTGAGCTTTGTTGTCGACGAATACTACGCTATTTCATTTTTGATTGACTTTTTAATGAAATGTTTAATAAAAACGTCATACATTTTACCAGAAATAAAATAATTTAATTAAAATATAATTTTTAAATGTACATTTGCCTTGATTTCATAAATAGCTTTAACTGAATCAGATTAATTCTTTAATTGTTGGTGTTTTAAAAAGGGGAAAAAAAGAGAAATATCATGATTTTCAATGTAAATTAATGATGGATGTATTTAAAACATTCCATTAGAATTCACAAGTACTTTCAAATTTAAATATTTGTGAGAATAATGTAATAAAATAATAATTTTAACTTTTCAGTTTTATTTAATTTACCTCACATCTCAGATTCTAATGTAAAATATGTATAACATGCGTTCTAAAAATACAGGTAGTCTAGGTATTTAAAAAACGTAAATTTCAGGAAAGTGAAAGTTGTATAGAAATACATTTAAAGAATTAGAAAACAAAAATCCCATACGCATTTTCTGTTTCTCGAGATTTTATATGCTGTGCCAAACTTAACAAGAGTTTTTCCAGCCATTATTTTTGCTTTTAATTGAATTTGTTATACTGCACAGCATTTCAAACAATTGACAATTGTGAAAAAAATCTGGCTACTTTGGAGGGCTTAAGAAAAATAATTAGTTTTCGGATAGTCCCAGATTAAAAATTTTTTAGTTCATATTTGAGTTGGAAATGCTTCACTATAAAAAATACATGTATTTTATAAAAGAAGTATTTCTAGCAAATGGGATTTTATACTAAATTGACAAAAACGTTTTTTCTACGAACATTGTAATAAATAATAACGCAATGCTCGAAACCGTGTTTAAATTCTGAAAAAAAAACTTACAGATAGTAAAATACTAAGTCAGTTGTGCAATTATTTAAAGCTACATTTTAAATCTGTTGCACATAAAATACAATTCCAGTTTTGAAAGCATATTTTAATATCTGCTAAAGCGGAAGTTTGAGCTAATTCTTTGTACCTCAAATAAAAAAAGGGCTGAAGGAAATCATGCCAGTTGCCTACTATCAGTGAAAAATATTTTTCATCATTTTACTCAGAATGACCACTCTTATGACAATTAGGCTAAAACAGATAGTACTGTTTTCAAAAAGCCTCTTTTTATCCTCTTGTTAATAGACCAGATGGTACTTATTACATTTATGGCTAAGCTAATTTAAAATAAATGCCAAAGAAGCATAGCAGAAATTGTCAAAAAATGTTTTACTTTGCCTACATTAGGATAAATTTGGGGATCAAGAAAAGTTTTGGGCGTCATACAAGGTGGCTTATGTTTAATTGGAGGGTTTGTGGAGAAGATCATAAAGAAAAATATCTTTTAGGTTTCGTATTCCGGTAATATGGAGAGAACAAAAGAATCATGCTCGTGATTGCAAGTTTTGCAGCACCACAGAAGAGGGTACGGTCCTGATTTCTTCATCGACATATTAAAGTAACATGGCATGAGAGAAAGACCCACTGCCAAAATTAAAAAAATTACTACTAATAAATAGAAAAATACGAACTTCTTATACCCCAGAAGAAATTTGGTGAGTGATAAGGGAAAAAAATAGCGACTGAACATTTGGAAAGATTACCCCCAGAACACCTTAATTTATGATATAGTATTAGAAAAATTATTCATTTGTTGGCTTGTGGGTTGAAGTTTTCAAATAAATAGATTTTATTTGTTTACTTTATAACGACTACTATTTGTTTTTATGACTGACTAGCGCAGCACTCGAACACGAATGCTGCGTTGAGAGAAAATACAGGGTGGTTATAACTAAACGTCATCTTTCTGCAACGGGTGAGCCGGTATTCGTCAAATTAATTTTACACGCGATTCAATCATGGATGATTTTATAGAAGCTTAGAATAAACGACCCAAATTAGTTAGTAAATGCTCAGGATTATTGGATAACTATTGTAACTGTTTGTTCATTTCGAATTAGCCATTTCTGTTGCTAAAGTTTCCCAATTTTCATGCAAAGCACTACCTAGTGGACAGTTTTTGAACTGTTCTTTCCCGAAATTTCTTGAGTATTAGGGTGGGCATAAAAAACTTTTTTTTCGGAAACGGCTGGTTGAAAAAACCGTAAAAAAAGTTTGAGGAATGAATATATATATATATATATACCTTCCGATAGCGCATTCACTTTGAAATTTCGAGCAAAATAAAAAAATAAGTTTTCTTTACCAATTTTTGGAACCCTCAAACGTTTGAAATTTGAAAAGTGCTAGTTTAGATTGTGTATGGTAAAGCTTATAGTACGCGAAAAATATTAAAGCCCCATGATTATTCATCATTAGCCGATCGCGCATTGCCTTAAAAACTAGCACATAAGGAATATTTTGAAGGATATCAATAAGACAACTGCCTGTCTGTGGGAGATGGAGATGAGTTGTAGGATGGACCAATATATATGTACATATATATATATATATATATATGTGTGTGTGTGTACATTTAAAAATGGCTAGTTTAGAAAACTTTTTGCATTTATAGATAAGAAAAACTGTTTTAAAAAAGTCTTCTGATCGCGCAATCACTTTGAAATGTCGAAAACTTAAGCAATTTTTTTTTCAGCAGTTGTTTGAAAAGTTCTGAATAATTCATTTCAAATGAAATAGTTCGCAACGCATAGAAAAATGGGTGTTTAAAGCCTGGACAAAATGTTATAGGTATGTTGAAAACATTTACCATACATCCAAAAATGTTCGAAATACCGTTTTTTTAAATTTATCTTCATACGATTGCTGCAAATGTTGTTTTTACTGCACTTTTTACTTTTGTACTGTCATACCATATTATCTATTGTTGAACTCAAACACATTTAAAGTAGCGTTTGATGAAAATTCCTGTATAAGTGACCTTAACAACAGGGTGCTTCTAACATAGCAGTCACTGGCTTCAAAAGCACACACCCCTAACCTTGGTAACAAATTTTTATCAACGCTCCACAGCTTGGGTGTTACTTGGGAATCTATTGAAGTCTGAAAACAATTGTCTGAGATTTTTGATGATTTCTTCTATTTGTTCATCCGGTATATTCCTTAGCAATGGTGCCGGAGTCGCATTACAAACATTCCGCCAAATCATGTCTATGTAATCGGTCACATTGAAGTCAACTGTTTTCATCTTGCAATTTTCCTCAGTTTTCAGAACTCGTCGTAATCCCAGTTCTCTCACATCCTGTCTTTCGTCCATAACCATAAACAAAATTAATTTTTCGGGGTGTGCAATATATGAGTTTCGTTCTACTACTAGATCGATTGTTTTTTGCAAATTTTCAGGGAGGTATCGTGTTAATTTGATCGCCTGAAACACAACTTTGGGACCTTAAGAAAAATAACCGATTGCTTTGGTTCGAAACCACAGATTCATGTCTAACAATGTAAAACGAAGTGCAGAGGGATTTTCTTCACTGACCTATAGTCTGAATACTCCATTTGCAGCTGTCAACCATCGTAAATGTAATAATGGACCTGGTTCTCGAGCAGCCAGATCCGCTGGGCATTGAACAAATTCGATTACGGCAGAAATATCTTGTAGATACAGTTGGTCTTTGCTCAGATCTTTTTTGTCGGTATTCGGAATAGTGCAGTCAACAGGTAAAAAAATCTATCCCATTAAGTTTTTCACAGGCTTCCCGCCCACTTATACATAATATTTTTGAAAATTTACGCGTAAATACCACAATTAGAGTAGGTATGGACTGATGTAGAAGATAAAAAATGTACTTCAAAGTTATGAAACATTTCGATTTTATTGGAAAAATGGATTACATAAACAATGGAAATTTTGCATTTATTTAATTATACAATATAAATGTAGTATTAATATTTTATATTTGTTAATCTTTATACAGCTACAAGGCATCCAGAAAACATCGCCATTTTTAATAATTTGCATAGACACGCGCTATATTAAATTTAATAATTTATTTTAACATTTTTAAACACTGTGTATCTAAGTTTGAAAAATCGCTCTTAAGGATCTTCCAAAAATTAGAAATAATAATAATAATAATATTAATTCTCAAATGCTTCAAACAATGCCAATGCTTTATAAATGACTTTTAAAGACTTTTGTATACATATAACAAAAATATTTTTATCGTATTCATTTTTAATCAAATAAAAATATACACTCTAATACTTTTTCATTAATTATATAACATAAATTACTTTATTTTATTGTCACAATAATATTTATGCACCGAACTAAAATATTCTGTAATATTTTTGCACAGTTCATAAAGTGTTTTCTGATAGCATTTGTTTAATCCGTTCTTGTTAGCGACTACAAATTAATATTTACCAAACTTTTAACTTCAGAAACTATTTTAAATATTCACTTGAATAAAGATTTAACACATTTGCCAATATATCCACGCTGCAATGTAACTATTTGAAGTAGAAATATTTCAAAGCTATAATTTCGTCTAATGTATTTTCATAGAATTGTGACCTCATAACCTACTTCATATCAAATCAGTATGCTGAAATAATAAAAATATCGAAATTAAAGCAGTTTTAGGAACTTCCCAGTGAAATTTCTGACTAGCATTTAATTGAAAAATCGATAGAAAAATATCTTTTCAAGTATCTCGCCCTCAAAATTTTCTTCGATCGATCGGAAGATTCCCGCTAACTTTCAGCTGACTTTGCGTTACATCAAAATTCTTATTCCTTTTTTCTCTGATAAAATAAAAACAAAAGAGT
Organism: Cheiracanthium punctorium; assembly: GCA_038373885.1. Classification (NCBI taxonomy): domain Eukaryota; kingdom Metazoa; phylum Arthropoda; class Arachnida; order Araneae; family Cheiracanthiidae; genus Cheiracanthium; species Cheiracanthium punctorium. Next base: position 142,181 of record JAWZYV010019487.1, read on the forward strand.
ACTCGATAAATCAAAAGCTAACAGAGTAGTTTCTTTTACTGGGTTCACCCAAAAACATAAATTGACTTAAAGAGTTGTGTGCACGCTGAGGCAGAATTTTTTCTCTCAAAGACATAAATTAGATTTTGCCTGCTGCGGTGAAAAAATAAGCCTTCCATGAAAAAGAAAAGCACAGTGCGAAAATAAAAGAAGACTTTTTAAATTGATTCACGGAGGTTCATACTTAAAACTTTATCTATACTAGATATTGATTTTTAAAGAATGCTTACTTCTCCAAATAAATGAGACCAGTGAACGAAGCCTCATAACTCATTATTTGCATTTCAGTGCATGTCTTGAAAGAAGGTGAATTTTAAATATTGTAATACGTTGTGAGATTCGCACACTGATGGATTAATCAATCAATGTTGTACATTCTTTAAAAAAAACAATTTATGTAACAAACAAAAAAAAACCTATGACGGCTGGTGTTAAAAGGTAAGATTAATAAAATTTTGTGTTATAAAACAGATATAAAAAGGTACTTATAAAATAGTGCGATCGTTTCGACCAAAAAAAAAAAATGTTCAGCCATCTTCAGCTGTCAACACACCGCATCGCAGAATAGTGGCGACTGAAATACAGTGTATGGTTTCTGTATTTCCTTTACATTTATTATTAATAATTTAAAAAATATATATGTGTTGTCCTGCATGCTAGAAAAAAAATCCCTATGTTTTTATGTTTTTGTTGTTGTTCTTTTGTTCGTCTGTTTCCTATTTCTCTTTTTTATATTCTTATTTTGTGCATTTTTTTATATCTTTCTATACAACATTTCATTTTATCTATACTTCTTTTTTATCTACCATCCTGTTTTCCCCTTTTTGCTTTTCCTTTTTTCCAATTGGCAACTTGCTGTTTGCTTTCGTTATTTGGTTATCTTTAAGTTTTCACTATTCTGCTACACATTGTGTTGACAGCTGAATAATGCTGAATGTTTTCCTGCCTAAACAATTGTAATCTTTGATAAGTACATTTTTGCCTGTTTTATTACAAAAATTTTTCTTTATCTCAACAATTTAGGTAGTCTGTTGTTAAAATTACCAAAATACATAAATATGCAGGTGGCTTAATCATTTTTAGTTAGTTGTAAGGCGCTCATTGGAAAATTCTGAATATAACAAACACTTCATTTCGCAAAACATTTATTAGAACGTTATATTCAATTTTATTATGATAATTATATTAATCCACGTTATCGTAACAAATCTTCTACCTATTAAATAAACCAATACTATTTTCCTTCATTTCTCCAAATTAAAGGGTCACTTTAAATCCTATGTTTCCATCTCGTGAAAAATATCATAATTTGTCATTGAGAGGACGTATTTAGGATCGCACAGATTGGAAATATTAGGTAAAGTTTGTGGCAGAATTCGTGAATCTAACGCAGTTTTTAATTTATGACATCGCTTTTTAACTGCCTTGCAGTCATAAGTCATATAGTAAGTATAACAACATGCAGAGTGTCCCAAAAAGTGGTAACATGAACGATTTGATTCTTTATGTGTTAGAGATAAGTGAGCAATGTAAATTGAAAAAACAATTCAAAATAAGGCAGTTAAAAAAAACCTACGTTAAGAAAAAAATACTCTTCTTAATTGCAATAGAAACACATTTTTTTTGTAAAAATTACACTTTTTAAATTTGTATGCGACCTCCCTACAGAAGAATCCCCACTTAAAAAAATATGTCTCATACACTTATGAGGTGATATGCAAAATTTCAGCCTTACATAATCAAACATCTCATAGCAAATATCATAGCATCTCATAGAGACATCTTATAGCAAAGATGATCAGGGGCTATACATAAATTATTACTAGAGAGCATAAAAGTATTTTCTCTCGTGTTTTCTGAGACCCGTTAAACGAAAGACCCCTTATTATTCGACATTATTTTTTTCTTTTCCAGAGTTATTGAACAATGGTTTAAATCAGCATATATTTATCTTTATATCTCTGACGCATTTCTGACGTATAGTTTTCAAATTTTGTACATTGCATCATTAGTGCATGGGACGCATGTTACTAACTGTGATTTTTTTTCCCACGGTGGTCGTATTAAAATTTTAAATGTACAGCTTTTTTATAAATAACGAAAGGAGTTAAGGAGTTTTTCTCAACGTAGTCTTTTTTTCTGACATTATTTTGAACAATTTTTCAATTTGCAATGCTCATTTATCTCTTGTAGAGGAAGACTTAGACTGTGTTACCAAGGTTTTCGGGACAACCCATATTGTACAGGTCAATTGGGTCACGATTGGAAAATAACGTACTTAATTGTGAAGGAAAAAAGTACATGAAAAGCAAAACATCCTTATAAGTGAGTTGTTGCTGTTGTTGCTACTAATGCCTTCTGGTAATTGCGGAATGGCCATATCAGAAGGCGAAGAGGGGAGGGGGGCGACTTCCATTTTAGTGAGCCCTGGTATTGGGAAGTCCGACTTAGCTCTCGGTCTCCTAATTTTGAAACAATTCCACATGAGAGATCTAGCACCTGGATTAGCAACCACAGAGGAATCGTTTGAAATAGGAGGACATTCTATCCATGACAGATTTGACCTGCGCCAGATCCCTTTAGCGTACACCGTTCCACAGCACCCATCTGAAACAGGTGTTCACCCCACCAATCACTAGCCAAGTCGGTGCTGCTTCAGTTCCCGTGCTCCCATGGAAACAGGCATTAGCAACTAAACCACTCTTATAAGTCTCTTATAAGTGTTAAAAGTATGAGATTAAACTTTTCGAACTCTTATAAAGAATCACAACTCATTAGGTTTGATCCGATTTTTCACTCTGCAGTTTTATTTTCCTCGTGCCTACTGAAATACAAATTGAACATGTTTCATTTTTCTATTATTCCATAAGTATGAATGCAATTCATAATATAATGAAAAACTATATCATTGGAACAAACAGCTAGTTTTTCCTTAGATAAAAAAAATCTTTTACGCATGTGCTTTAAAAGTAAGAGTTAATTCTTTAATTCTCTCCAAACATGCGTCAATTAGAACGAAATTTCAGTAACCATGACGTATTTAAAAATTTACTTTCATGTAAAGCAATTCGTAATTTAGCTATATGAACATTAATAATTAGTTTAGGAGTGAATTGTTTTCGTCATCCACTCAAAGTATTTTTTATTTCTTTTTTATGTGTGTCTGCTTGTATGTGGCTATTAGTTTTGAATTTATAAGGAATTGTTTTTTATCTGCTAGAAAAATGTTTACAAATGAATACTTAATTTTATTTTGATTTCACTTGATGTAAATGCTATGTTATGCATCTCATTCTGTATATTTTAATAGGCAGATACTATGGAGAGTATACTTCAGGGAGAAGAAAATTATTTGATATAATTATTTTTAAAAGTTAGATTTAATCTCTTCCTAATTTAAAATAAACACTAACAAGCGCTTTAATTTGACGCTATTATTTGCAGTAAAAATGAAACCTGTTTCAAAATATTGTAATTTTTACCGTTACATGAAAAAAAATCAAAATTATAATATTGTAAGAAGCATCCTTCTAAAACGCTCCAAAAAGGAACATTTTAATAAATAAAACAGCCAAATTTATTTTATTTAAGTAAAGTTACAAAAGCAGTAAGAAAATATAAATTTTTCGCAAATCTTTTTTAATATTTTCGAAAATAGAGTATAAAAATTAATCTTTTCAATGTAAATTTATGTCATTTTTATGAATAAGAAATTTGTAATCTTTTGGGTGCCTGTATCCAAGTTTAGGTACCAGTCTAATGACAGTTTTAAAAAGCTGTTTACTCAAAAAATGCTTAAGAAAAGCTACCTCGAAAAATACTGACTACACCCATACAACTATGTTAATAATGTTGTTTCTATGCTTTAGAAAAGGGTAAATAGAAAAGATGTAAAATAACGGTAATGGATGTCAAAAATGAAATTTTTACATCAATACATAGCACAATTTGCATGATTTTTATTTGTTTATTTATATCTTTAATTACATGAAATAATTCATATTTTAAACATCAGAATTTTGTCACCAAGTTTGGTCATCTGTCTGTAAAGGAAACTTTTTATTTACTATTTTCTTTTGGGAAATGTGCCAACTATGCTAACGTAGATATTTGATATTTTAAAATAATGAAGAATTAAAAATTAATACTTATTTTGTGAAATGCAGGTAAAATTATAAATTGCTAATATTTGGTAATCTTATGAAATTCATGACGCCTGTTTATGTAGCAATGAGTTTCAAAGTAAGCCGATACAAAACTGTTAATTATGATTAATGATCTCAGTAATTTTATGTAATTTAAAAGCTCAATTTTTTTATAATTTCTTTTGAATAAAATCTTATTTCAACTATAATTAGTTTTTTCTTAAAATTCTGAATAAAATGTCTTATCCTGAAAATGAAATATGCTTATCACAACGAAATCCTTAATAACAGTACTTCTTTCAATAAGGTATGTTTATCTTTTCACATAGATTTTATTGTAATTTTTGTTTTTAAATTCCTATTTGCTTCAAAGAAACTTAATTATTTCACATACAGAAACACTTTTCTTTTAATTTTCTGATAATATAAATAAAGATTTGAGATTATTTATTTATAACATTTTAATATAACATTCTCTAAATTTATTAGGCTTCGTGAATAATTCACATACATAAAAAATATGTATACATGAAGTGTTTTTTACAAAGCTTTTACTAATGAATATAATATTTTAACAACATGCTATTTGGTGCTCTTATTACAACACTTCTTTACTTAAAAAAATGAAAGGTAATATGAATGTTTTCTTTTAAACAATATATCTAATTACGATATAAAATATAAAGTAGTTAATTCAAAACCGAAAAAAGAGCCTGTTTAATAAATATTTATAATTAATACTGTCACAGAAAATATACTTTTCTATAACAGTTTCATATTGCAAAAACACTTCTAAAGTAACTTAAATAACAAGTTAAAATCAACACATGTTTATTTTCTCTCTCGGTTATTTTAAAAAGGGTCAAGAATAAATTATCTCAGTAAATTAAAAGAGTCTAACATAATGTAAGAAAATTAGACTTTTAATAAAGGCATGCTTACTGCATATTTAACTTCATGGAATGTGTTTAAGTATCGTACTTGAAATTTATAACCAGTAAATGTATTTTTAAGTACGCACACACATACGTATATAATTCTTATAATAAGTAGTTGTTTATATATTAATTTTTGTTGGCTTCTAGGTCTTACGTATCAATAAATTTATTCAAAAGTACAAAAGTAAGTGGACTATTATAGTGCATGTCGTATAATTCTTTTAATTTAAATTTCATCTATATTGTCATATTACTTTTCATACTAACAAAATCCGTTTAATTAAAATATGTTCAGTATTTAAAGAGTGCTGAGTTAGTAAAATCTACAAGTATTGTCATAAAATGTATTAAGATATAATTTTAAAACTGAAATTACATTGTTTTAGGGATTTTTCAAAGAATTATAGTAAAGATTATTTCTTCATTTGAACTTTTAACAATCCTCTGGAGCGACAGGTACGTTTCCAATATTTAAAAATTAGTTTTGCATGCATCTGGTGATATAAAGTTTATTAAAAAAAGGATACAGCTCCAAATGTTCAAGATAGCAGAAAAGTGTAAGGAAATATCTGAAGATTCAGCAGAAACAATCAAGACAGGTTAATTCGTCTCTTGTGTAACACAAGAACTGACCATTGGAGCTGCATCCTTTTTTTTCCCCAGGCCCCAAAGGGAAGATTTTTTTTTACTAGTATAGATACAAGATAGTAAATGTAACTCCAAACTCCCATAGGATGGAGCTGCCTCCTCCTTGAAGCAAATCCTTCAGTTTTAATAAAGTAAGTGAAATTCATCCAGTTTCAAGAATTTAAGATATACCTTCTGGGAAATGTATTCATGTGTAAGCAAAATTACATTTCATTTTATTTTTTCATTATCTCAAATATCTCAAAACATGCATTTTGAAACAAATATAAAATTTATTTCTACATACTACCCGACTTAATTTACATAAAGAATAATACTTTCACGCGTAACCGACATAAGAAATTTTACTTTCAGTCGAATACTATTTTAAGACGGGAAATGCAAGATTTTCTCTTCTCTATTATCATGAAATCTTTCATTCGTTTGCAAATCATATTACTTATAAATCATATGGCTTATCATGACAAAAATGAGCTCAAAGTTTGTATCTGACTGAATTAAAATAGCTACTTTTAAAAGATAATATTATTATCTTACTTACTCTTTTGCATGTAAGGAAAAACTTCATTGCATTTCTTGTTACTTACCTATTATGCAATCAACCATGTTTGCAAGTAATTTTATTTTCCCAATACTTGAAGCACCCTTAAAGTTAAAGAAGTGGGGAATTATCTGTTACTAGTGTTAATAGCCTTATTTGATTACATTCGATATCCGCTTTCGCATTCAATACATCAGCCCTTTTAATTTTGCTGGCTGTAAATCTCTTGACTGTCAAAATTATTAAGATCAATTATGAGTGGTCGTCATTATAATACTTAAGTATCAATTTCTTCTACCTATAATAAAATAAAATTAAGTATATCACTATATCTGTCTCAATTGCAGAACATTGTATCTAATTAGTAAGTTCTGTATGTTTTAAAGATCACTAATAAACTAACTTCGCTGCAATAAAGAGGGCGGACATAAATAAAGTAGAGGTGTTTGGAACTCAGTTGTGAGAAACTCTTGTGCCAAACTGAACCAAATGTGGAGTAAATACGTACTAATTAGTCCATGGGATATTGGTTGAATAAAAAACTTTGGATTTTAGCCCCCAGGAGCCAAAGTGGCGCTGTGAGGTCTATTTTTGGAGAAAAATAGCATGTAAATTACAGAAAGTTAATATTTTACAAGCATTTTTAATACTGACACCACATTTTACTTTCGCCTTTGCATTTTACATTTCATCAAGCATTTTAGCAATGAATTTAACATGCAGTAATTCGTAGTAGTGATTATGCAGATTTTTACAGAGAAAGGAAGTAGTAATGTAAATTTATGTTCACATTTTTTTCAGTCGACGCTGACGGCATTGTTACGTGCAGATTAGATTGAGCCACATATGTCAATGATGCCGATATACAAGTAAATGTTAACTTACTGTATATTCCATGACAGTTTTAGTCCAGAAAAAGGATGTCACAGCACCCTTTGGCTTCACTTGGCGAAAAAACTGTTGTTCTTTCTTTTTTAATCAAAACCCCATACGAGCAAACACAGCCCTATCGGATAAGTTTTGGGCCGACACTGGCATGCCGGCGCAGAATGTGCCGGGGCGACATCGCTCACGCGGTACCAAAAACGACAAAATTGCGTCCGCCTGGGCGTGTGTCGGGCCTAAAGGATGGGGTGGTTCTGGTTCGGTGTCGGCAAAAACGATAACGCCGTCGGCCCAGCCCTGTGCCACTTTTGAACCAAAACCATTACGTTTTTGGTGTGGTATCGGCAACGACAAAATATCGAAAACCGGCCAGCACCTTATTGATTCCCAAAATACCCTAATTAGCTCCGTAGTTAGTTCTCTAAAGTATTAAACAACAAATTAAAGTAATAATAATTATAATTAGATAAATGACTTTACACCACTAGGACTAAATTTATTAAAAATACCTAATTAGCAAATTATTTTGTTTTTAAGAAAATATTTGATGAATTTAAGAAGGAAAGCTCTTTTTAAAATTAACCGTATTATTTTTTATGCATCAACCAATGGTTTACTTTTTTTAATCGTGCTATTATATGTTTATCAGACCATATACATTTTTTTAAACAAAATATTAGGCTCAACTAGACAATGTTCCTTTTTCTCTTCCAAAAATTTTTTAGAATCTAAGAAAATTTATAATTTTCTAGAACCAAAGATTATAAATAAACATTCATGCAATGCTAAAAAAAGATAGAAAAAAAATATTAAAGGTATACAACATGCTTTTTTAAAAAATTTTTAATTTATTTTTTTGTTAAGTTATGTCATAATACAAAATAAAGTTGACTTTTGATTTTATATATTATTTTAAAGAAGAATGTAAACAACATACGTTTAAAGAAATTAAAACATTGGCTGATTCTACAAATAAACGGTTAATTTCATAAAAACCTTTTCTCTTCAAAATAATTAAACATTTTCATATACAAACAAATTATTTTGTTTATACTTAATAACTAAGTATTTTTGGCAAAACTAAGTATTTTTTGAATTTTAACTAAGTATTTTTGGCAAAATTAGCCCCAGTGATGTAAAGTAATTTATATAATAATAATTATTATTTTTAATAGGTTGATTAGTGCTAAACTATATATGAAACTAATAAGTATTGATAAAACCATGTTTATTATTAGAAGATACTTACTTTAAGTAAATATTTTATATATTACTGAATTTTCATAGGATTATCCTTTAGTAAAAGAAAGGAACATTCTATAACAGAATAAAATTATTTTTTTCTGTTGTTTTGAGTAATATGAAATTAAGTACTCAAGTAAATAGACACATTTTTCAATGCAGTATGTAAGTTATTTATTAAAAATACCGTCCTGCTTGTTTATTAATAGTTTCCAAGTTTGCTTATTTGAATTATAAATTTCATTTTCACATTATTTAGAAATAATTAGCAGTTTTGAACTACATCTTATTTTAGTAATCCCCGAGATAACATAAAAAAAATCTAGCTAAGAAAAAATACAAATTCTTAATATATACTTAAAAATCAACTTACCCCTTTTTAACTGTCGTGAGAACTTAGCAAAATGAAAACCAAAAAGCACTAACCACATTTAGACAACTTTAAAATTTTTATCTAGTTGAGGTTAATACCAGTTAGTCTTTAGAAAAAAATCACAGTATATCCAGAGAAAACTACAGCAAAGTCCGATCTAACTGACGTAAGAACTTAGCCTATTTAAAACTAAAAAGCACTAACCACATTCAGACTATTATAAAATTTTTGTCTAGCTGCAGTCAGTGCCATTTAGTCCAGGGAAAAAAAATCGCAATTTATCCAGAGAAAAATGCACCAAACTCCCTTCATTGCTCTGAGAAAACTCAAAATCTACGTTACTGAAAAGTTTACGTTGCGAGATGATTTCTGTTACAGCCTTGGAATGGAAATGGACAGGCTAAGGAAAAAAAAAAAAAAAAAAAAAAAAAAAAAAAAAAAAAAAAAACAACTTCCGCTCTTCGATTGACCGTGGTGAATAGGGACCGAAAGAAAGGGAAAGGTCCATTTCGTCTTCCTGCGTAATACTGTGGTTCCTACAAGGGGTGGAAAGACCCTAGGAATGCACACGTCCACCCTCACCCCCCCCCCCCACTGCGCCTGTGCTACATGATGTGTACGCGGACACGGGGTAATTAGAAAAGAAAGTCCGAGAGATTTTAGCTTTTAAATTATTCACTTTAAATTAGATCGCGTGGAAAAATAACAAAACAAATTAGTGTTATTCTATTGCAAAATAGTTTATACTTGTATATCTGCAATGAATTAATCAATTAATTTTTAGAAAGATAAAGTACTATAATCAGCAAAAAATGGTTACTTTTATTCATTTTTAAGGAGATAAGAGCATTAAATTGTAACAGCATTTTACAATGTTGTAGCAAAACATGATTTTGGCGTAATTTTTACTATTATTTTATTTGAACAGAAACATGACAAACATGTTGTTCAAATAACTGCTATTAAATTAATTATTCATAGTTATAATTTTAAAATGAAACTATTATTATTTTTTTTTCAATTTTTAATTATTCAGTATTATCAGTGAATTAAAACTTTTATTTATGTATTTAATTTTATTATTATTATTATTTTTAACAACAGCAGCTAATGTATTATAAAAAAAATTCCTTAACTATAAATTATACTGATATTTTTTATTTTTATGGAAATACTAATGAAAAGGTATTTTTTCTACTATTTTAATCCAATTTAATTTCAGAAAGTTTTGTTGTTTTGCGTTTTTTGTAAGGCAAAAACACAGGAGTTAATCCTTAAGGCGTCGGTGCTCTGAGCGGAAGAAGGCTTCTAGCGTTTGTTCCAATATATAAAACAATTAATAAGCCATAAAATTGGGGTTGAACAGTAATTATAATAATTATTTGTTCCCTAATTTTATAAAAATCAACCATATTTCCTTCATTTTATAAATATTATTTAATGTTTTGAATTTATATAAAATTTATAAAATATCCCCAATTTTTGTTCCAGAATTGGGGATACAACGGTGATTTGTCCTCAATTCTATGTTCAAAAATCTGGTTAATTTATATAACCCATATTCACATTACATCTGGAGAAAATCACCCAACATCCAAACTTTAAATGGACAGATGCGCGGGAGACCTGAACCCTGGACCTTCACACTTCAACTAGCGGCGGATCCAGAAAAAAAATTCTGGAGGGGGCACAAGACAATTTTTGTCACATTTTCTCAGAGAATGACTTGAATTTACAAAACAAGTCAATGCTCTATAGTGTAAACTTCATTCGTCTGGGGTGGGGGGATGGAGCTCTGGATCCGCGAATGGCTTCAACCATATTCGGTGTCTTATCCACTCGGCCATGGTGGGCTCCTTTTGTGAACTTTCAAAATGCAGCGTTTAATGTTCTGCATTGTATATATTTTATTTTTAATTAATTAATTAATTAATTTTATTATTATTTTTTAATTGGAAGTACTTAACAACTATCACTTTATATAAAATGAAATTTATAGTCATATAATTATTTCAGAGTTGCCCCAATTGAGGAAACTGCCCCAGAAACTGCCCCAATTGAGGGGTGGGGGTGGGCGCTTAGAAACCCCTTCAGTACTAAGTCATAAAAAACTGGTTAACTTGTCTAACGCATATTCACAATGCACCTGGAGAAAATCACCAACATCTAAACTGTAGATTGACAGACGCGCGGTAGACCAGAACCCTGGACAGGACCTCAGGTAAATTAACCAGATAGAATGATTCCCCCCCCTCCCCTCCTTTTTCGCATGTGAAGGAGGCACTTAAATCCTACGGGCTCAAAACATTGTAAGTAGTAAGTATTGAAATCATAAATTAAAAAGAATTATTATAACAATATATATGTGCTGCTTGTGCTGGCTTTATACCGTTCAGTTTAGAAATTACACTTCTGGACCGATATCGGTTTTGACGTTTGGTGCAGTACATCGCCAAAATCACATGTTAACCCTAAAAGGCTAGCCGCTATCGGACCGTTGCATGCCCGAAATCAACTTTTATTTGCCTACGCCAAATCGTTTTGCCAGCACAGAACCGACACCGTCCCAATTACCATTATGCCAATGCCGACATCGAAACGGTACTGCCGATGACGGCCCATCCCTAACCCGATACGGCTGTGTTTGCTGGGTAGTCTAATTAGTACTTACTTCAAATTTGGTTCAGTGCGGCCGAACATTTTTCTCACAATCGGGCACTAAACACCTCTACGTTAAGTAAATAGCAAATTTCGAAAAGGGCCCATCTCGAGGCTAATTTCAAAATTGTCTTTTTCGCTCTTTTTTCATGTACACATGCAGTTCTACATTTTTGAGCGAAAAAGACCGATATCTAGTTTCCATCCCGGTGAAAAGCACCCCTAGTAGCATTACCAGTTCGAAATACATCCAAAAGGCGTTCAAAAGACGTATTTTGATCATTATGGGGGATATTTTTTTGACTTTGCATAATAATGTAATTACAAGGCATAAAAATATAGCGAAAAGTAGAAGGAAACTTTTGTATTTTTGATCTTTTTAAAAAAAATGCATTTAAAAAGTGCTGTTTTAGTACTAAAACTACCCAAATCCTCGGATGAATTTCCAGACGGACTCATCTCAGAAAATGATCATTTTATCCCCTGAAACGATCATTTTCCCCCAAATTGTCCTCCAAGGATATCATTTGGCCTTGATATAACATACACAATTTTAGATAATGTTACAAAAAAAACCTGTTTCAATCAGTCAAGTGGTTCAACAGAAAATCAGTTTTTTTTATATCTCCTGTAAAATTTTAATTTTTCGACTTCAGCCCTTTTGTCAAGTCAATTATGACCATTCTGTATCTTAAGTTATCAGTATAATACTAAAATGGTGTACATAAACTCGGCTGTTCGAGTCTCGTCAGGGGGATGATCCCCCCCCCCCCGTGAACTCGCCTAATTTTTTAGTTATATTATTACCATATTAAAACGATATTAATTGACTATGTCATTTTATCTCTCATCTTTCGTGTATTTCGCCTGTAACCCTAAGTTGAAATTTTTATGATTGTAACCTATTTATAGAAAAATTCATGTGATGCATATTCTACAATTTACGAGATATTGTAACAATAGATTAAAGCTGTTGTGAACTAATAGTATTTAATTATATGTAAAATTATGTCGCATTTTATGTCACCTTTTTGGGACGCATTTTTTTGACAATTTTCAAAAGAGAGCATGAGAGATAAAATGACATAGTCATTAATTGTCATACATAGTCAAATCTATAAAGAAATATTTAGTTCATCTTTAATCTATTGCGAGAATAACGAAGTAGCTGTTTACTATAGAAACATTCGTCTCTCCATTGGAAGCAATTTGGAAAGCCAATGAATATTTATTGAAAATTAAAATTGCTTGTGCACGCCGGCATAACTAGCACTAATAAATATTTCATATCATCGATGAATTAGGAAATCAAATTTACACATGGAAAATCATCGACATATGAATTTGTTCATCAATTCAAGTCCTCCACTGTGCGAGAAGATAAATATTTCTGACTTTATGTATGCATTAATGAGTTATCATACGGACAACACTTCGGTTCCTAGAACAGTTATCTTGTATTTCTCCACCAGAAAAGGGAGATTCTGAAACATTGTGCGTTTTACGCTCGTATGAAATCAAATATAGAACACGGTAATTTAATTTCCTTAATTTTATGAGCATAATGATCAATAGGATAGTTTGTTTGATTTGTAATTTCGAAATTAAAATTAAATTTTTGTTTTCATTCACTGTTCAATTGTTGATAATAGATAATATCGTTTATTAGACAGCGTGTTCAAAAATGTCTGCAAAATTTTTAAAAGGGTGATAAGGGAGAGCCAGGACGATTGAGAATTACTTAGCAGTTCCATGTCGTAATATCGTCTGCATATAGTATCTGTTAGTAGTTGTTTTACAGGAAGTTTTGAAATAGTAGTTAATTTTCATCATTAAGTATTATTACACATTGTTTTATTATCTCAAAACTTGTACCATTTAAAATAAAATACAATTATTATGATAGATTTTAGCTCCATTTTCTCTATAAGAAATGGAATTTATCAAAAAATTCTAGGAAATTTCACCAAAATTTCAACACTTTTTAACTGTTTATTAACTGGTAAATGAAGATGAATATCTTTACCCTACATTGTTACGCAATTTCATGTCATCGTAGATATCCCTATCATTCTAAACAATTTTATCGTATTTTTGGAGCACCCTGAATAACTTATAAAGTATACCTTAACAAATTGTGTCATTTATTTATTCACCTTTATTTCAAGGATTTCTAAATTCCAAGGAAAGTATTTCATAACAAATGAATCTTTATGATCTTATTTTTTTCCACATTCATTCAATTCATTACACAACCATGTGTTTAAACTACTAAGAGATTGCCGGATTACAGACCATGGATAATAAATGCTACAGCTGCAGTTTTCATTAAAAAAAATTCTTCTATAGACAGGACAGTTTTTTTTACGAATGAGTCCTAAATAGATCTATGCATCTTCGATTTTGATGAACCTGTTTTTATTAAAATAAATATTGTCTACGTAAACCTTTGCGTGTGTTAATTATAAATTTGTAGACATTTTTTATCAATAAAACTTTATAAAATTCTTTGCGGATGACTAAAATTCGAAAAATATTTATTTATTTTTACTTTATCTTCATTCATATTATCTTGATACCTATTACCTACGGAGTGCTTCAATTGATTTTGAATTTTTTCCCCCTCTTATGCAAATTTTAAAACTAAATAATAATATTTGAATCAAAGTTAGGAACAAATATTATTATCATTTTTGTATGAACAAACAAGTCGAAGATAAAAGTATTTTAACTTGAATTTGAAATTTTTATGAAGATTCAAATATCTAACAGTAGAAAAGTAACTACCTTAAATATTTGAAACTAAAAATTCTCACGAATAATCTGTATTTAATGTTTGCATTTTATTCTAGTACAATTTTATGGTTTTCTCATGTTTGTAAATCAATATGGCTTTTTCAATTCATTGCGTTACAAACAATATTAAAATAAATGTTTAACGTTTTCTTAAGCAATGTCGCCAGCAATTTTAACATACCCTGCAAACACACTACTGTCCGCTAAATGACGGCCGGGTACCCGTCGTGCTGCCAAAGTGCCGTATACCGGGAGCAAGGTAGATTGCCATCGTCTGGAAGTGTCTGAAAAGTGCATAGTCGCCAGTACATAACCAGTAACGGCGAACTGTCATGTGTCTATGACATGCACAGAAAAGTTAACGTCGTAGTACTGCTTAAAATGTACCGGGCCAGCACTATTTGGCAGTAATGGGCCTGTATATATTTCGTAGTCTTGGCATAAAATTTCGTTATTTTAATTAAATAATATTGTTTCACATTCATACTGTGTAGAAGTGTTAGGGAATATAAGTTCCGGCCACCCAAAGGCAGGGTCACTGCTGAGATTTATTTTGAGGGGGGGGGCGGGGGGTGTAACCGGAAAAGTTCATATTGTGCCTTCAAATATTTTAGTACTAAATACTAAAATAATACAAACAAGTTCAATATGTTATAAAAATGTTTACTACACCGACAGTGAAACCCCCACTATGTACAGAGTTATGAATTTTAATCTTAAAAATTTTATAATTTATATTCATTTTTTACAATATTGCTAAACTTTTCCTGAAAAACATATTTGGAGACTTTTTTCTACGTTAAGCCCCTTTTAAAATCTACCGAATTAGGGTGCAGAAATATGTTAGAGTGTATTACACGAAGACCAATCAGGGTTTAATTTGCATGAGAGCTCAGATCCTGTACTCTTTTTTTCTTCAGAGAATTTTAGATTAAATTAAAATTTTTAACAGCCTACATAATTGCTTCTATTGATATTTTTTATTATATTAAAAATAGCAGTGATAAAACAAAATATTACTTAATTTTTCATATAAATTAGGCAATTAATGCTTAAATTTACAATAAAACAGATTAGAGCTTCTGCAGTTATTAAGCAATAATGAACGAATATTTTCATGTAATAGTTAAAAATAGAACGTACGGAATGGGGATCATTTAGGAATTTTATTTTCTTTATGCGGTTTCGAATCAAATATTTTATTTCCGCACCTTTTTAGGAGCCTCAAGTATGAAACTATAGAAAGCACGCGTTCCACATGTCTACGGAGGAATATTAGGTCAACTTATTTCTCACGGCTGGGAGATAAGGCACTAAGAATCGAACTGTTATCGTGGATTTGGCTATATTAATTCAGATTATTTATACGAGGTACAAATGAATTTTTTATGCAGTTGAAGAAAGAAAATAAAAACTTGCTTGTCTATTTTAATCTGAGATGTGCAAGATAGCCTATATATATATATATATGTGTGTGTGTGTGTGTGTGTGTGTGTGTGTGTAATGCACATAAAGTATTTCTAAAACGCGAATTTAATATTAGTGTGTGTGAGGGGGGGGGAGGGTCTGCAGCTAGCTGCTTTGAAAATTGGCGAGTTTCATTAAAAAGGAAGTGGTGCGTTTTCGTGTCCAATAAGTATAGTAACCCTTTTTTCTTTTGCGTGTCATTTCGTTTCGCAAATCTTGAAACATTTAGCGGAAGGCCAGTTACATCTGATGAAATACGTATGTAGTACGCTTTTTAGGATACAAAGTTTTTCTGGTCGTTGTTATAGAGCTTTCGAGAAGGTTATTTGCTATAGACTAGTTAGATTTCTCTGTTAGGAGCAATAATAATTATAATAACATTTGCTTCGACAGTAATATCTGGCTAGTTAAGGATACTTAAAGTGGATTTTACAGTTTTACAGTTGGATTTTACAGTTTTTAAACAGTCTGGAAAATATTACAGGTAAATTTTTGCTTTCACTGTTTTTAATGTATATACGTTCTCCACCGGTGACTTTTACAACTAATTTAAAGATTAGGCGACTTTTTGAACCAAAAAACATCATTTTCATACTATTTTCAAGTTTGGCTAGTTGTACCTTACTCCAGGCGACTAATTTGAGAATCTGGTGTTGGTAATGGTCAACTCCCTTTTTTTTAAAGTTGCTATTGAGCTTTCAGACAACATTCCAATCTGTTTTTTAATTGTGCTATAAAAATAAATGTATTATGTATTATATGTTCTGTTATATATATATATATATATATATATATATAACTATGAAGTTTTTAAATTTATCATTTTATTCAATCCTTCTTAAATGAAGTTAAATTAAGCATGTTTATTTCTTAACTACAAAATCATTATTTTGGGAACTAAAATTGAGAAAATGGCTACTAAACTGGTGACTTTTTTTAAGTCGGTGAAGTTACTAATGATACTTATTTTAGTGTATAAAAATACTTTCCTCCATAAAATTTGAATCATGTAGTATACAACAGGTATAGATACAGAAAATTTCTTTTCAGAATAGCTAACATTTAAAAAATAATTTGAATTTAAAAAATAATTTGATCTAAACAAAATGTACAATAAAGCAAAATGTTACCCTTAAGTTATGTGTGTTACCATAGTACAATTTTATTTACTATTACTTCTTGTAAGATTTTGTTTAGTACATACACGCACACATATATATATCAACCATAAAGTATTATAACTCATTTATAAAATCTCTAACTCTGAAATATTGAAATTAAACTGTTTATAGATGATTTTATGTTGGTTCAGAAATGGGTTACCGCCTCTCTCATAAAAAAATCTTTTGCGACTACAAATTTGTAAGAAAATTGCAGTTTATGAAAACTGCACACAAATCACTAATGATAGGCGCACATAATTTGCAAACGATTGACCAACGGATTTTGCTGTTTCTTACCTTTCATTTCTGTTGTTTTTTATCTTTCAAATGTTACCCTTAAGCCCTTAAGGAGTGTTTTTTTTTTCGGGGTGGGGGTGGAGGTTGATGAATAAGCCCCCTACCCCGAATCCGCCACTGGCTCGTATTTTAATTATGTCAACATTACTGTAAATAGGCACTAATCCGGTACCGTGCCATTATATTTTAGTCTGTTAAGATACCAGGCCAGTGCCTTTATTTTAATAATAGACGGCAACCGGCCGTTTCATTTTGGGCATTATAAACTTAATGGGCCAGTGCCTTTATTGTGAGTAACGGCCGGCACATGCAGTATGCCAGTAGACTGCCGTTGCCTTCCCGGGCTTCTGGCAAGGTACTTCTCGGGCGACCACTTTTAGAACGATTCAGTTACTTTTTGCAGTGCCGGGCCGGTGCTGGACGTAAAGGCAGAAAGTCACTGGCAAGGTACTCCGCCAGCAGGTGTATGTTTGCTGGGTAGGCACCACTGATATTCGTAACATATGTACAAACCACTGAACGCATTTCTGTTTTCCGAAATTACTTTTATGGATCAAACTATGACGGGCTCCAACTAATTTATAATAATATTTATATGAAAATTTGTTTGATGATTAGCAGTTTTATCTAAATAAAAAATCTGTAGAGATGACAAGCAATACGCTTCAAAAACTATATAATGAAATTATTTACCAAAATATCTAAATCGTGGTGTGTAGTAGAGAGGCTAGAAGTCAAATATATAGTATCATTATAACAAAAGTATTAACATAATTACATACCATTATGTGCTTTTGGAATAAAAAAGCTATATTTTAGGTTATATTTTTTTCTTACTTAAAAACACTATATTAAAAGTACTAAATATAGCCGCAAACATATTTATTTAACTCGATAAACAATTTATTTTAATAGCTGAGTGGACTAATGAACACATGACTAAATGATGCAATGGCTTTTCCCAAGTATTTAATAAAAAGTCCATTTTATTATGCTTTGCATTTAATGTAAAATACTCGAAGTTTTACGACGCAATTCTAAGTTATTTAACCGGCTGTTTATTCGAAAAATACGAAATGCTTTAGCAGAAGCTTAATGGATTAATTATTTTAACGTGACTTCTCATAGTTTATTTCCTTCTACGACGTTTCGCTTAAATAACGTTTATGTTTGCAATGTCATCACTTACTAAAATGTAAGTCTGTTGTGATATAATAAAAACTATTTTAATTATTCTTTTGCACTTCAGAAAACGTCTGAGGAGCAAAAACAGTTTTTTGAATAAACGTTCACAGGTGAGGAATGCAAATACGAAACTAGATATGTTTGCTAAGTGGTATAGGTTTTTATCGCATAGGGAATGATAATAATAATAATAATAATAATATAAAAAACAATAAATTTTTCTTTCTTAAAGAGTGACACTAATCTTTTTAGTGACGAATATGGCCATCTCGGGAATTAGTGTACATTTTGCATGTATTATTCATGCTGCTTACTAAATTGTTGAAAAACCCTCTGGGTATATTATCTCAACTTTCTGACAATGCATTTATCAGTCCATACACTGTTCAGAGACGGTGAATTCTTTTAGAAACACGGCTTCCAAGATAATCCTAGAAATACTCCATAGGATTTAAGTTAACATATTAATAAGGCCATAACACATTTTCACTTTCAAGTCATATGTCCGATACTTGCGTGGTCGTGTGGGTGTGAATTGTCGTTCATAGACAGAAAATCTGGACATGCCGCACCTTTAAAAATGTAAACATACACGATTAAACCCAAACAGCGAAAGAAACGATATATTACGGAACGATCCGTTTCCATAGAAACCCACCGGTATTTACGCAAATGTGCTCTTTAAGTAGTCTTTTTTCTGAGAATTCCCCCTCCTCGCTTTTTCTTTTTTCTGAGAATTCCCCATCTCGCTTATTGTTATATTTCGCTCCACTCTTGTGATCGAAAAAAGCTTCTAAAGGAGAAGCGCACTTTTGAAAACTGGGCCAAAAATCGCTCCGACTGATCAAATTTCGTTCGTTTTGTTTAAGCGTGCAGTCAAAGACAATCTATATGCAAAAACGCTTGATGACAGTACCTCTCTTAATGATTCCCATCTTCGAGCAAAGTACTACAATTATACGGTGCTCTGCCATTTTGCATAGTGCCTGTACGCATCAACAAACCTATTCCTTACTGATGCCGTTCATGAACAAACCGTAGTTTGTAACGTGCTCCCTACTATCCACGTTAACTGTTTGCCAGAATTATTTCAGTCATATAGAAGCGCGATTGGTTGGAGAAAGTCACTTTGCACTATTGTTGCTGACACCAGTCAGTATGTTAGTTACACCAAAGCAATATTTTTCGATGATGGCATATTTTGAATGCCATCACCAATGTACGTTCAGCTGTCTGTCGTACGTACAAACCAACCCGATTCAAGTGGAGAGAAATAGTTAGGAATGATATTCACTCGTGTATCAGTAGCTGTTGCAAGGTCTGCAATTGTTTCAACTTTCAACAACTGTTTCAACTGTGAATTTTCTGCTAGTTTTTGCCACTAGGGAAACACATCGATCTTCTTTAGACATGTAAACTTTGCAAAAAGCCAACTTTATAGATAAGATTTATTTAAAAAGCGGATTTACTTAAGTGTAATATTTATATTTTCTTTCGTGAAATGCTTTATACAAAATGGTGTTAATATGTTTCTAAAATGTATATTTATTAACATAAAAAATGACACTTTTTTTAGTGATAAAATTCGAAAAAGTACTCCTATAAAGTAGGGATGTTTGAAAAAAGCTTCAAACATTTTAACACAAATGAAATATTAGAATTCAATCTTTCCTATATTAAAGGAACATTTTTTTTACTTTTTATCAAACGCTTATATTTATTTCGTTTTTCATAAGAAGAGTCATCTAAATTTAATCAGTATTCTAAAAGTGACAGTAACATCTGCAGCTCCAGTGTCGAAATTGTTCTTGCATGAATGTGTTTCTTGAAAAAAATAAAAAATTAATTATCCTGATACTGAAATAGTTAATTTAAATTTTGCTCCATAAGCAATTTTTAAAATAAAGAACATTTTTCCTGGCTTTTTTGTAGTATTTTCATTTAGAACTCTGAAGGTTTTAATTTATTTTAAAGAAAACATATGGTATATTTAATTATTTTTTTTCCTGAAATTAATCAGTTACATGATTTTAACGGCTGTGAACGTGTAACTTTTGAATTGTATATTTTCTTTTCAAGAAATTTCCTTTTCTAAAGAACTCTAATATAAAAAATGAAATTTTAAAACAGTCTTTTCGTAAGATTTTCAAATATTGATTGACATTTGTCAAATTAACAAATTTCTAATACTATTAGTAAATGATTTTTTGGCAGTAGTAAGGAAAAACATTCTACACAATAATACATATTCTGAATAAGAATTCCTCAAATGCACTTTTCCTTAATATTATGTTACGGTTATCATAAGTTCGTTTTTTCCTTCACCCCAATAATCAGTGAGGGAAAGTGTTAACCATATCCATTAAGCATCATTTACGCTGTTTTTCAGCTTCAAATTCATATTCAGGGCATTTAAAAATAATAATAAACTTTTTTTTAAATTCAATTTAACCACCTGAAAAGCAATATATGCTAAATTGTTAATATTTTTGTGTTTAAATTGAAATTTATTTAATCATAATAATTTTATAATTATAAATAATGTAAAGATAATTCTTAAAAGAGTAGTACAATGCGTATTGGTGTGAATTAAAGCATAGAAATACGGCATATTAATTTCTTGAAATCAAAAGAAACTTGATTTTTTCTTCCTCGCAAGTTGGTAACAACTCATTATAAAACTCTTGATTGAGAATATCTATTATAAACGCTTCTCTCCTAGGTTTCCATTTATTAAACTTTTGTCATAAAAACATAACTCGGGAAACACTATCGTAAAATTTTACTCTTTATGGTGCAATTACGAATTTAATTACGAAGTCTCATTATCTGAGTTTAAAGACGCTGTGAGGTGTTCGGAGAACAATAAAAGTACGAGTTTTGCATTTAAAAAAAAGTAAATTTTGTGGCGATATCGTACTTTAATTAGTAAATTAAAACACTTCAAAAGTGTCAGTTTAAACAATGGCACGAGTAATCAAGCTTTTCCATTACTGTTTCTTATTGGTATTTTTTACTAAAGAATGTTTTTATTTTTCTCTTAAGGTATAGCAATAAAAATGTAACATTATTTAAATATTTCAAGATACGTTCTAAATTAGTATAAGTATTATATTAGTCTGCATGATCTAATACAATCAGCTTATTTAAAATATTTTACGTACAGGATTAAGTATATTTCATTTAAGTTCAATATATTGCTTTTACGGTTCAATACTCAAATTTATGTATTTTTTATAAATACGTAATAAATACCAATAAAAAAGATAACTTGTAACATGATAAACTATACAAATTTTGAATAAAGCATTTCATTAGCTGCATTCCGCATTTCTAATAATTAAATTTAGGAAAATGATAACCTTTTAAACATTATTGAGTGAAATATTTTCAAGGATCCTTATTTCATCCATATTAAATGAAGTACCAAATATTTCTACACTGGATTTATACTTTATATTGTAAATATGGCTTGTTTGTAAATTCATTAGTAATAAGATGTAATAGTTTAAAGATTTCTTAATAATGCTATTTTAGCAAATGAACGCTAATGCAAAAGGTTATACGTTAAAAAAATAATTCGCTTTAAAATGATTCAAACATTTTTCAATCACTAGTACATTTTCTTTTCTTTTACATTTTGATAATTTAGTGTTAGGCTAATGTTAATGCTCTTGAATTTTATCATCTTATAAAATAAAATTTTGGAAAATAAAAACAATATCATCATGAAAAAGTTATCTTTCAATATGTTATTTTTCTATTGTGGGTGTTATATGTTTAAAAGTTTAACAATCACACACATTTAAATCAGTATGTAGAAATGAGATTATCTGCTAATTTCTTAACTATTGCGATGAAATGGCAGCCTGATACAACTACATTAACCAAATGTAACTTAAATTGACATGATATGTAAAATTTGTATTTAGAAGTTTCGGCTAGTCATTTTTTTAAGATTAATGTATTTGCTATATTGTGTTTGTTTATTTGTTTGTTTTCTTTGTCTGAACAAACGTTATCGATTTCAGCGACTAAAAGTGCATTTCCGAATATCCCTATATGTCAATACTTTTTACATGCTTCTAGTAAGAAACTGATAAATTATTCGTCATTTTTTTAAACATCAAAATAGGTTCGAAGAACTGAAACATTCTATAATAGAAATAATTAACATAGACAAATGGATTAATTTTGAATACAAATTTTTGTTTTAATAGTTCAATAGAGAAGAATTTTTCAAATATGTCTTTCAAACTTGCTTTAAATTTCCTAATCAGAAACAACGTATAGCTTCTTTAAAAAGAATTATTATTTAAAATAAATAAAGGTATATAAAAACGTGTTTGTTTACAAAATGAAAATTCTCAAAAATCTTACTCTGAGATATTTTCATGATACATAAAGCCCTTGAAAGCAGAAAAGATGTATAGATGCATAAAACTGTTGTTCACGAAATACGTTTTGCGGCGGCTATTACCTAGCAGATTTATTGCACTTTTCCATTTTCAAGAGAAAAAGAAAATAGAAATCTTATGTATGGTTTTAAACTGAGCATTTTTAAAGAAAAAAAAGTGCAGTTTTAGCTTTTATCGACACATCGAAAAATTTATCTATTACTTTTTCATAGAACGTGTAGCATAATTTTTTGGTAATCTTGTGTAAAATATGCTATTTGCACTGACTTTCTGACATTTGCGATACAACTTTATATGCAATGTGACTTTCTTTTTAGCTAACGCCATTCCGATCCACCAGAAGCTCTATATAACAACCACAATTGCACCAAATTTAGGCATGGAGATTAATGATGACATAGAAAAAAAATCAATAATAAATTCCAAAAATCGCTGATAGTGGTATTTTGGCACTGTACTACTGTTATCATGTTACAAAAAAATAAATAATAGATCACGAAAAATACAGTACGATATCAAGTTTTATTCACTGCATTCACTTCCTCGTCGAGGAATTCGACCACATTCATTATGACTGTCATTCTCAGAGGTTACGAGACCGTGCAATCTCTGCACAACATTGTCTGCAACTGTACGCAACATGTCACAAGGAATATTTTGCACAGGGTGTTATATGCTGCCCTTTAAGATACTCAAGTTTGTGACAATAACAACGTAAGATACAGTAAGTATTAAGAAATTCTGGTCCAAGGTTATGTATAATCAACACTTCCTAGATACAGAAAGTCTGAAAACAGAAGCTTTTACGTCATTAGTAGGTCCACTAAAATGACGTCATCACAGTCTTATTTACACAAAGTAAAATTATTTAAAATCTGAATTTTTATGCGCGAGTGAATTCACTCACACATAAAATATTTTTATGAATTTGATAGAAAATTTAATTTTATGACGAATGTTAAATTTTATCCATCACTAATTATATGATATGTCGCAGAAATAGGTCATTATAACATATTTTATATCAGAAAGGTATTTCAGTTTTTATCTTTAAGATATTCTCTAATATTTGTCGCATTCACCAGAAATTTTAAATAATTTTACTTTGTGAAAACAAAACCATGATAACGTCTATTTCGTAGATCTACTGATGACGTAAAAGTTTCTGTTCCCAGACTTTCTGGATCTAGAGGGTGTTGATAAAACTCCATGTTCTGATGACTGCCAAATGTGATGCGTATCATATATTTTGGAAATTAGAATTTTTCTTTCACCCAAAGTTTTTGTAAAACTTTAAATTATTTATTTTCTTTCATGTTTAGCTTCAGTTATCTGATTCTCAATCCTAATTGCGTGCTTAAATTATTCCCCACTTTTTCTCTATTCCAATAATATATTCGAAGTCGGTTGCTATTCTTTCACTTTCCTATTAGTTAACCCATTAAGTGCCAAAGCTCCCGTTACGGGAACATCTATTATATATTTTTTTTTCTTGAAATATTTTAACGCAATTTACGAAATACACATTTTATATAAACATTTACACTATAAGGTGTGTTATATAGTGTAAATGTTTATATGAAATGTGTATTTCGTAAATTGCGTTAAAATATTATAATCAAAAAAGTATATAATGGATGTCCCGTAACGGGAGCTTTGCCGCTTAATGGGTTAAGAAACATCTTTTTCTCATGCAAAAAATTTACACTTAATTAATATGCATGTAAGCTTAGCGGTCTATTTCCATACGCGGAAACATCAGCTAAAATATTGCTGAACTACTTTTCTATCACACAGGTTTATTCTAATTTGGCTAGATTTATTTCAGTAGTTTGGAACCCTGGTCTCATTATTACGTATGTTCTGTTGATTAAGATTATGTTGTGATCCTTCGCGTCGTTTGTAATGAAGGTATTGTTGTTTCTCTTTCTGGCGTTCCAAAAGTTGTTTCACATTTTTTGAACTAGAAACTCATCTTCCAATCTTCTTCACGAGCGTACCCCAGCCACCAGCATTCTCTAACCAGGCATAGTTTCTAAGAAGTAAAATAAAATTTCATTCATTTTTTTACAATTGCGTCTCTTGTGCCCCAAAGTTATATACTTGGACTACAGCTCTTCAAAACAGCGCTTTTCCGCTGTACGTCATCACTTCGAAATAAATATTAAAATTATTTAAATCACCTTAAATCAACTTTCGTTTCCACACTAAAAATCTGAAGAAAATCATTAAGAAATTAGAAGAGATAAGCTTTTTTAAAGTGAAATCTGACAAACAGAAAATCAAATCTTTCGACGTCAGAAAAGGATGTGGTAACAGCATTGAAAGAAGAGACAAACAGTGCGTGTTCAAATGTACAGTGCAAGGAAATAGACATCCGATCTTTAGACATCCTTGTGAGCAGCCCAGTGCCTAAAGTTCTACACAATTTCCATACAAAACTACGTACCTGCAGGAGTTGCTTCTACTCACCTGCCAATAAGGCACACTTTTGCTCCAAGAATTTCTTGCTCTCATGCAAGTAGACAGTCAATATCCATGGAATATTTTGTGGACAGACGAAGCGCGTTTTTATCTCAAACCCTTTTCAACAAACAATATTGCAGGATATGGTCCACAGAAAAACCATTCAAACATCCACTATTACTGCTTCATTCTGTAAAGGTTAACTGTGTGGGGAATATTGACGGCATCATTTATTGTAGAGCCTTTTTTTCGAAGGGCTGTGTCCTTAGGGTCCCATTACCTGTACTGTCAATGGTACATAAGTCTTTTAAATGAAATTCTTTTATGCATCAAGGCCATTCCAAAACTTAAACAGCATGCATGTATGGATAGAATCACTTTCATGCAAGATGTCGCTTTTTCGCCCATTGCAAAGCCAGATGTGCAACTGCTCGATAAAAACTTTGGCGACAATAGAATTATCAGCCGTCATTTTCAAACAGCCTGGACTTCCTGATCACCAAATCTCAATCCTTGTGATTTCTGGTTGTGGGGTTATAATAAAAATGCTGTGGTCAGTGACCTGCTTGCAATTCAATTGAAGTGAAGGCACACATTAAGCAACACATTCACAACGTGACCTCTGAAACCCTGCGGTCTGTTGTGGAACATACTGCTTATAGTTTTCAACTTGTGGCGGAAAAATTTTGACAGTATATTGAGAATGTCTTGCTCAAGTTTATCGATAATTAACAGGCGTTTACATTGTTATTTTTGCGTGGTTTAGGCACAAGTTCAGTGAAGGGCCTAATCATTAAGTGTTTATCATCAAATTTTGGCCGAAGAACAAATAATCGAATCCTTATATTGTTTTTAAATGTTTTTTAGAGAAAGAAGAATTAAAACCTAATTATTATGTGGTTTTTTGCCCAAGGAGAGTTTAAAACCTATTTTTGCCATCTAGTGTCGTACGACCTTGCTATGAAGGATTGGCGCATTGAACAGTAGAGTTGGTTTAATGTCCAACTGATGCTACAAATACCGTATTTCGATTATTTTATTATCATTATCTTCTCGATTACTTAAAAATTTTACTTGCAGCCAAAACCAATTTCCCTACACCACTTACAGCGCCATCTATTCATACACCATGGAATTTTTATTATTATTATTATGTCATAACGTTTCCAGTACTTCAAGTATATTCAATTCAATTTTGAAGTCATTCTGATCAGTGGTTCTTTTTTTCATAGCATTTTGTAAATGGGATTAGTCATAATCGCCCTGTATATATAGATTAATGACTATGCAATTTTATCTCTCACCCCCTTTATTGAATATGTGTCCCATAAATGCGACATAAAGGTATGCCACATAATTTTACATACATTTAAATACTATTAGTTTACAACAGCTTTAAACTATTGTTACAATATTTAAAGTTGTAGAATATGCATCACATGTACTTTTCTATAAATAAGTTACAATCATAAAAATTTCAACATAGGGTTACCAGGCGAAATGCATGAAAGATGAGAGATAGGCAATTATGACATAGTCAATTAATATCGTTTTAATAAGGCAATAATGAAACTAAAAAATTAGGGGGGTTCAGGGAGGTCTACCCTTGACGAGGCTCGAACAGCCGAGTTATATCTATAAGAGTAACAGAGTAGAGAGCTGCTGTTAAAAGTACATATATAGATATATATATATGTGTGTGTGTGTGTGTGTGTGTACTTTTAACAGCAAAAAGTAAACTGTAGTTTATGAATTTGAAATCCGAAATCATTCACATAAATCAGAGTCACTTATCAAAATCTTAAAAAACCTCTCACGAAAAACATATTTGCATAAATATCTCATTATTTAATGCTGCTAAATTTTCTTCCAACGAAAGTGCATACTTGAGTTGCAGCGTATTAATTTTCCCTACATCTCAGAACAAATATATGCTCGAAAACAAATTTTTTCAGGGAGTTCAGAAATTTTATCCGATTTAAAATGTTATTTTCCATTTTCTGCTCTTTCTGGGTAACGAAATTGAAGATCATAGACGCGCCAGCCAAAATATTCATTTTCAAGATTTTACCATAAAATGTGTACTTTGCATAGGATATTTTTCAAAGCTATATCATGAAAAGTTTATAAAGTATGCAAAACATTTCATTAAATTATAATTAAAATATCACACAATTTATGAATTTTACTATCGTAAAATACGAAATAAAGGATTTTAAGAACGAGATTTTCTGACTCAAAAATATTCAAATATTTCTTCACAAAATGAAATATGCAAAATTATAAAGAATAAACTTCTTCCAACAGCAATCATTATGTAGGGTGGTCCGTAATGATTGGGACAAATTTTAAGAATATGTAGGGCACATAATAACAAATCTTAATCGGACAGAAATAAATACAAGGTTAAAATATCCGTTTTCGCTTACCTGTTAATAATCACTTTGGGTAAAATGTTGAAGTGCTCGTCTAATTTCTTAATCAAGTCTTATATGCAACAGGAGTGTCTCTAAAGAATTCATTAATTAAATAAACTAAAACTTTTAAACTGTTAATTGTAGTCACGTGCTTTTTGTGAAAGATATAATAGATTTCTACGAAAAATGGTCGGACAGTTCACTATTATTTCAGAACTTGCTCCAAAGTGAATGTTAATAGCTTCATGAGGACGTGGTATCCAACCCTACATTTCTATGTGATTCTGAATACTTGTTGCGCGCCCTACTACCCCTTTAAATGTGTCCCAATTAACAATGGGACACCCTGTATTTAAACTGCAAAACAGAAAAAATGCCTTGCAAAATATGCTGCGGTACTGTGCATTAAATTTAAGTATACCATTCTAAATAATGTTTTTTTTTAAATATTTTCTTGAATGTTTCTAACTCTCATTATGTTGCCATTACACAATTACTTGTGATGGTTTAGTTCAAAAATTTGACTAAAAAGAATTGTATTTTCGGAAATTTTTCAACTCTAAACATACAAAAAATTCACAGATATTTTTGTGTATGCATTATTAATAATTCTGTTCTGCATACAATTAAAAATAAATTTCAGAGTAAGTTTTAGATTGTCCATACTAGAAATGTTGGACTAACTTTTAAATTATCCATACTCAAAATCTCAGTCTAAATTTTAGATTTCCATACAGCTGACTTAACTGCAGTTTCCTGATTTTGCATTGTAGTGTTAGCAATCTCAAATTTAGTCTAGGAAAAATGCATATTGTGCGTCTTAACTAATATAAGAATGTAAGTGTGCACTTACTTTAGGTATATATTTTTACATTTTTTTTAATATTACCTTATTTCGTCAGTGATTTAAATAAAACTACAAAGGGCATTCCATATATACTGAGAGTAAAATCATAAAAAATCAAGAAATATATTTACAGCAAAAAATACATCATTCTTTTCCAAAATACCTTCCGTCAGATGATATGCAACGATCCCATCGTTCAACCCACTTTTCAAAAGTAGAGAAGCCCTTTTCTGGAAGCTGCTTCAAAGAACCCTCCACTGCTGAAATAACTTCCGAATCTGTGTTAAATGTTCTGCCACGGAGCTTCTCCTTCAACGTCGGAAACAGCCAGAAATCGCATGGTGCGAGATCTGAACTGTATGGGGGATGTGGCATGATTTTAATATTGCATTTACTAAGATATTGCTGAACAGAAGTAGCGACATGCGTACGAGCATTATCGTGGTGTAATGTCCAATTCCCTACCAGTTCATCTCCATTTCTGTAGGGCAAATAAAACAGTTCTTTAAACAAGCACGGAACTAGGAAAATAAAATCGTCTGCTTCGTTTAGAATTTCGTATAAACGTACAGTTAACAGTTTGAAAAAATCGCCTGCATTTCAATTTTTTAGTTTTGCGGTGTTACCACTACGTAAAAAAAATAACTCTCAGTTTTTATGGAATGTCCTTTGAATGAATACTGAAAGCAAAAATATTTTGTTGAAATCGATAAAAATAAGTTTAATGATTCCTGAATAATTCTGCTGAATAAATATAATATTTTGTTCGACAGACAAAAATGTTCGGTTTAAGTTACTCCATGAAAATCATTGTCTAAGCAGTAGAATTTTGTAATATTAGAAGTTTCGAACAATTTTAAGAAAAACAGAATAATTTTGAAAGTTTCATAGTTTATTCGAAAATTTCAATTGCATTTCGAGGAAAATAAAGGATAAAACATGATAAATTCAATTTCTGAAATAATTATTACAGCTTTTCTTATGTTTTATAAAAAGTAATATCCATGTAAATTAAAAATTATCCCGGAAGCGCTTTATAAATGATTCAGCTTCCTGATTAAATATATCCACGCATTTACACGTCCTAATAATGTTAGTTCAAATAAACAAATATTGACATAGGAGGAAATAGCGTCGTCATTGAGAGAGTATTGAAGCTTTATTTGATCCAAAACATCCATATTACCCGTCCTATATACATTTATCTAAATAATCGATTGAACAAACACAAGATGTGTGATAAAGCATCCATGCTTTTGATAATCTGCGGAGAATTTTCTAAAGAGATAATTATTTTAATATTATATTATGCTGTTGACTTCAAAGTGGAGCATTTTTCGTCGCGTTCCTGGAAAGTTATTAAACGAATAAGGAAGATTGGTGAAATAAAATATTTTTAGCGTTCTTACGCGGAAACTATGCACACGCATGACAACATGCTTAGTATTTTCCCTAAAATTGATGAGAGATCTATAAAAATGCCCTTACACTTTTAAAACAAATAATATTAGCCTTACATTGCATATGCTGTAGCCAATTGGCTACACTTTCATTTTATCGTAATAAAAAGGAAATTTTGTAGTTTTTGTATATATATATACACAGAGTGTCCCAAAAAGGTGGTAACGGGTTTTAATTCTTTATCTATTGGTAATAAGTGGGTAGTGTAAATTGAAAAAAAAATGTTTAAAATAAGGTCGGAAATAAATAAGGCACCGCTAAGAAATAAAACCCCTCGTTAATTTTCAAAAAGTGACGCTTTTTAAATTTGTATACGACCCCCGTACAAAAACATTCCCAATTGATAAAATGTGCCACATACATAGGGATTGCAATCCGGAAAACCGGACTCGCCATCATTAGACACCTACAGCATCCTGTACCAATTTACAGGATCCGGAAAGTACCAAAAAAGGAAACAACTATATATTGTTACGAATTTTCGGGGCAACCCGCTGCTCTGGGGCTTAAAATGGTTTAAAATTCGTATTCTACGCTTCAAATAGATAAGTTTTGCTTTTTGTTGCATCAAAATCGGTCATTTAGAACCGGAGATACGGAGGTTTCGCTTTCCCATATGTTTATCTATGGGCTTCTAGAAATCTCGAGAAATATTAGTCCTAGAGCTTAGATCTCTTCACTTTTGAGGACTTATTTTTGGCGCCAAATTTGGCGATATTTCGCCAAAAGTCGCCAAGCTTGGCGACTTTTTGGTCATTTGGCGCGATTTTTCCAATGGGGCCTGGAACCTAACATTTCTCTTCTATGACGTAATCAAAATTCACGCTTTATGTAGAACCCTCGAGAAATTGACTTTTCTGGAAACCTCTTGTACCTCCTGCGTCGGCTATTTATAGAAGCGTGCATCGCCCCGAAGGGTCAGTGCGAGCTGAACGTTCGATGTGTGAAGAGCTCTCAGTGCGCGTGCTTTGTGAATTGCTATAGAAGCTGTGTTTTAGCTTGCTTTGTGAAGCTGTTTTTAAAGTGCTGTGTGTAAATTCTTCATCGCTGAGTCTTGAGAGACTGTTAGTGTTATTTCTCGTATATTTTCACTGAATTCTTGCCTGTGAAAGTGACTTATTTTGTGTGAGAAATACAGCATTTGTGAGAGCTTCTGATCCAAGCGGATTGTTAAAAGCACGTTATTGCTAGATTGTGCTTGTGAATTGTGTACAGCTAATTGTTCTACGAAATTCTAGAAGCAATAAAGTTTGCGTTCCATCCTGACAAGAGACTTTTTACTTGAACTTTTTACACTAACAGGACTTTAGAACGACGAACCCCAGGAGTAGCAGAGTAATTCCGCAACAATATAAAAATAAAGCAGTTCGAAGACAATACTTCGCTATTCATGACTATTTGTTGACAATAAAACCGATATGTGAAGTAGCTGAAAGAGTCGCTTCAGTCGCTGACTATACTTGCAATTCTCGAAAAATACGATTGGCAGATGACACGATTGCCACTATTTGTTACCTACCATCGTTTTTTAAAAGCAAAAATTGATTTTTTATAATAGATATACTCAAAATTAAAGTTTATTAAAAATACGTGATATTGTGATAATTGTGCCATTCATTAAACATATCTATGATAACTGTTAGCATTATTATACGACTGCTTAGTGTGACAAAAATGCATAATTATTGTGATCTCGTTAGATTTAGGTAATATAAGAAACTTAGATGATCTAATGAAAGTTGAAGGATAAATTTCATAGACGTCATTTGTCAACTGTATTAAGACTGTACTTAAACTATTATACTAAATATTATATTTATAAATATAATAGTTATAATTAAATATATATAATTATAAGTGAATATTATTATATAGTATATAATAACGCAAATACTATTTCACTGATTTTTTTTAATAACAAATACATTTTCCCTGGTATATTATATCTGATAATAATAATTATAATAATATTACATGTAATATAACATATAATAACCTAGATCTAGTCACATATTATATAATATAAACATAAAAATTCAACTAGTTACTCTGTATATTAAATTTTCTATGTTCATTTTATTTTTATACAAACAATTCTGGACCGAAAGAGAAGTTGTTCTCATGTGGCTAATCCGACCGGATCCCGTCTTGACCCAACCGGATTGATGGGGATGGAGATTATCTTCACAAAATGATTTTTAATTACAGATTTATTTTTTTAATTCAGTGCAATCCGTCATATACATCGAAAAAACAAATTTGTTGTAAACAACTTTTTTAAGCATAAACTAGCAAATATTATGAAAAAAATTACGTAAAGTGAAGTGAGAAAAGCCAGAACATAATATATCTAAGCAACGGTTGAAGTACATAAAATTATGTTATCTTTTTATGACGGAATTTTTTACTACAGGCCATAAATTTTTAGTTTTGACAGCGCAGATAGCGAATATATAACATTTTATCGCTGAATTTATGTTAATGAATAAACGAATTTTCAGCAAACATAATATCCGACAAAAAAAAACGCAGAAAAAGTTAAATATTTGAGCTAGTACTTATTTTGTGAAAAATTTTGTGCAGGAATTTCATAAGTAAATATATTTATAATTAGGGGATTGAAGGGAACTAATAAATATATCAACAAAACATAATATTCGCTTTCTATAGTGTATCATTACTCTTTAAATAAAATTTAAATATATTTTACAGTTTATATTAAATTGTGGTTTTTGAAATCGTACGCATTTTATTATATGTATAAAATATAGTAAGTCTTTTTATAATACAGTACCAGGTTAGCGAGCCATGCTCAGAATCTAAAGGCTCCTTAAGTGTAAAATAATGAATACGTAAATGACTTGGCACGTATCAAGAATCTTCATGGTTGTCAAAGATTTTCATCGCTGTCGGATCACTCATACATTATCAGGTAAACTTTGGTCGGCATTCAATGTTACATTGGCATATACTTTGTTTTGAAGAGGGATGTTAAATATTCGATGGTCGGTGCCATCGAGTTCAGGAAAAAGTAGTTTAACGTAAGGTGCCTCCTTTCCTTCTGTAGCAGATCAACGAGGGTATCAGCGAAGATCTTGGGCGATGCATTCACTAACAGCGTCTTCATTACTTCAGAAATATATCTGTCCATATTGAGGACGTTCAAATTCAGCATCAAGAATTTGAGTTGCTTGAACTGTCAGATGAATGAGTTTATAAAAAAAATTCATCAAGTCTGTTATACACTGTTCGCAACGTAGCAGTACACACCAAAATCGTTAATAGTTTCACTCGTCATATACTGTGAACAAAGCCATTGTAAAGTATGCTTTCAAATTTCGAATTCTTTGAAATGTGGGTGACATCGAAGAAACAACCACACCCATTCATTAGGAAATTCGGAATGTCCTACATCAATCTTACAGTCCCCAAAATGGTTTCGGTTAATTTTTGTTTTTACTCTTCAGAAAAATGCAAAGCTCCAGGGTGAATGCAATCCATGTTAAAAAGTTTTAAACTATGATAATAAGTACCCATATTTGTGGCAGCTTTGTAGATACTTAGACTGTTTACCCGAAGTATTTGTCGACGTCTAGCTGTTCCATGTCGTTCTCCTTCCAAATACTAATCATCTGTTTCATCTGCTTGCGTTTGAACGGCACGTTCACACATTTAAATTTCTCTATAGTGCTTCAATTCAAACATAAAATACTTATTTTTTTCTAATTCAAAGAAAATACATCATGCATAAACAAATTCTACAAACGTAAATTCAATCTTATAGATACATAAATATAGATGCCATAAAAGTATAATCTTACATAAATATGCTTTAAACATAATTTTATTTTATAAACTCACGCTTAAGAAAATAAAAAGTGTAACGCAATTTAAATTATTAGTACAAAAGGACACTTCGAAATCATGAAATCCAAAACAGAATAGATCAAAAATATTCTTTTATAATAACCCTAACAACTACTTAAACGTTGACAATAATAGAACAAACGGATGGACTGAAGAAAATGGACTTCTAACTTCGAATAAATCAAAAATACATCGCTCCTATATAGTTACGCTGATCCCAGACTCTGTCACAATTCGAGTTCAACCACTCAAAATAAAACTTTTACCATCCAAACAGATTAAAAATGTATTGTCTAATAACTTAAAATTTACACGGTTCGTTGGTGCGATCAGCCTGAAAATTATCATAATTATGTAAAAAAAAAAAAAGAAAGAAAGAAAAAGAAAAAAAAAAGAAAAAGAAAGAAAGAAAAGATCTGATAATCCGCCCGTTCCCTGATTTTTAAGCGGTTTTTTTTTTGTATTTTTAGCTCTATTTCATTTAAGAGAATAAAAAAAGCTAATCATTTGAGTGTAAGAATTATCTATTGCAAGTGACATTGACGTTACATTGAAGTCACGGTTATCAGGCTTTGGGGGGAAAATTACGATTCCAATTCGCTTAAGATAGCTTTTCTAAATTACTACTCAGTTTAACTTTTTTTCAAAAATAAAACGGTTTTCTTCGCATTAAGCATGGATATAGGAGAGGATGTTGATACAAAACGAAATGTTTCGAATACGAAATGTCTCTGCAGATTATACAATTCGAATTTCGATGTATAATAAAAATTGAATATGAAGTTATTTGATTTTAAGTGGGTAAATTTTAAATATTCTGAGTGTAGACATTCTATCGCTGCTGTAATTGTCTCCACAAAGGGCTTTATCCTTTAGTTATAGTACACAACACAAAACAACACAGTCTAATCCACGTCTAAATAAGAATTGAAAATTTATTAGAAAAAATCTTAGTAACCAGATTTCAGCCTCCCAATTTACTGCTTCCACATATAGACAACTCCCAGCCTGCGGCCGGATGGGGCCCGCCATGGCTTTTGGACCAGCCCTCAGAACAAGTCAAAACCCTGTATAAAACCTATATAAAACATTGAAACTTCCATATAAATCCGAATTATACGGCCCGCGATTTCGCTAATATCCTCAAGTCAGGCCCAGTAGGCCACTATCGTAAAGTTCTGCCCGCAACTTTTAAAAGGTTGTCCATACGATGATTACATAAATAAGTGGAAATCATCAACTGCAGTGAAAGAAAACTAAACTGATGGCTGATCATCTGCAAAATTAATTTGAATATCGGCTGCGAGTCCAATTCAGGAATCGATCGTATCATTTTTTCATCGGAGTTTCGAACATCGTTACATTATAAACGGTTGACCCATAAAAAAAAAAAAAAAAAAATCGTCAGGGTAACTACATTTAAATATTTATCGTCAACTTGGCGGAATAAGGCAGTTAAAATAGAATTCGACCTAGTGCCGTTATTTAAAAAAAAAAAAAAAAAAAAAAAAAAAAAAAGAATTTTCATGTTACGTCACAGGATCTTTTTTCTTACTGTGAATGACTGAAAAGGGTGTCATTTTCATTTAAATTATTCGGCTAAGCTGAAACTTTTATGCACTTTTGAAATTCGCATCATATGGATCAATAAAATACATAAAATATTTATTGTTTTAGTATATACGCGAAAATACATTTAGCTTTACGTTAGTTACAAAAGGATAATTGTAATAAATTCAGGCAATTTTTCCCATAAGATTTACGAATAGTTTTGTATTAATAACTATGAATTAAGAATAATTAAATTATTTACGTATATTACATCAAGGTTC
Organism: Cheiracanthium punctorium; assembly: GCA_038373885.1. Lineage (NCBI taxonomy): Eukaryota > Metazoa > Arthropoda > Arachnida > Araneae > Cheiracanthiidae > Cheiracanthium > Cheiracanthium punctorium. The sequence continues at coordinate 177,866 of JAWZYV010019487.1, forward strand.
TTGCGGGGATGGCAACGAAGACTCTTTTTTTCTTTTTCTTTCGCTGGTTGCCAGGACGATATTTTGAAATAAAAATAACTTTTTAATTCTAAACAAATTTATGTAGCTGAATGGTGTAATATATCTAGTTTCTAAAATATTTATTTGTCTGTGTACTGAATATCAAGTTCCATTTATTCTATTTCTTGCGAAATTAATTTTTACTATTATATATCGATGGCGTGTATTTTTTAATGTATTTTTTAATCTGCCCCAAACTTATTTGAGCGTCCCTTTTAGGAAGATTGCATCAAGTGTGTTTTTCAAACGCTCAATAGATGGCGCTACCGTCCAAAAATTTTAATTTTTAAATTTTGAGCGTTTTAGAGATTTTTCAATCAATTGACCTAGCTCAATCGTTTCAGGGGGCCAAAAAACCCCCTGAAAAGAATAGGGGTACGAAATTTACAGGTACGAAATTTCGTACCTGTAAATTTCGACAGGTACGAAATTTAAAAAGAATCCTTAGAGCAGTTTTCGAGATCGTTCGGACATACACACACACAAACATTCCTCGTTTAATATAAGAGCGGATTAAATAAATTTAAAATTCAATTGCAATTTATTTGTAATCGTTAAATAATTTCATTTATCTATTATAATGAAAGTGGATGTTTGTAAATTTGAATTGTGAGATCCTAAGGCAAATCTACAGCACGTAGGAGCTCTGAAAATTTGAACCTATAAGCCCAGGAGTTCCATAATGTGCATCTGAGAATTAGAATTCTAAAGTTTTAATTCCCTTTTTTAAATATTAATTAAAACCATTTTTAGATTGACATGCTTGGCGAGTTCCGCCCACATAAAATGAATGTGCTTCAGGAATAAAGCAGAAATGCTATTACTACAGCCAGTTGCGTAGTCAGGGAGGGGGGAAATGAGGGTCACCCCCCATGAGGAAATTTGCCGTACAAAATGTATATTCTTCACTCCCTTATCACACACACATATACATATATGTGAGTTACAGTAGTCTTTATCCCTTCCCCATGAAAGATTTCTGGCTACGCCACTGACTGCAGCAGATTGGCATGCATTTGAAAAACCTGAAATGTTAAGGAAATTAGGTTAGTTTTTCACCAAATTAAAAAGCATAAGAAATAATTAAGTCCAAATACGTTTCTTAAAGTTCATAATTTTTTTTTCATATAAGATCGCTTGAATAACGGGAGTTTAAAATTTCGGAAGAAGCGTTTTTTCGAAATGAGATAAATAGCAATATTTATTTGACAGTTTTCTTCTAGAAGCTGATCAATTTGATCGTGCCAGATGCTGAATCAGTTAAACACAATCACATCAACGAAAGCCCCGATTTCGTAACCTATACTAATCCTACTCATATATAAATGTCAATGTTTGTATGTATGTTTATTACACTTTCACGTTGAAACGGTTTGACGGATTTGGATGAGATTTGGAAAAAAAAAACAGCTAAGTTCTGGATTAACATATTGGCTAATTTTTATCGCGCAAAAAAACCAAAAAAACACTGTGCCTATAATATACAAAAAAAACTATATCTCTCTATTCTAAAAAAAGTAAAGGCCGCTGTCAAAGCTGTCAAAACTTGTTGGACTAACTCCTCCTAAACCGTGGGGATTTGAGTTTCGACTAAGGTGCCCACAGATTCGAAAATTCGGAGAAACCTGATAAGCTGACTAAAATTTCGAAAATTGAATTATTTCGAAGATATTAATAAAAAACTGAAAATATAAAACATAATGGTTGCCAGATTTGGCATAAAATCATTCATTACTTTGCAACAAATCAATTCCAAGTTCGTTGCGTGTAATTGACAAAATGAAGTAAAATGACACCCATTTTCGCCAAGTTAAAAAGTATATGAAATAATTAACTCAAAGTGCGTTACACAAAGTTGGCAGTTTTCAAATAGTAAATTCGCTTAGACAACAGGAGTTTAGAATGAGCGACTATTCGTTTTTCCGAAACAGAATAACTAATTGTATCTGATTTAAAAGCGCCATCTTGGCATTAGGAATGATCCGGTAAAATAGTATCTTTCGAAGCAGGGTGAATCTTAACTTCAAATTCCAGAATGCTAGAATCCAGTATCTTGAAAATGAAAAATAATTAAAATGCAGATTATTTTAAAGCCGGTTCGGTCCAGCTGGTGTATTTGTTACCAGTAGACATATTTGGTGGCGTTAACGACGCCATTATAGCAATTATAGTACAGATTGGATATTTGGCAGCGCGACGAGATGATATATTTCGTGGCGCTAAATACGCCAATCTGCAAAGGATTATGTATGTGAAAATATGGATAACGGTTTTGCGGGAACCTTACATGAGCAGTAATCATAAGTTGTGAGCATGTGTAAATCGCCAAATAATGAAAAGTCGCTATTGGTGATAAGCTATCCTAGCTGTTTCGTACGTTTTATCAAAGAAAACATATGAAGAACTGTTTTCTTAGAGCTAATTATTAACTATACATATACGCAAGTCATCAAATAATGAAAAATCGCCATGGGTGGCAAATTCGCAAGGTGTCCAATAGATTTTACATAATTAAAAAAACAGCTGAAACAGATTTTCTGATTTTATTGCGCTTTAGCTCCTAATTAATATAACTTTTGAATGGCAACATTAATTATCATGTGTTTCTGAGGAGTGCAAATAATTTTTCCAGCGATTATACGCGGAGTCCGCACTCCAGGTGGAATATAGCTCAGGACCAGTACAACACGGATTCCTATAACAAAATATATACTGCGTTATGTGGGGCGGGGTCTACTGTACTGTGAAGTTTAAAATTTTATGTACCAATGAATGAACATGCCAGAAACAAGCAATGTGTAGCTCAGTAATATTCTATCTGATCCAATCTTCTGGTTTTGTCTGTTGAAATTATGTCTTTTTTACGAATAAGCCTTATTAGGGGCCGAATGCCTCATACGAAAAGCGAGCGTAGCGAGTCTAGGGGCGTTGGCCCCTACTCCAAAAAAAGAATACAGTTGAGTTTTTATTTTACAGAGCAGTCGACAGATGGCTCAAATTTATATAATCCGCAGTTTTTAAGTGCGCATTTAAAATCTGAAAGTGGTTCAGATTTTCTTCCTTTTTTCCGTTTTTTGATAACGGCCAATATATCCGCAGAAGCTCTTCAAAATTAATATAGGACGAAAAGAATTTGTACCTTTTTGTACGTTTTTATCATTAAACCATCTTTCTTTAGTAACCAGGGCAGACCGACACTGTAAACAAGGTTGCCGTCCCTGTTTGTAACCATCCTAATTTTAAATTCCATTCAGGATCTGAGAGATTTCAGTGCCTGGAAGAAGGTGAGAAACAGGATTCTCTCTGAACAAGATTCATTAAGATGTCGAACCAACTGGTCGCCGGAGGCGGCTAGTAACTACTACTTTCAATTGAAAAAATGAAGATTTAAAAAGCGCCATTTTGGCACCCGCATGTGTCTACAAAAAATGCGGATTTATAACGCAAGTTTTCCAAAATGATAGTCCAACCCAGTATATTAAAAGTGTAAAATTATTCAAATTAAGATTATATAATAAACGATTATATATATTTTTAAAATTGTCTTTATTGTGAATTTTAACTTGTTTCTCAGCTAGATCATTTGCAACCTTTTGGCAAGATAAAGTGTTTGGCGGCGTTAAATACGTCCTTTTAGACGTTTTAGCAAAGTAAAATTAACGAGCACTGGTTTATCGATCACCATAACGGAAATTAATGATTAATTACACGTATAAGTCGCCAAATTATGGTAAATGGCCGTATATGGCAAATACACAATCTGTTTCACAGGTTATATCTCTCTATTCTAAAAAAAAGTAAAGGCCGCTGTCGGTGGCGCTGTCAAAGCTTGTTTTCTTATCTCCTCCTAAACCGTGGGGATTTGAGTTTCGACTAAGGTGCCCACAAATTAGAAAAATCCCGAGGAATCTGCTAAGCTGACTTAAATATAGAAAATCGAATTATTTTAGAAGATATTAATAAAAAACTGAAAAAATAAACATAATGGTTGCCAGATTTGGCATAAAATCATTCATTCCTTTGCAACAAAGCGTTTCCAAGTATCTAGAATCGCGTGAAATTTACAAACATGAGTTAGAATTACGCCCATTTTACGCCAAAATAAAAACTATATGAAATAAGTAACTCAAAATGTGTTACACAAAGTTGACAATTTTCAAATAGTAAGTTCGCTTAGACAACAGGAGTTTGGAATTAGCGATTATTCGTTTTTCCAAAACAGAATAACTAATATCTTGAAAATGAAAAATAATTAAAATGCAGATTATTTTAAAGCCATCGGTCCAGCTGGATTATTTGCGACAAGCAGAAATATTTGACGGTGTTAACTATGCCATTATAGCAGTTATAGTACACTTTGGATATTTGCTAGCACGACGAGATGGTATAATTCGTGGTACTAAGTACGCCAATCTGCAAACGATAATGCAAATGAAAATATGGATAACGGTTTTCCGGTAACCTTAAATGAACAGTAATAATAGGTTGTGAGCATGTGTAAATCGCCAAATAATGAAAAATCGCCATGGGTGGCAAATTCGCAAGGTGTCCAATAGGTTTTACATTATTAAAAATACAGATGAAACAGATGTTCTTATTTTATTACGCTTTAGCTCCTAATTAATATTATTTTGAATGGCAACATTAAATACCATTGTGTTTCTGAGGAGTGCAAATAATTTTTCCAGCGATTATAAGTGGAGTCCGCACTCCATGTGGAATTAGCTCAGGACCCGTACAACACGGATTCCCATAACAAAATATCTTCCGTTTTATGAGGGGGAGGGGGTCTACTGTAGTGTGAAGTTTAAATTTTTATGTACCAATGAACATGCAAGAACCAAGCAATGTGTAGCTCAGTAACATTCTATCTGATGCAATCTTCGGATTTTGTCGGTTGAAATTATGTCTTTTTTACGAATAAGCCTTATTAGGGGTCGAATGCCTCATACGAAAAGCGAGCGTAACGGGTCTGGGGGCCTAGGCCCCTAGCGTTTTTCAAAATAGTAAAGTTCAATTTTGGTATAGCTGGGATATTCGCCGCCTTGGCAAAATGAAATATTTCACAAAAACTTCTCACCAGAACAATTTTTTTTTATGCCACAGGGATTATGTTTAGTCAATGGACAAACGGAAACTATCAATCAAAATTTAAGTCAATTAAAATTAGTGTACCGCCCTTGGCCCTCTAACAGTGAACAGCAGAAACATTGCTATTTTACCAACAATTCCCGAAAAAAAAAATACCAGCTGTCTTTCTGGAGCAACGATGCAATGTAAAACGTGATAAACCTTTTCAAAAACTTTAGGAACGCGTATAAATGCCTCAAGTTCTAATGAGCTACATATATAGGAGCTATGAGTTAACAAAACTTCATGTTTGTATCTGTAATAGCTTTGGCTGGGCGTTGACTCGTCAGTCAGTCAGGAAATCTTCCTTCACAGAGAGCTAAGAGGAATCCATCAGATTTGTTCATCAGATCTTTTATCGTAAGAACAGTTGATTGCAAAGCTGTTTTTAAGGCACGAATTTTGTCAATTTATACAAACTCTATGTAAGCATGTCTTATACAAAATGTAGAGAATGCTCACTATTGTTTATCTCTAGTTTTTACAATCGATTTCTAATATGTTGGTACTTATGAAAATATCAAAAAAAAAAAAATAATAATAATAATAACTCGGCTGTTCGAGCCTCGTCAAGAGGAGACCCCCTGAATCCCTCTAATTTTTTAGTTTCATTATTGCCATATTAAAACGATATTAATTGACAATGTCATTTTATTTCTCATCTTTCGTGTATTTCGCCAGGTAAATCTATGTTGAAATTTTTATGATTGAAACATATTTCAGAAAAATACATGTGATGCATATTTTGCAATATTTCGTAAGCTGTAGAACATTCATCACGTGTATTTTCTATAAATACGTTACAATCATAAAAATTTCGACCTAGGATTACCAGGCGCGACTCCCTGCAGTCGCGACGATGCCTTGATGTTAGTCTAACACATACCATCGGTCGGCGAGCATACAGACCTACACCATGGAGCCGGTTTCGGACAGTCTGAGTTGAAACCGTGGTGGCAGTAGCCGAGTGAGGGTAATGTTGGAGAAGAGTAGCGTTCATATTCCGGTGTCTCCGAGCCGGTAACACTAAATAACGATCTTCATTGGGCGTTTTTACCCGTCTAAGACCTTGCCCTGGTCTTCGGCCTGCACTTCCAGTCACCAAAAACCGGTTCCAGATCCTGGAAATCACACTTTGTGAAACTCCAATGGCTTGCGCTACTTCGGCTTGAGTTTGGCAACATTCTAACCTACCGATAACTCTCCAAGCTTCTGAATCGGTTAAATGACTTCGCTGAGACATCGTACTCATCGAAACAAAGCAGTCACTGAATGCCGATCATCCTTGTCTTCATTGTCTTTTATTGAGTTGAAAGTCCAATTTCATTCGCTTCCGCTGAAGCGACGTTTTTGACGTCGAACTCAAAATTAGCATACTCCACAGTTTGAAAATCAGAAGAATTTGCATTTTTGATTCTCTTCTTCCTTTTTCGGCAAAAAAAAATTCGCTTATATCTTTATTTTATATAAAACTTACAATATCCTTTAATTGTTTTGAGCAGTGTATATAAGAATTACTTCTTGCAAGCTTGTGAACAAACTATCAGCTCTATACACAGTAAAATCTGTGCAGGTCATGAGACCGTGACCTATAATATACATACTCAATGTGAGCTCAACCGAATGCACTTTACAGACACTAGCGCACTTTCAAAGATTTCCGTCCATTGGCCATAATGTAAAATAAATCTTTTTCGCAGCCCTGTAAAACAACTATAAAGCATGTAAATACCAAAATCAATAGCGGTCTAGTGACGATGGTCTTTAATAATATATATACCAAATCTGAGCTCAATAGAATGCACCGTTTAAATGCTTGTGCACTTTCAAGAATTTCCGCCCATAGGCCATTATGTAAAAGGAAACCTTTATAGTAGTCCTGTTAAAATAAAACTAATGTGTATAAGACACACACAAGTCTTATACACACAAAAATCAATACCGGTCTTCCGACGGTGGTTATGACATTTTGAGCTCAATCGAATGCACATTCTACGAGCTATCGTGTTCACTCACATACACGCAAACACACACATCTCGTAAAAATAGCATTTATTAATTCAGAAGACCTCAAAACGTGTAAATAAGCCAAAATTTCGAAATCGAATTTTTTTAATGATTACAATCCTTTCCTTACATGGAACATTTCGGAAAAAAATAAAATATCCTCTGCCTGGTAGTATGTGATTTATATTGGCATGTGAAATGAATATTCACGAGATTTGTGCACATGATGAGTACTTATTAATGACTATGTCATTTTATCTCTCACTCCCTTTATTAAAAATTCTCCCACAAAATGTGTCCCAAAAATGCGACATAAAGAAGCGACATAAAAGTATGCGACATAATTTTACAGATATTTAAATGCTATTAGTTCACAACAGCTTTAATCTATTGTTACAATATTTCGTAATCTGTAGAATATGCATCACATGTATTTTTCTATAAATAGGATTAAATCCTGAAAATTTCAACATTGGGTTACCAGGCTAAATACTCGAAAGATGAGAGATAAAATGACATAGTCAAATAATATCGTTGAAATATGGCAATAATGAAGCTAAAAAATTAGGGTGGTGCAAGGAGGGTCTCCCCTGACAAGGCTCGAACAGCCAAGTTTTTAATGACTATGTCATTTTATCTCTCAACACCCTTTATTGAAAAACGTGTCCCAAAAATGCCACATAATAAAGCGACATAAAGTATGCGACATAATTTTACACGTATTTAAATACTATTAGTTCACAACAGCTTTAATCTATTGTTACACTATTTCGTAAGCTGTAGAATATGCTTCACATGTATTTTTTACATATATTTAAATATTATTAGTTCACAACAGCTTTAATCTATTGTTACAATATTTCGTAAGCTGTAGAATATATATGCTCCACATGTATTTTTCTATGAATGGGTTACACTCATAAAAATTTCAAACATAGGGTTACCAGGCGAAATACGCGAAAGATGAGCGATAAAATGACAAAGTCAATTATATCGTTTAAATATGGCAATAATGAAACTAAAAAATTAGGGGGGTTCAGGGGGATCTCCCCCTGACGAGGCTTGGACAGCCGAGTTTATTTTTTTTTAATTTACTGAAACATTTTTACATATTACACGTTGCTCGAAATTATTTTTAAGAAGTTAAAAAGATCTTTTAAAAACTACTATTTAACTCATACAGTCTTTGCGTTTTCGTAACTGCCAGGTCTGGTAATTACTTTTTCACTGCACAATATGTATGGCATGACAATTTCTTTCACAGGAGCGCAAAAAAGATCCCATGAGTTATCGTTTAGGAATGCGCAATAATGCACCAAAAAATTTACTTCTAATTTTGATATTCTCGTCTGTTAGCAAATTTTAGTTCAAATACTTAACAGAAGACAAGTATCATCTGACTACTGGTACTACGCGAATGCCTGACAAAGACTACCACCATAATTTTTACGTCTTAATATTTAATTAAGCTAAACCTTTCCATGCAAATATAACAGGGATAACAGTGCATGAATCAATTGTGTTATGTACTTTATTTAAGATCTATATTAGTTTAAAATAACATAATTTACCGGAATACAATAAGTTTGTAACCCGTAATTTAAGTGAGACAGGTTACACATAATATTTGATTCCTGAAATGATAAAATAATTCAGTTGTAACCAAATAATTCATTTGCTACTTAAATGTGTGATAATCTATTACACGTATCCAAAAGTGGCAAAAAGCATGATAGGCGTTGCACAAAGTAAGGGATAAAGCACACAAAGTATTGCAATTGCGAATTTCTAATCGATTTTATCGTCTATCCCTTTCGACTGGACTTCTGGTGACGCCTGTGCGTACTTTCATACGAACGTAAGTATGAGCATATGTATGCAACTCGCATTGCTCAAAAGCGATTAGTTGAAAAATGTTGAAATTTCGTATTTAGAACTGTTGTAACGTCTGGTTGTGCACTTCTTTCTTTGTCTGCAATAGAGTGAGTAGTTTATTAACAGGTTCACGGTACAGACTCTGAACAAATTCAAGTCTACGGACATCTCCACTACATTAAAAGTCTAGGACAGTTTGGGCCATGTTCATAATCTCCCTGACTATGGTTACGCTTATCAAGTTCTCACGAGAAATCGACGAATTCGGCACAAAAGTGTAGTTTTTAAGACTGAACCCAGCCTGACGAAATTTCTTGCCTGGCGACAAATCGCTAGACCTTAATATTACTGAGGTATTGTTCCTCAATTTTGAACGAAATTAGTTTAAAGGAAATGCATGGAAAATGTGTATAATTTAATAATTGATGAAAGAAGTCATTTGAAAACCACTTCAATTTTTTTTTCTATAATATTAAAATGTTAGCCAATATACAGTAATATGTGCAAAATTTTTGCTCAATAGGTCATAGGTAATTTAGCAAAAAATCGACTTTTTCTTGCCATAATCGCAATATCAGAGCGGAACCATATTCTGGAGGTTCTTCTCTTAAATTTAATATTGAAATTAAGATTAACAGTTGAGCATCTCAAAAACATTTATTTACGCATCCACGAATTATAACATATCGGCACTGATGAACCATTTTCAGTAGTTCTGTATTATTAGAGATTTTTTATGTCTACAGAATTTTGAAAAATAACGAAATATTTATTACGAGGTTTGTCACACACTTAGTATAAATTAAATAAAAGAATGTTAAAAAATTGCTAACCTACAGGAAAAAGCAACACTTCAGTTGCATACATGCTAAAAAATAACTTTTATCCTTCTAATTTTAATACAATATCACAACAAGCGTAGAAGAGAAATTTTTCATAATCATTTTCCAGTTCATCAATAAAGCCTAAAATGAGTAATTTTTAAGCATACCGAACGGTTATCACGTTTATATAATTCGTTACAAAACATTTGCTAAATAAAAGATTTTGAAGTAAAACGTTCCAACTGATCGATTGATTTTGGGAATAAGCCAATTACCTACACGAGGGATCTAGGCCGAGGGATGTGTGCCCTCCGTGTTGGTCTTTCTATGGTGTCCTAACAAGTATTTACGAGACGTTCCAGAGAAAACCATTGAAAACTCTGAACGACTATGTCAACAGACGCTACATGGGCTTGAACAAAGTACTTTCCGTCTCCTAGTTGAGAGCACTGTGCACTCGGGCACTGGTTGGGCGAAAAAGGTTATCTTACTGAAGATTGAAAAAAAAAAATGAAAGTGGGGATGCTAAACATTGTTGCTACGTGTAAGGTATATTGTTTCACTATTCGACAATAGTGTTGCAGTTTGTCCGGAAGCCACTCCTTTGACTCAGCTGAGGAGCAATTCATTGTTATTGTGATATCCTAGCAACAAATATCGACATCACCCGACAGAAATGTGCAAAGCGATAAGTATGAGAATTTCTTCAGTAAAGGAAGAGATAAGTTTGTATTTATTATTATGAAATTAGGTGAATATGTTGCGGTCATGGTTATTAGCTCCGTTTTATTTAGCTTCGTAATAACTAGAATTAGTTGAAAATAAAATTTTAATTTTAATGAATGATGTATATTTTAAACCAATGTAGATGGACTTGTGAAAAAAAATCATCCTTATGTACGAAAGTAAGTATTTCAGGAAACTTTAAGATATAGGCACTCATTTGAGGGTGCCAAAACATTGGTAGATGAAATAAATACGAACTGAAAAATAAAAATCACCACCTTTCTCCTTCTGGCTATTTTGCTGTGAAATCATAAACTTGGCTTTCATTCAAGCCAATTTCATCAATTTGAAAAACGTATCAAGTAAGGAGTTGGAGAGGGCGCATCAGGCAGAACAGCTACTTCCTGATAGAAATCTTTTCTAAATAAGTTTTAATTGATATACTTTTATGAAGAAATCGGAAAAAATCTTTGGGTTATTTATTCGTATAATTATTGAAAGTAATTGTTTGTGTATACTGAAGTTCATTTAAATCAGTAGACCTACCAGTAGATTTCCCACTAAACCCTGAAAATAAGTTTCTCATGTATGTTGAAAATCACTGAGATGATAAGACAAATTCATCAGTCTAACATCATCTAATCTTTTAATTTTGAGGATACATCAATCTAACCTTTTAATTTTGAGGAAGTACAAAATCTGTTTTTGCAAATAAACAATCCAATGTCATGTTATTCCGTCTTATTTCTTAGAAAATGGATCTAGACCAGCTTTTTTAAGCTCATCCCGGGGATTCTTCATTTCGGCTTGATCTGCTGGCGAAGCGTCGTCTTTCTGAGCTCCAGAGGTACCTTTGCCAGACGTATCTTCTTTATCAGTATCAGTCTTTCCACCAAGCTGAAAAGTAAAGCATGTTTATGTAATACAGTAAGTGCGAAGATCATTGTAACTAAAGAATGTAGTTTTGATATCGTAGTAAGCTAACAAAGTTAGATATTAAAATTCATTTTGCTTGGTAATTCCATGAAATGAATAAATTTATAAATATAATCATGTATTTGTATTCTATTTTAAGTTTTAAAAAAATTATATTTCTAAGATTTGTTTAAAATGTCTCGTATATAATGTCAATGCAGGAAGGGTTCTTCAATAAAATATTCACAATTCAACATCACATTTGTGGATTTCAATTTATTCAATCTCATAAAGTGTTTTCTAAACTAAGGAGTTTTTTCATGAAAGTGACCGACTAATATGAGAGAAATATAATTTATTCGGGTTTTTTTTGTTTTATTAATTTTCATATTTACTAGCCACCCCATACCTGGGCTCACTTTAATGAAAATCATGTGTCTTTGTTTTAACAGTATTTGTCTTAAATTTATTTAGGTTAAGGTTACCACACATTTTGTTTGTCATCATAAAAGCCGATGTTGAAACAGCAAATGGATAAAATGTGCTTTAGCCCAATGCATGGTGACATTTTTTAGATGGACCAAGTATAGCAAATTCGATATGTTAAAGCTGTGAAAAAGTCCGAAAGCTCTTGCATTTTTTTGTGTATCCATTACTGTTATTTTGTAATCTACCAATTTAGTGACATACGCTTGCTCCATTTGACGTCACTGAACTGTTTAATTTGTATATTCGCACGTGAGATTTTGTTGTTGCGCTAATGTTTAAATCTAACTGTACGACGTTCGCAGCGTGGAAATATCGTCAATATTGGCACCGCATATATTAGCGTATTATATAAGTAGAAGATTCTTCAATTTCATTTAAAAGGTTTTCTTGATTTTTATCGGAAGTTGTACAGAAAATCTCATTTTACTTAATATTTGATATTTTATTTGGTTACGTTTGATTTAATTTCACTGGCGAAACCGACATTTTTGTTCGTTGAATGTCAAGTTCTTCGCAGCATGTATCAATTGCAAAAATGTGATATTTTAAATTAACTGTCATAAAAATGTCTTCTATTACTTAAAATTAGTGCTAGTGCTAAAAAAAATGTCTTTGAATGTTCCGTTTTGACTCTTTCATTTCTATAAAGTTAGGCTATTGCAGCATAATCAAAAGACAATATTAAAGAGAAAAGGAAATATGCTGCTGTGTCTTGGAAATGTAAGATCAATGCTCTTGGTAAAACCTTATTTGCTTTTTGTTAAAACAATTAATTAATGACACATTATATAACAGAAATTTTTCATAATATCTGTCACTCCTTACTTTGCCACCTCCACTAGGAGGTTTAACAGACGTTAACTTATTCATCAGTTCATTTGACTCAAGTTTCTTTTCCTTTGCAAGTTTCTGTATCATCTCCTGGAATTTGTCGACGTTTATATCCCTTTTTGATCTAAGGGAAGAATTATATCACAATGAGCGTTAAGATTCGTTGTAATTGATCATAGAATACCTATTTTTATGAATGTGAAACTAGGAAATTTCTCAGAACAAATCATGTAAAACTGGCCAAGTTCTTCCATTGATTTAAGATGAACATTATCGTTCAACAGTCCTCAGGACTCAACAATGAAAAATTGACAAACGGTTTTTAAAAATAAACTTCATAAAACAAGGGAAAGACCTCTAAAGCAGAGAATACAACGAAGCACAGCTTCCAAGCAGGGAAAACGCTTCTCTGTTCACAACGACAGCAGAGAAACTGCAGCAACTGAATTAATTGGAAATATCTGCGTCTCTTATATAGGCTAGCCAAAATCTTTGCAAGTTCTCAAGACCCCATTTCCAGAGAAATCTCAATGAATCGCGAACCTTGATTGCGTAATACGAATGCGATTGAGTAATACTAGGGTACTGAGTAATACTCATGCAGGATGAAAAGATAAGCCCATTAGTAAAATTGTGCCAAATGTCCCAGATGTCGCGAAATTTGACGCCAAGTACCTAAAAGTGAAGTCAGCTAAGCGACAGCACTAATATTTCTCGAGAATTCGACTAAAGCTTATGTTAAACAATGGAGATACCCAAAATTCCCTATCTCGCCTTCTAGTTAACCGCTTTTCATGCAACAAACTGCAAATTTTAATTATTTAACGCGTACAATTCACATTTTAGGGTACTTATGTATTATCCCGGCGGTCATTTCCGTCAAACTATTTTGTCGTCAAATGTATTCGCAACCTGTTGCCAATCGCATTCTAAACCATTAATAATTTCATGCGTCCGGCATTTATCATGACGAAAAATCACTCGTCTTGGCGGACCGCCGGGATAATACGTAAGTACCAATTTTAGATTATATTTAATCCTTGAAAGACAGAACAACTCAAAAATTCGTAAGAATATGTACTTTCGGATCACAAAGCACTCCAGTAATTCCTCGTACGCATGCAGAAAAATATACAAGATGGTAGTTTTAAAGACTATTTTTGTAAATATTAATTGTATAGAACTTCCCCCCCCTACATGTTTAATTTTGATTAAGGTAAAGCTACATGACAGTTATTTGCCTAAGAGGGGCACGCCTTGGGTAGGACGCATTTTAAGTGATTCTAACGATTATTTATGTTTAATCTCAAACCATCCAAACCTCTAGACCGTTAGATCAACATCTCGTAAAAAAGCACAGCCCTGGACTTACACACTTCACCCATCTCCTAATGCTCAATGTCATTTTCACTTGAAAATCGATCCGATCTTTTCTTTATCCTACAAATGTTTTCAAAACGAACTACAAGAAATTTGAAGTGTACACAATCGATTTTTATGTTCATGAAACTGATTATTCATTTAAAAAACAAAAAGACAGTACCCGGATTGTTCTGAAAAAGCGGATGCAATGTCATCTTCTGTAACTTGCGAAATATTAGCCTGTTTGAACCACTTCTGAACGTTTTCCATGTCGATCGTTTTACCATCACTGCCTTGGGATGAGGAAAATTCCTTAAAGGCCTCTTCCAGAGTGGAATCAGATAGTTTACTTCCTTTATCGGTACTCTAAAATAAAATACAATGGCAATACTATAGTATACTATGTAATTTTATTTGCTGTTGTTAAGTCTAAATGCTGGTTCTATTCCAGAGAAAATATATGCGCAAGAATTTTCCTAAATTAACAACCATCTTAGTACGGCACGTTTTTCCGTCTCGCCAGTTGAAGCTGCAACATTAACTGTACCACAAAGGAAAAATGCACATAAATTAGCAAAGTCCACACAGATTTCAAAACTTGAAAGTTTTAATTTAGGAAATGAGTTTAAAATACGATGAAAACAAAAGGAATAGTTTCGATAGCATTCCTCTTTTTTGTACTGTTTTGGCTTGGTGACAACTTAATGTCGCCATTTATACTAGTGTACCATATTTGGCACTTACTTATTATCCCGACCGGTCATTCCCACCAAACTGTTTTTCCGTCAAATGTGCTGGCAAACTGTTGCCAATCGTATTCCAAACCATCAATTATTTCATGCGTCCGGCATTTATCTTTGCGAAAAATCGCTCGTCTTGACTGATCGCCGGGGTAATACCTAAGTACTCAATAGTTCTTCTTTCTGGGAATAATTCCGTAAGCGGGGCAGGTTTAACTGGTCATATTTTTGTTGCCAACATATAACCCATTTAGGTTGCCGTTAAAGCAGTTCTCTATATATTCTTTCTAAGCAGAAGCCTTGCAGATTGGCGTATTTAGCAACGCGAAAAAGCTTTGGCGACATCTGGCTTGGCGACTTGCCCCCTCTTACAGAATTATTCCTTTTTTTTTCAATGCATAAGTTTATGCTATATATTTTTAGATTTTGATTCATTTGCCTTTCAGTTGGTATTCACTTCATGAAAGTGCTCTGCCGCCCTCAATCTCCGCTTTTTCTCTTTAATGTAAATACAATTATACTGACAACAAATTTCGAAATAAATTAAAATTAATATGATAATGAGATAAATTACACAGCACTAGATACAGTAAAACTACGAAAACGTAAACAGAAAATTCAGATTTCACGTCTAAACCAACGGGACCGATTGTCTAATCATATCATTTATCGCACATAAACAAGTCGCTAAGTAAAACCGCTGCAAAAAGCGATGATATCGAAGCGATACTAAGCAAAAATCGTGTAAATAGACAAGAAATAAAGCCATTAAAAGTCTTAAACATTTTCATATTTTAAATACGCACTAAAAGGCTATACATAAAAAGCGTATCATGACCCATGCGTCGTCCCTACTTTTATTCCTTATTCCATTAGATTGGAAAGAGTATTGTAAGGTTCCTCTTGGCATCACGTTGACAGCCTTGTGAGGACTCCTCCGACCGCCGTGCTCAAGATAGTAAGCGAGCTTGGTGCGTTCTTGAGTGAGAACTGTTTGTGAACCATCACCCGAATGAATTCGCTGTTGCGATTGAACTGAAGAGAATATACTTCTGTTGTCTCCCTACAAAAACTGAGTTGGACACGAGGAGCGGGGTGCATCCAGCACGTGAGGAGATGACCCATGCGGGGTTGTTATTTTAACTGCTAATGAAATACTCCGAGCAAGGAGTTTTTGTGGATTTTATTTTATTTAATAAAGTGTCAGTGTGAAGTTTATGTAATTATTGTAAATGGCTGGAATAAACATCTGTTAACCCAGAATGACTGATTATCTGGTGGCCGTATCCTGAAGACGTTACAGCCATTTATAACTGGTGTCAGAAGTCGGATCGTGTCTACGGGGAGAGCTTTGCTTGATTACGCAAGTTCGCCCACCGAGTTGTGTCAACAAGTGGAGACAGTTGGGGAGTTTTTTATCCTAGCGGAAGCTGTGATTTGTGAGTTTGTGTCTACAAAGTGAAGACGAACATTTTCATCATGGCAGATTTGTGAGATATATACTATCGAATTCACGTAAAATTCCAAGATAATTTGAGAGTTCCATCCGGGTAAAAGAAATGTGTGAGTGATTATCGACGAGGAGTGAATTTGTGTACCACTGGGTGTACGTAGATTTTCAGAGTTACGGATCATATTTATTGGAGGAAATCGTGCCTTTCGCGTGTGGAATGACCATGCTAAGGTAGGCTTGTTAAGAATGTATTTCGTGTTGATGTTTTAAATTCGGGCATTGAACTGTGTTGTTTTGGAGTTTTTAAATGGGTGTAAGGTGTTATGTATGAATTTTATGATACATTTTAGTAAGGGTTGACTTATGCACAGGTGCACTCATAGTCAGTTGTGTTGTATAGATATATATTTGATTGTATGGAATAAGTTTGTAAAATTGGGAATTTTTATATATATATACATATAGGATAAGAAACATGGCCTACCTTGCAAAAAAGCGCAAAGCCGATTTGGTAACTTTGGCTTTTGAATTGGGAGTAGATGCCGATCAGACTGATAGGGTTAAAGACATTATAACGAAAATTACAACGTCCGTGGATTACAAGGAAGAGTATGTCAAAAATATGATTGAGCAGATAGAGGATGAGCAAAGAGAGAGGGCGGAAAATCTAAAGGCGGAGCGCGAATATGAGCTAGAACGTTTGAAATTGACACATGTAGATATGAGTAGTCTGACCTCTTCGCGTGACGAGCTGGGCAGAGTTACGCGGGAATTCAAAAACTTCATGCAGGGGTTTGACCCGAACACCTCGGACATTTCTTTATATTTAGTTATGTTTGAGCGGCAGGCTAAAAAGGCTCAGGTAGACAAGTCTGATTATGTCTCTCACCTTATACCGCTTTTGCCCATAGAAATCGCGGAAATTATTATTAGGGAACCCGAAGAAAAAGCTGAGGACTATCAGTATATAAAGAAAGTGTTGTTGGAGCGCTTTAAATTAAAGCCTGGGACCTTTAGAATTAAATTTACCCAGCACCAAAGACGCGTGGGGGCATTGTGGAAGGATCTGGTATTTGAGCTCGGAACCTTTTTGGACGGCTGGTTGGATGGAGTGGGGGTGGACACGTTTGGAAAGTTAAAAGAGCTGATGATTGCTGATCAGATAAAAAACCGTGTCTCGCCGGAAGTAAGGGAACACTTCATTGATAACTGGGGAGACCTGGTCAGTCCGTCGGAGTTGGCAAATAAATTAGATAAATATGAGGCAGTTAGAGAAACTTCGCGGAAACAAGTAATTTCAAAGGCTTCTGATCGGAGGGAAATGGATAAAGAGAATTTTTTGTCAGCAGGAAAGGAATCCCCTGAAAAAAATCGAACGGTCGGAAACACTCCTCCCTGGAGAAGCCCCGAGTTTAGACGTAAGAATTCGGAAAATGTTGCATTTGACCGTAGAAAGAGTTTTAGATGTTTTTTGTGTGGCTCGCCAAACCATTTAAAACCAAGTTGCCCGAAATTAAAGGAAAACCGTGCTTTTGAGCAGGTAAATAATGTGAGAACGGGGGAGTCTGGTGAAACTTTATTTGAGCCCTATATGAGCGAGGCAAAAATTAACGGAAAATTAATGCGAGTGTTGCGAGACACGGGAGCAAATATGGATATGGTATCTTTGAACCATATCAGTCCTGGTGATTTGCTGGGTGAAACGGTGTGGGTAAAACAACCGCTAGATAAAAACTTTACTTGTTTACCTCTTGCAAAAATTGAAATGGAAAGTGCGAAATTTGGAAATGTTGTGACTAAGGCAGCTGTGATTGATTCTTCCCTTGATCAGGGTTTTTATCTGTTATCAAATAAAACTGTAAAATTAATTGAAGATCAAAAAAGAAACCCATCGCTAGTTAACGCAGTTGTTACTCGTGGTCAAAAGCGAGAAGAAATACGTCGGAACCCTGAGGATCGTGACAGTACACAGGGGGAAAATCTAGAACAACCCTGTATGACGGGCAGTTTTGAGTTGGAGGAAGCAGAAAAAATGCAATTGCCGGAGGGGGGAGATTTTGCCATTCGAGCCCTTTTATCGGTGGACTCGCAAAACTTCGCTCGCGAACAGAGAGATTGCCCCACTCTTAAGCCATGTTGTTCAAGCATGCAGGAGAGGGGAAGAAAATTTGAGTTTAAAATGGAGAAAGGGTTATTGTTTAGAAAATCTGTGGATCGCCTCAAGAGCGAGCGTAAGCAGCTTCTTGTTCCGAAAAAATTTAGGGAGAGGACTAAAGCTATCTGTCATGAAGAGACATCGGGGCATGCGATTGTTGCGAAATCGAGGGATAGATTGCTACGTTACTATTTTTGGCCTAACTGCATTAAAGAGGTAGAGAATTATGTTCGTACTTGTGATCCGTGTCAGCGGGTTGGAAATGCTCGATATACTAAAAAAGCCCCGTTAAAACTTGTACCGATCATTGGGGAGGTTTCCTCAAAAATAAATATTGATACGGTCGGCCCTTTGCCATCTAGTGCAAATGGAATTCGGTATTTAGTAACAGCTATCTGTATGTCATTGAGGTATTCCGAAGGACACGCATTGAGAGATATTGGTTCGGTTTCGGTGATTGAGGTGTTGTTAATGACTTTCAGTAGACTGGGATTTCCACGGGAGGTACAGTGTGACTTGGGAACCTCATTCACTAGTCATCTCACCACCGAATTTTCTGACCGGTTTGGAATAAAGGTTACTCATAGTTCGGTTCATCACCCCAAATCAGATCCTGTTCAAAGGTTTCATAGGACTATTAAACGGTTAATTAAGGTATTTTGTTTAGAATCTGGAGAGGATTGGGAGAAAATTTACCCTCAGCATTACTGGCCCTACAACCATTCAGATATAGGATTGTGCTTAGGACAGGCTCCGCCGGCAAGGATGCTGACGGCCTTAGTCGAGGGAATTAAATGTATTTTGTGGGAATTGATAATGGGACTTTCACTTGTGCATGGAATGTTGAAATTGAGTCAAACTTGTGTGTGGCAGTATTGGTGTTTTTATATCATTTAAATTGTTGGACTATCAGGTTTGTAAAATTTTGAAATATATTTTGTGCAGCTATGGGTTAGATTTCTGTTTTATTTTATGAATAGTGGGAAATTTGCCTCTGTTTTGTGGCGAGATCAGGTTATCTACATCGAAAGTTGAAATTAAATTTTTTCTCTGATGCATCGAAAAAAATTTTCTAAGGGGGGAGGAGCTGTAAGGTTCCTCTTGGCATCACGTTGACAGCCTTGTGAGGACTCCTCCGACCGCCGTGCTCAAGATAGTAAGCGAGCTTGGTGCGTTCTTGAGTGAGAACTGTTTGTGAACCATCACCCGAATGAATTCGCTGTTGCGATTGAACTGAAGAGAATATACTTCTGTTGTCTCCCTACAAAAACTGAGTTGGACACGAGGAGCGGGGTGCATCCAGCACGTGAAGAGATGACCCATGCGGGGTTGTTATTTTAACTGCTAATGAAATACTCCGAGCAAGGAGTTTTTGTGGATTTTATTTTATTTAATAAAGTGTCAGTGTGAAGTTTATGTAATTATTGTAAATGGCTGGAATAAACATCTGTTAACCCAGAATGACTGATTATCTGGTGGCCGTATCCTGAAGACGTTACAGTATCATTATCCAAGAGTGTGCCATAATGTTCTTCCGTTTCATAAAACACTTCTATGGAATCGAAATTAAATGGAATCGCTTACTAAAACTGTTTTTATAATCTTCGCCAAGAATATTCTATCATCACCTTTCCAAATACTGTTTGGAATATGCGTCATAATCCATGAATGTACCGTATGTGTCTTCCATGTTCCATAAAACACTTCTTTGGAATTGAAATCTATATTAAAAATGCCAACTAAAACTAATTTACAATGTTCTCCAGTTCTATTCTAAATACACTTCTACTTTGTAATAAACGTTCGCGTTTTCAGTCTCTAGCCATATTTGGAAGATATCGCTAATCTTTGTTCAGTTTTGAGGAATTATTTTTTGGCGCCAATGCTGACGATAAATCACAAAAATTGCAAAACTTGAAGACAGTCAACATTTTGCAAAACTTAAAGATGGTCAACATTTTACTATCCCCCCGCGCGCTATCTGGCACTTTTAACTCATTAACGCCCAACGATTTATTTTTAGACGGTCGCAAAAAGTGTAAATTGCAAAAAACATTTAAACATTCATTTATTTTCCTATTTTCATCTCTCGAATAAAAAACTGATTTCCACAAAATGCTCAGCGACAACGAAGTAAAATGGTAATCTTTGACTATCTATTAATATTTTTAGAAAAAGCAATACATTCCTCATATCCCACAAATATCAGAAATTTATTTATCACTTCTGGTATCCACATAAATCAGAGAAAGGGCTGAAGAAAGACGGGCGCTAATGAGTTAAGTATTTCTCTCCATAGACCATAATGTATGAGAAATATTTTTCGTTGCCCTGTAAAAAAAAAAAAAGGGTACTTACGAATTATCCCGTAGGTGATTCCCGCCAAACTATTTTTTCGTCAAATGTCCTGGCGAACTGTTGGCAATCCTATTACAAACCATCAAAAATTCCATGCGTTCGGCCTTTATCTTGGTGAAAAATCGCTCGTCTTGGCGGACCGCCGGGATAATGCGTAAGTACTAAAAAAACTATCAGTCCTAAACATACCAATCAATACCCGTCGTGCGACGTTAGTCTATAATATATTTACTAGATTTGAGCTTAATCTAATGCACCGATACCCTGTTGAAAGATGCAAAAAAATCGTGTTACACAAATCTGTCCGCAAATTATGTCGACAGAAAATACCGGAGTGAACGAAGTAGTAATTCAGTGCTAATGAAATTAGATTTCACTGATGTGGCTTGTTACTTCTAAAAGAAGAAACAAAATAGCAGTTAATCTCAAATGTTGCCACATTTACACAAAGGTTGCCACATATAAATGTTTACCGCAACAATGGCGCAAGTGGGTGTTATTTAGAAGAAATTTCCTATGAGTTTAATATCCTATTTATTCTGTATTGTTAAACTAGAATCTAATCGGACTGTCCGATATCTTTGACTTAATATTATCCACAAAGGAACAGTTTTGATACCGTCACTTTTTGGCTCTGTTCTAACTTGGCGACTCTAATTGATTTTTCCATTTATTCTAGTATACTAGATTTCTTCATTTGAAACAAAATTCCAAAACGCTGCTTGGAAACGCAGTTGCCTGTTAGAAATTGTCATGTAAGGAAAAGAGTAATACCCCTCTCGAGACGTTCGATTCCGTCCGTTGTACTTCGGATATTATCGGGTAGTTTCCTATATAAATTTGCTTTAGGGGATAAGTTCGATAGCGGTAGCAGCTAATTTTGGCGACTTTTTTTGTCGCCAACCCGTTTCTTGACGTTTTTTCCGTCAAATTGAAATTCGTCAAATATATCATTGAACAAAATAAGAAATCAAATGAATACCCTTACCTTGAAGCTTCAAATCATTAAAAATGTATCCAAGATCACCTTTCAAAATGAAAAAAATGAAAAAAGAAAAAGAAAACTTGGCTGTGGGGTACGTACGCTTAAGTTCTAAATTCCCGAAATTGTCTAAATTGTTCCTAAAAATGCTTCAAAAATACCATCAAACAGATTGTTAAAACTTCACTCAAAAACTACATCCAAAATTCTCAAATTTTTTCAATTCATCTGGTTGAGCAACGATACCAAACCTGTTTACGTATCATAAGCTTTGGCGATCGTATCGCATGCTTGGCGACATGCCCCCGATGATTTTCTCTCTGTATTATATAATTTTTCTTAGCCGATTCCTCCTTCACCGCCAAATTATTGATTCATCAATAAATGTTGTTACTTTGGCGACTATCTGTGAATGCATGGCAACACTTGTGAAAGCCGTCATTTTGATCCTTGGTACTATGATTACAAATGTATGATTGCAGCTAAAAGAAATTTCTAGCATTTAGACTTTTTAAAAAATTGTTTTAGATTTCAAATGATTTATTTTACTCTTGTGAGTGCGGTAAACTTGGTTTTGATTGTGAATTAACTAAGATATGATTGTGGCTAAAAAAATTCAGGCGTTTAGATTCTAAAAAATTCGCTTTATATCTCAGAAACCTTAGATTTTAATTATTTTCATATTAACTTGAATTATTTTAATATAATATTACCTCTTCCTGTCTTTTGGATTCAGCCATTATGTTAATCAAAATGCTTAGGCCTCTAAAACGTATACTAAATTTGACTAGAACTCAGATGAAGCTATGAACTTGAGAAATATTTTGCAAATAAAATTATTAGAATTTGTGATAGAATCATCTCTCGTGAAACACGAGATTCAAGCGAGTCTTGGCAACGGTAACACAATCCACTCTTTTTTTTTATTTGAGCGTGTAAAATTTAATTTACTTTCTCTCGAAATGCAGGCACCCCTCACTGTTAATTTCAGCTATCTATTGCAAAAATTGTACGAGCAATGATGAAGTGGGAGATCAATGATTTTAAATGAGCCTGCGTTGATCAGAGGTTATTCCCAGCCCATCACTTCTATATTTCAGAAAGACTCGACGTCATTTTTATGTCACAAATCTAATTTGTTTTAAAAACTCAAGACAACTTAAAAATTGTGACATCAGAAAGCCGTAAACAATTCGGATTCCGCATTTCGATATGGGACAAGGAGTATATGATAACGGGAGATGCCTAAAGCAACTTTTGCCACCTACATACCAATGAAGACGGGAAGGATATCCCCCCCCCCCAGGGGAGATGATAGCCGAAGGCAGTGTACAACTTACGTAAGATCGGTACAGGTTCTAACAACATTTCTTTAACGGAGGTCATTCGGAATACTTAGGCTTAATTAATGTGCTTAGCACATTAACTCAAAGCCACTCATACTCTCGCATGAAAAATATTCCGGCGTAAATTAAATTTCCTATTTCAGTTTTGTACTTAGCAAATCGTTTCCCTAAAAGTGAATCATGTCATATATAATAATAACTTTTTATGTTTCCTCTTAATTTCATGTTTTTAGTCGAATACTTTTTTGAGTGGGTGTACATCACAATTTATGTTGATGCCTAGAGAAAAAAATAAATTTCCGACATTAATGATTCATAGAATGTACTTCTTTCTCTAAAAAAATATTAACGAAACATCTAAAGATTCTTACGTTTTAATTCGCTTTCTCTGAGCATTTTGTGAAAGTTAAATTTATCATTCACAGTACTGAAACGGAAAAATAAATTTCTACTTTGCGACCAATACCAAAAATGCTGAAACTTGAGCATCCTCAAAAAAGGACGCTGGGCGTTAACGCGATAATAATGACATTTTATTGCAAAAGAAAACATTGTTCGTGGCATGCATCACATTTCTATTCAGTATCGTAAATTTCATTAGATAATATGATTGCAGTTTTTAAAACCATTTTATAATCTTAAAATTTTATTGAAATAAAAACTTGTTAACAAAATAATTAAACCGCCGAAAAACTGAGAAGCAAAAAATAATAAACCTTTTCTTAATTAACCTTAATAACTAAGATCTTAAACTAATGTAAGTATACCTAAGTAATTTTGAGTCGGTGCCAAACAACCAATGAACAAAGCCCGTGAACCCCTTAAATTATGCGATTTACAAAATCTGACATGTAAACTGCAACTCCAGATTAGTACTCTAGGCCGCAATTGTATAACAGAATGTGCAGATAATGGTTCCAGAGTTTCAGGTACGTACTTACAAACGCACCACTAAAGACAACTCACTGCCGTGGCCGTCACATATTTCCCCCAGAAATATCGTGTAATTTGCATTAAAATTGCTGGAGTTATTAAATATTTCATCCAATTAAGCAAATTATCTTGTAAAATCCCCAATTTTCGATTTAAATTTCTTAAAATTAGGAAATTTAGGTCATTAAACGTATTAAATACCATAAAAAGTACCATAAAAAATTTCATGAAAAGGTCCCATTAGGAAAAACGCGCCAACTGACAGAGAAATAGTCAAACTTGGCGAGTTTTGGCGAAATATCGCCAAAATTGGCGCCAAAAATAAGTCCCCAAAAATTAGGTTTTCGAAGACCTACGACCCCCATAGAACCCGAGATTTCCAGAACATTCCATATTGATGCAACAAAAAGCAAAACTTAACTATTTAACGCGTAGAATACGAATTTTAAACTGTTTTAAACCCCAGAACAGCGGGTTGCTCCCAAAATTCGTAACACAGTGTAAGAAAATCTCCGCTTTAGAACAGCTTTTAATTAATAATTAAAAAAGTAATTAAAATTTTAAAATTCTGATTCTCAGGTGCACATTATCGGCATCCATGGGCTTATATATTCAACTTTTCAGAGTTCTGTGTGCAGTAGATTTGTCTGGACACCGCACACAGATTTACAAACATTCATTTTTATTATTATAGAGATAGATAGATTTGGCGTAAACCTGATGAAATTTTCGTGCCATTTCATGCTTCTCAAATGCAAACGATTTGTTTTATAATAGCATTCGGGCGAAACTCGCCAAGCATGGCAACGTAAAAAACGGTTTTTTACTTTTGCGGTTACCACTCACTTCAAGCATAAATCTTTTCATGAGGCCAAAGTTCGCCAAACATGACGATCTAAAATCGGTTTTTAATTAATAATTTAAAAAGTAATTAAAATTTCAAAATTCTGAGCCTCAGATGTACATTACCGAAGGAATGGGCTCATATGTTCGAATTTTCAGAGTTCTGCGTCCAGTAGTATTTTCTGGACATCGCACGCATGCAGATTTTCAGACATTCATTTTTATTGATATAGATTGGCGCAAAACTGACTAAATTTCCGTGCCATTTCATGTTTTCCAATGCATGCGATTTTGTTTCACAGTATCATGCTGGCGAAACTCGCCGAGCATGGCATCCTGAAAACGGTTTTTAATTAATAATTAAAAAAGTAATTAAAATTTTAAAATTATGATTCTCAGGTGCACATTATCGGACTCATGGGCTTATATATATTCAAATTTTCAGAGTTCTGCGTGCAGTAGGTTTGTCTGGAGACCGCACACATATAGACAGACAGATTTACAAACATTCATTTTTCTTATTATAGATTATATGAAAAAATACAAATATTGAAAAAATATAAATATATTTAGTCCCCTTCAGCATAGTCCCCTTCCCTATAAATACATCACTGCATACTAATTTCCACCGTTCAAAGCAGTGCTGCAGGTCATTAGGTGTCACCCTCTAAAGTAAGTCTACCGGTTTTTGCCTTCACCTCTTCTACAGACTGAAAATGCATTTCTTTCAATGCACTTTTCATGGCGACCAGAACGTTTATCATCTTCAAACACCTCCCGACCTTCCGAAAATCGTTTAGGTCATTCAAAAATTTTACTGTGTGATATGCCATTATCTACAAACACCTCTTGAAACAATTTGAAATATTCAGTGGGATATATATATATATATATATATATATATATTTTAACGTTCACGAAGAATTTCAAATTTATGCGCTGCTCGATATTTAAGCTTATCATGGTCGTGGCATTTTGAAAAAAACTACGTCGTACTCAAACAAGGATAAAAAACAAACTAAACTAGGTACAGAGGTGAAATAACATACTAACTGCACCTGCAGCTTCAAAGTCAACAACATTCCATTTACACAATTCTAGACCAAACAAAACGGCTAGGGCAAACGCAGTCCGGTTTTTTAATTGTCACAGTGCTACAGCTAGTACGTTGTATAATCGAATTTTTGGTAAAATCATACAAGACGGTGCCCCTCATGTAAACACGGCGATAGCCGCTGGAGCTTGGCGATCGCCAAGTGCGAGCACTATAAACCTTGGCGCCAAGCTCCAGCCATGGCGCCAAGCCTCCCTGGCGACCGCCAAGCTCCAACGGCTATCGCCGTCTTGTGACGAATAAACACTAGTATATAAACCACTAAAATTTTACAAAGAAACAAAAATTCTAAGTAAATGACACTATATAAAACAGTCAAATCCACAACAAAACATTACAAAAAGTACAATTAAAGTAGCATTTACCTCACTTCCCCCCCCATTCTATATTCCACACATCCATACTAACGAAGAAATTCCCCGAGACTCTCACTAACTTACGATAAAGGGTCCGTAAAACGGAATCAAAAACACAAGGAAAATCCGACACAAACTTTTTCGACTCAGAATCAAAGAACACCAAACTTCAATCTTCATGCAATTAACACTAAATGAAAATTCTATACTTCAAATGCACCGCGTTTAATTATCAGAATTGCCACTCAGATTCTGATTAAAAAAAAAAAATAAACCATTTTCCAGACCAACATGTGATAAAAAATCCAGACGATTTTTAAGTTTAGGACGTCAGCTTTAGATATGTTCTCCAAGGGCGGAACCAGAAACTCTTTCGGAGGGGGGCGCAAATAGTAAAAATTCATTTTATCTTGTATAAAGCCTGCTAAATATTGGTAAAAGCCCCATTTATGTAGTGTAAAAACATTTTTCTCGGAGGGCGCGCGAGCCACTCTGCGAGACCCCAAAAAAAAACATCAGTGGGTCCGTCCACCGCCTCAAAAGTGCCCCCTCCAAAATATGCTAATGCAGGCCCCTCTGCGAGACCCCCAAAAAAAAACATCAGTGGGTCCGGCCACCGCCTCAAGGGGTACCCTCGAAAATATGCTAACGCGGGCCCCTCTGCGAGATCCAAAAAACATCAGTGGGTCCGGCCACCGTCTCAAGGGGGCCCCTCCAAAATATGCTAACGCGGGCCCCTCTGCGAGATCCAAAAAAAACATCAGTGGGTCCGGCCACCGCCTCAAAAGGGCCCCCTCGAAAAAGTGCTAACAACGCGGCCCCTCTGCGAGACCCAAATAAAACATCAGTGGGTCCGGCCACCGCCTCAAAAGGCCCCCTCGAAAATATGCTAGCGCGGGCCCCTCTGCGAGACCCAAAAAAAAACACATTAGTACAAGTTGAAGCAAATTAGAATAGTAGACGAAACAGGAAAAAACGAAAAATAACAATAACGCATGCGCAAAACGCAAATTAACAGCTTAGTGACGTCAAATTGAGCAAGCGAATTCGTTACATTCATCTGCTTACGTCACACATACACAGTAGCTAGATTAAAAAACAACTATTACGCATGCCCGAAAGTGCAAGAAATTTCGCATCTTTCAATAGTTCTAAATTATCCAATTTACAATATTTGACGCATTATCATTCCTCAAAAAAAACGTCGCCAAGCTCTACACATTTCTTTATGGTTGCCAGTCAAACTACCATCGGCAGGGTACTTTACTAACGTTGAACATTTTAACGTCGCTCACGATGTCGCCACAACCAAGGGGCACCGGATACGGAACATAGGCCGATTTTTTTTTTTTTTTTTACAAACCCTCTGACGTTCGGGCGAGCTTTTAATTAAAGCCTCCAGAACTCCAGACCCGGCCGAAATTCGAAGAACGTTGCCTTTCCCCTTTCAGAAATTATCTGATGGGAATTCATCTTGGATGGTGGTGAAAATCCACTCTTCCTTGAGAGCTGGGGCTTATGACGACTGCGCCGAAGAATAACTGGGGAAATTTTCGTGTGAAGAAAAAACAGAAAATGTATCTGGGGGTCGTGGGAGGTATTCGTGCCTCTCGTATATGCTATTGTCCAGCAATCGTTAAAAGTTCCGCCTGCTGCAAGGCAAGGTTAGGAAGTGTAACTTTCTTTCGGCCTGCCGGCTGGCTGTTTGTATACAAAGCCCTTTGACCGCCAGAGGGTAACAAAATGTGGCCGGGCTCTTCTGACCCTTGATGACGAGCCTCCACTGGTTATGTATGCATCTTGTGGAAGTATTACATAAGACATAAATTTTAAAAAATGGAGTGATTCCGCTCAGCTTTCCGATTACTTGATATTAACAAGCGTTTAAATAAATGTTATTCAGTTTAATCGGATACAGTGTTAAGAATCTAATGCGTTTCAACATACGGTTAAATGTATAAAACTACTTTTGTAGCGCTGTAAAAAACTGTAACCCTGCACGCACCAAAATCTATATGTAAGCAGTGACCTATAATATGCGTAATTAATTGAGCTTAATCGAATGCACTATACAGACCTAGCGAACTTTAAGTAATTTACTTCTATACGCCGTAATATATCAGAATTCTTTTTTTGTAGCTTTGTACAAAAACTATAATCCCTTTACTCTTTCAAGAATTTTCGTCTACGCACCATAATGTATCCGAATTCTTTTTTATAACTCTGCACAAAATCTATTCACCCTATACACACCAAAATCTATATAGGTTGTGTGGCAGTGACTATAATACAGGAAAGGGTGGTCAAAACGCGGTACTTAAGGATATTCCTTCCAATAACTCTGTGACAAATAAATTCAATAAATAACACTTAATTCCAGTTTACTATCTTGGTTGTTTTTCTGCAGTAATGAAGCTTGAAATACGCTGAATATTTTGAGATCTGTATCTCAATATATCCAAAGTTGCAAGCTACCTCATTTTGACCTGAGGGATAGGACAAAATAGGGAACAAACACAGTTCGCGCAGTTCACAGTTCACATACTGCAGAGTTCCCATGAACATACTATCGTCGTCGTCAACACCAGCACACAAGCCATGAGCGTATTTCTTACATGCACCGCACTTCCTCCGTCCTTCTTCTTGTGCTGATCTTGCATATTACATATCGCTACAGTGCAGGCATGTAACGTATACATCATGTGGATCACTGTCTCACGATGTGGTAGAATAGCAACGTGACGTCTTTGTACTTGTGAACTGTCCGATATCCGATGTTTTCACCATTTTTCTTTGTCACAGTGTCAGACAAAGTACCCCATTTTGCCTCAATTCGAGATATGCCGTTTTGCCTTACAAGCACCCATTCAAAACAACTAATCTAATTAACAAATCGGACTGAATTTATTTCGACCTTTTCATGCAGTTTACTTAAAAAACTCCACTTTTAGTAAGTGCAAACTGTCACGTTAGTATCTGCATACGAACCTAACAAAAAGTATCCTATCATTACACTTACCTTAGATCAGGGTAATGAAAAAAGAAATAAAACTTAAGAGACTATCTGTCTATGACTCTACAAGCTTTATCCCTAGTGGAAATAAACGATAGCCATGTTAAACACAATCTATAGTATACACAATCTATATCTATAGTATCTATAGTTAAACACAATCTATAGTAAAAATGACACCACTTCATAAGCCGGAAAATACAAACACTCGTTTTGTCCGAACACCCCATTTCTCCTATCGCCCTTCCTACCAAATTTGAACTTGTTTGAAAGCACTATTCAGATACTAGTGCACTTTAAAACATTTGCGTCCATAGGCCGTCATGTATAAGATTTTTTTTTGTATCTCGGTGAACGAACTATCAGCTCAACACCCACTAAAATCTATGCAGATCATGTAACCGTGATCTATAATATACATAACCAATTGGCGTTTAGACGCTAGCGTATTTTCAAGAATTTCCGTCCATGTTAATGAGTTATTTTTGTAGCCATGTAAAAGAATAACTCCCTTACTCATCAAAAATATATGTATAATAAAGACACTCTCATTAAATATGTTTAGACAAATAAAAATTTCAACGTCTGTACGACTGAAATAATATCTAAATTTTCTTCATCAAAACGGCATGAATATAACAAAAGCAGTTTACACATTTAGCTATTTAAAGCGTTTAACTTGTTAATTATCTTATTAATGAAATTCTAAAGTAAATTTATTATTTTTCTGCAAGAGAAATTTTGCTTTTCATGAATAAATGGAAAACGTATTGTCTTTAAACTTAACAAAAGTTGTTTGAAATTTTCTGCTCGAAGAATTTCTCTTAAATTTTAATTAGAAGTTTAGTATAAATAAAGTAAATGCCTGCGTGTGATGCTCCTAAAAACATTTAATATAAATAATTAAATAGTTATTTGAAATATAAAATGCCTTTAATTATTAGTTCGTATCTCTCTATTATAAAAAAAAATGTAACGGCCGCTGCATCTGTCAAATTCTTATTCGGCTATCTCCTCCGAAACCGCGGGGATTTGAGTTTCGACGGAGATGTCCACGGATTCGGAAAATTTTGGGGAACCTGAAAAGCTGACTTAAATTTCGAAAATCGCATTATTTTAGAAGATATTAATAAAAAATTGAAAATAAACATAATGGTTACTAGGTTTGGGAATTTACGTCAGCATAAAATCATTCATGCCTTTGCAACAAAGAAATTCCAAGTATGTAGAATCGTTTGAAATTGACAAACATTAAGTAGATTCACAGCAATTTTAAGTCAAATTAAAAAGTAATGAAAAAAATAACTCATAGTGTGTGACACACAAAGTTGATGATTTTGAAATAGTAAGTTCGCTTAGACAACAGGGATTTAGAATTAGCGATTATTCGTTTTTCTAAAGCAAAATAACTGATTTAAAAAGCTCCATTTTGGCATTATGTACGATCTGCCAAAATGGTATCTTTCCAAGCAGGGTGAATCTAAACCGCGAATTCAAAAATGTAGAACTTATTCTTAGCATCATACTAGCTTATTCTTAACATCAGATACATACATGTAGCTTTAAATGCATATGGTGAATTCAGAATTTGCAGCAATTATGAAAATGGATAGAAATATAACACAAAATAAAGTTAGTAAGTAAAGTTAACTTGGGGGTTGATTCCTACTTTAGGACCCCCACTCTCGCCAACGCGACGATAAATATTTATATACAGTTGCCATTGCGATTTATTGTATTTATATTGCAGCCATACGGCAAAGGGTTTATTCGTAAATTTCTCTCAGTAATCAACCGGTATTCCAGTTGATTTTGCACATGATCAGTCATGAATTTTTATCTTGATAAGGCCGTTGCCTACGAAATGCTCATAATATGTAGTATTACGTAATTTCGATCTTTGTTTGTTTTCGATCTTTTACGCACTTTCGATCTTTGTTTGGAAAATTTCTATTGGTTTTTACCCAGTAAAGTATATTTTC
This sequence comes from Cheiracanthium punctorium, assembly GCA_038373885.1. Taxonomy (NCBI): domain Eukaryota; kingdom Metazoa; phylum Arthropoda; class Arachnida; order Araneae; family Cheiracanthiidae; genus Cheiracanthium; species Cheiracanthium punctorium. The sequence goes on from JAWZYV010019487.1 coordinate 209,360, forward strand.
GCAAACACTGGATACTAAATTCCTGTTTTATTTTCATATTGGTACGTATTAATAGGAGCAGACGATTTCACCTCATTTATATTAGCATCGTCAAGCACAAATAAATCTGATACGGGAAATTTGGTTGCTAGGGTAACTTTAAATATTGAAGTATACATATGTAGTTTTATTTATGCATTAATGGTATAATTTATTATCACGGACGCAAAAATGTCTGGCATCTGAAAATTGGTTGCTAGGACAATTTTAAATGTTAATATTTTAACTAATAAGAATTGAGTTCTTTTCGAATTTACTAGTTGATAACTATTTCTAAACAGCGGATTCGGCGAATTTATCTATTCTGTTTCTTAATTTGGTGAGGTGTTTTAAATTTGCCTTTCAAATTTTTAAAAATCATAGCAGAATTAGTTCTTTTGTTAATTATTTTAACATGCGGATTCCATTTCCTAAAATTGTTGCGATTCAACATACTTCATTGGTTAAAATGAAGTAAAAATTCACGAATCCGCTTTTAATAAAGGAAATACATGTAAATTTAAAGACTCTGCTCATAAATTCTTGTTAAATGAAGTCATTTGGAACATGTAAGTACATCATTACATTTATTTTACTTGCCAACTAATGAATTTTTAATAATTGTCGTCAATTCCGTATTTGGTGCGTTTAATGCTGAATTGTTCACATTAATGTCATCCAGTTTCACTGGGAAACGTTAAAACTTGTGTGCATGCGCGATCACGGACTATTGACAGGAAGTTTCGCCAAAACGCGGCGATTTTTTACGTTGGCGAGAGTGGGGGTCCTAAAGTAGGAATCAACCAACTTGGGCTTAAATAAATCACTTTTTTCCCCTTTTGAACGATTACTTTTTATAAATTCGAGGCTGATTCCTAGTTTGGGGTGTTTCTTCGCAAACGAGGCGATAACAGATATAATGTGGTAACCTTGGCGAAACTTGTTTGCGTTCTGGCAACCATGTGAAAATTCGCCATTTTGTTTCTGTAGCGCGCGTTTTTGCCTTTGACGGGACTCTTATTTGTTTACATTATTAAATTTATTCTACTAAAAAGAGAAGGGGGCTGAGGGGGGGGACAGCCCCCCCCCTCACATAAAAAATAATTAAATTTACTATATTTAAACTAATTTCATTTTAGATTTCAAAAAATCTCTTTTCTTGAATGGGTTACGAAAGAACAACTGGTTGCGGCTAAAAGAAAATTTTAGTGTTCAGAAAATTGCTTTACTTGAATGGTTTATGATTAGTGTTTTGATTTTAGGTGTATAGTTTAGTGTTTAGATTTTAGAAAATTCGTTTTAGATTACAGAAAATCCCTTCTAAAATAGTATCCACAAACATTAAAAAAAAAAAACACTACGACTTATTATACGGCGATTATAATTATTTAAATAAAATAAAAAACAGTTTTTCAACAAGTTATGCAAGTACAATAATTTTTGTTGTTTACTAGGGGCCAAGGCCCCCAGACTCGCTACGCTCGCTTTTCGTATGAGGGATTCGGCCCCTAATCAGGCTTATTCGTAAAAAAGAAATAATTTCAACAGACAAAACCCGAAGATTGGATCAGACTGAGATCATCAGAGAGATTGGATCAGAATCTTACTGAACTAAGCTACACATTGCTTGGTTCTTGCATCTTCATTGGTACATAAAAATTTAAACTTCACACTACAGTAGACCCCCTACCCCTCATAACACGGAAGATATTTTGTTATGGGAATCCGTGTTGTACGGGTCCTGAGCTATACTACACCTGGATTGCGGACTCCGCTTATAATCGCTGGAAAAATTATTTGCACTCCTCAGAAACACAATGATATTTAATGTTGCCATTCAAAAGTTATATTAATTAGGAGCTAAAGAGCGTAATAAAATCAGAACATATGTTTCAGCTGTATTTTTAATAATGTAAAACCTATTGGACACCTTGCGAATTTGCCACCCATGGCTGTTTTTCATTATTTGGTGACTTGCGTACATGTAAAGTTAATAAAAGCTACGGAACAGATAGAATAGCCTGCCACCCATGGCGACTTTTCATTATTTGGCGATTTAAACATGCTCACAACCTATATTTACTGTTCATTTAAGGTTACCGGAAAACCATTATCTATATTTTCATTTACATAATCGTTTGCAGATTGGCATACTTAACACCACGAATTATACCATCTCGTCGCGCTAGCAAATATCCAAAGTGCACTATAACTGCTATAATGGCATAGTTAACGCCGCCAAGTATTTCTACTGGAAGCAAATAATCCAGCTGGACGAGAACCGGCTTTAAAATAAGCTGCATTTTAATTATTTTTCATTTTCAAGATATTAGTTATTCTGTTTTGGAAAAATGAATAATCGCTAATTCTAAACTCCTGTTGTCTAAGCGAACTTACTATTTGAAAATTGTCAACTTTGTGTAACACATTTTGAGTTACTTATTTCATATAGTTTTTATTTTGGCGTAAAATTGGCGTAATTCTAACTCATGTTTGTAAATTTCACGCGATTCTAGATACTTGGAAACGCTTTGTTGTAAAGGAATGAATGTTTTTATGCCAAATCGGGCAACCATTCGGTTTATTTTTTCAGTTTTTTATTAATATCTTCTAAAATATTTCGATTTTCGAAATTTAAATCAACTTAGCAGGTTCCTCGGAATTTTTAGAATCTGTGGGCACCTTAGTCGAAACTCAAATCCCCACGGTTTAGGAGGAGATAAGCTGACAAGCTTTAGAAAACTTTAACATTTATGCTTTTCAATTTGCTAATGTTCTGCATTTATTGCTAATTTGGATTTTGTAAAACTCTCCAAGAAGCACCCTAAACTATGAATTAACCTAAATTCGCTTACATGGCAAAATGTAGTGAAAGTAAGTAATTCAAAAAGAATTTATTTGACAACAGCTTATTGCGCAAAAAATTTTGACTTATGATAGTCTTATTTCTTAATTTGGTATGAATTTACTGTTTATGACAAACCTGTTCCTTTTAACTTAAGAATTTAAGCCTCACGGAGCATTTTTCAAAATAAAAAGTATGGTGTTTCACACACAAACACACGCAAAAAAAAAATTCATCTCACATTTTATTAAATGGCTATTTTTTAAGATCAGCATGCCGGTTTAGAAGTGATAAAAGAAAACGAATGCTTTCGAATAAAAATGACGAAATTTAAAATCTACCAGCTATAAATAAGTAAATGAATTAAAAATAAATGAGTAAATATTACCTTTTCTCCTTTTTTAGATGTATCCATAATTATAATGCTTAAATCCAAAAACTCAGAAAATTTTCAATAAAACTACAATTTTGACGCTATTTCTCAAATGAAATTAATTAAAAATGGTTTTTGATAGAACAGAATGGAAGTCGCCTCTCGTGAAATATGTGTTGCCAGCGAGTCTTAGTAAATGTAAAACTATCCACGTGGATCTTTTGAAGTGAAATAAAATTTACGCATACAATAACCACTCCTTACTGTCAGCTTCAGCTGTTTGTAACTAGCTGTAAACAGCTGTAAAACTATCCACGTGAATCTTTTTCCAAACTTATCATTTTTAAACAGGAAATAATATTGTTGTCAACGTCATTGTGATGTCATATTTTTAAAGTAGTTTCATTAAAAACGGAATCAGTTTTACAACTCTGATGTAAAACTCACGGCACGATAGAAATAATGGTGCAAGTTATATATGTCAGCAAAATTCTTTTCAAATTGTTTCACGAGAGCAACTGTTTCTCATCTAGCCGCTGTGTCAGGAGAATTTCGGGAATATCTGGGAATATCCTCCAAAGTTACTCTCTATTCTAAACAAAGCAACGGCCGCAGCCGCACATGTCATAAACTTTTTCTGCTATCTCCTCCAAAACCATAGGGATTTGAGTTTCGACAAAGGTGTCCACTTAAGGAAAATTCCGGGGAACCAGATAAGCTGACTTAAATTTCGAGAATTGAAATATTTTCGAAGATATTAATGAAAAACTGAAAAAATAAACAAAATTGCCAGGTTTGGCAATTTTCGCCAGCATAAAATTGTTCATGCCTTTGCAACAAAACAATTCCAAGTATCTAGGATAATGTGAAATTGACAAACATGAAGCAGAATTACATCTTACTTAAATTTCGAGAATTGAATTATTTTAGAAGATATTAATAAAAAACTGAAAAAATAAAACATAATGGTTGCCAGATTTGCCATAAAATCATTCATTACTTTGCAACAAATCAATTCCAAGTTCGTTGCATGAAATTGACGAAATGAAGTAAAATGACACCCATTTTACGCCAAATTAAAAAGTATATGAAATAAATAACTCAAAGTGTGTTACACAAAGTTGAAAATTTTCAAATAGTAAGTACTCTTAGATAACAGGAGTTTAGAATTATCGATTTTTCGTTTGTAACTAATTGTAACTGATTTGAAAAGCGCCATCTTGGCATTAGGTTCGATCTGGCAAAATGGTATCTCTCCAAGCATGTTGACTCTAAACCGCGAATTCCAAAACATTAGAACCCAGTATCTTGAAAATGAAAAATAATTAAAGTGCAGATTATTTTAAAGCCCGTTAGGTTCAGCTTGGGTATTTGCTACTAGTAGAAATATTTGTCGGCGTTCACTATGCCATTATAGCAATTATAGTAGAGATTGAATATTTTCCAGTGCGACGAGATAATATATTTGGTGGCGCTAAATACGCCAATCTGCAAAGGATTATGTATATGAATATATAGATAACGGTTTTTCCCTGTAACATTAAATGAGCAGTAATTATCGGATATAAGAATGTGTAATGATATATGATAATCGGATATAAGCATGTTTAATGATCATAATGAAGAGTCGCCATTAGTAGCAGTTCCGTAGTTTTCTCTCTATTCTAAAAAAAAGTAAAGGCCGCTGTCGCTGGCGCTGTCAAAAGCTTGTTGTCGTATCTCCTCCTAAACCGTGGGAATTTAAGTTTCGACTAAGGTGCCCACAGATTCTAAAAATTCCGAGGAACCTGCTAAGCTGACTTAAATTTCGAAAATCGAATTATTTTAGAAGATATTAATAAAAAACTGAAAAAATAAACATAATGGTTGCCAGATTTGGCATAAAATCATTCATTCCTTTGCAACAAAGCGTCTCCAAGTATCTAGAATCGCGTGAAATTTACAAACCTGAGTTAGAAGTACGCCCATTTTACGCCAAAATAAAAACTATCTTTCTTCTATATTAATAAAACAAATTGTACACTATTAGTTAGTTTGTTTGAATGTGCCTCGCGGTGGTCCTAGACCTACCAAATTTTGTACGGAAATTTTCCATGACAGTTCCCGACACACCTCAAAGCGATTTTTTCAAAATTCGAATTATTTTAGGAGATATCGATAAAAAACGTATCGCAAAAGGCTAATTTTTGATTTCCGCCATTTCGTAATTGTAACCCCACAGTGGAAAAAGCGCCGTTTAAGCTTATCTAGGTTGCCACATTCAGCAAGTTTATTAAATGATTCAGACTCTTGAAGTAAAAATAAAAGAATAACGATTTTTTTTGTGTCTAGATTATTTGTAAGGCTGTTTTTAAATTAAAATATCGTGTGCATTTGAAATCAGAGCAGGAATGAAATGTTTTATACTCAAAAGAAAAATATTATTTAAAGAAATCTTCTGAGACTAAAATGTGCGACTTTTTAATTTGGCGAAAAATTAAACGGTTTTGTGCGATTTTCAGGAGATTATTCTAATGCTTGGCGCAATTTATCGTAATTTATCGTCTGCTGAATACACCTGAGAATAAGTTTTTGAAATTTTCATTCAGTTGGAATTTTGCATTTTTCTGTGCAGCTTTTCTCCATCTATTAATGACTATGTCATTTTATCTCTCACCCCCTTTATTGAAAATTGTATGAAAAACGTGTCCCAAAAATGCGACATAAAAGTATGCCACATAATTTTACATATATTTAAATACTATTAGTTCACAACAGCTTTAATCTATTGTTACAATATTTCGTAAGCTACAGAATATGCATCACATGTATTTTTTACATATATTTGAATACTATTAGTTCACAACTGCTTTAATCTATTGTTACAATATTTCGTAAGGTGTAGAATAGGCATCACCTGCTTTTTTTCTATAAATAGGTTACAATAATATGAAATAAGTAACTCAAAATGTGTTACACAAAGTTGACAATTTTCGAATAGTAAGTTCGCTTAGACAACAGGAGTTTTGAATTAGCGATTATTCGTTTTTCCAAAACAGCATAACCAATATCTTGAAAATGAAAAATAATTAAAATGCAGATTATTTTAAAGCCGGTTCGGTCCAGCTGGATTATTTGCTACAAGTGGAAATATTTGGCGGCGTTAACTATGCCATGATAGCAGTTATAGTACACTTTGGATATTTGCTAGCGCGACGAGATGGTATAATTCGTGGTGCTAAGTACGCCAATCTGCAAACGATTATATAAATGAAAATATGGATAACGGTTTTCCGGTAACCTTAAATGAAGAGTAATTATAGGTTGTGAGCATGTGTAAATCGCCAAATAATGAAAAGTCGCCATTGGTGGCAAGCTATCCTATCTGTTCCGTAGCTTTCATTAACTTTACATGTACGCAAGTCGCCAAATAATGAAAAAATCACCATGGGTGGCAAATTTGCAAGGTGTCCAATAGGTTTTACATTATTAAAAATACAGCTGAAACAGATTTTCTGATTTTATTATGCTTTAGCTTCTAATTAATATAACTTTTGAATGGCAATACTAAATATCATTGTGTTTCTGAGGAGTGCAAATAATTTTTCCACCGGTTATAAGCGGAGTCCGCACTCCAGGTGGAGTATAGCTCAGGACCCGTACAACACGGATTCCCATAACAAAATATCTTCCGTGTTATGAGGGGGAGGGGGTCTACTGCAGTGTGAAGTTTAAATTTTTATGTACCAATGAACATGCAAGAACCAAGCAATGTGTAGCTCAGTAACATTCTATCTGATCCAAACTTTGGGTTTTGTCTGTTGAAATTATGTCTTTTATAGGAATAAGTCTTATTAGGGGCCGAATGCCTAATACGAAAAGCGAGCGTAGCGAGTGTGGGGGCTTTTACCCCTAGTTATAAAAGAAAACATATGAAGGACTATTTTCTTCGAAGTAATTATTAACGATACACTAAATTATGAAAAATCGCTAAATTATGAAAACTCACTAAATTATGAAAAATCGCCATAGGTGGCAAATACGCAAGACGTTCCAGGGGTTTTACATAATTGCAAATAGTGCGAGGTTTAAAATTTTATGTTCCAAGGAGTGTGCAAGAACCAAGCAATGTGTAGCTCGGTAACATTCAATCTGATCCAATCTTTAGATTGTATCTATTGAAATAATGCCTTTTTTATGAATAAGATTAGGGGATGACTATCTAGTACAAAAAGCGAGCGTAGATTTGTATCAGAGAGTCAGCGAGCGCGATTCTAGGGCCTTGGCCCCTAGTTATTTTTAAAATCTTATCAAAACAATATCAGTCTAACTATCTATATATATGTATTATAACATATATCTGCTCGATATATATCTGCTCGAGGCAGATTCTTGAAAGTCGGTTTTGATGCAGTTTGGCCATGTTCATATTCTCTCTGTCCAATCAGTAACCAGAATAAAAGCCTTTCTTCACATAGACGAATGCCATTTCATAACACATTACGTCAGTTTCACGTCAAATTAAAAAGATTGAGAAAGAAATAAGTCGAAATGTATTTCTTAAGTTCATAAATTTTAAAATTGTTAACACGATCGCGTGGATAACAGCAGTTTAAAATTTTAAATGATGCCTTTTCCCGAAGTGATATAAATAGCGGTATTCATTTGGCAGTTTTCTTCTGAAATCATCAATTTAATAATATTGGATGCTGAATCCATTGAGCACAATCACCAATCACTTTCGACAGCCTAAAAATTTTCGCACTTTGGCAAGTTTTGCAGTCATGGGTTTGAGGAGTTATATGCACAAGTTTAAACGCTCCCAAAAGAACTAGATGAAAACAAAAGGGAACAAATTAGCGATAAATGCAGCAGTTAAGGAATTTGAAATTATTAAAACTGCATTCATTGGCAGCCCCCACCCCCCCCCTCAAAAATAAAAGAATAATAATAATAAAAATATGCTCACAGGGTGTTCAGTGCTAACGCTGCCCAATGGCTATTTCCTAAATTGTTAATCAGAGACACATAGTTCCAATTGCGAAAATGCTTTAAATTGCATAATCTATTGCATCAAAAACAATCGAAGTCAATAAATCAATTCCTATAAAAATTGCGAAATTTAAATCTTTATACCGTCCCCCGGTCCTATCAGTTATATTTAGAAAAAAATTATCTTTACATATTTCATGAACAATAAATGAAATCCTCCTTCTACGCCTAAAATTCACCTAGTTACAGCTGCTTAGAGTTATAGCACTTTTCGAGCTGCGAAATAGGAGTTCTATAAAAATGCATTTCAGAAAAATTAATGTACATGGTTTTGAGCTTTGTAGCTAGTTAAAAAGCGAAAACTACATTTTGCTGATATTTATTTGTTCATCTCAAACGCATAAATTATAAATGAATCTGTTGACACTGTTTTTGCAAGCACTTTTTGTAAGAGAATTAACATTGCACTTATAAATTTTGTAATGTTTCTCTGTGTCAGAAATTTGGTTTGCAACACTTTTTTTTCATTAAATAAATTCAGTGATGAAAAGTTATATGTTTCGCTTCTGTGCTGTCATAACTATAAATTTATGGCTTGTAGTAAAAATTTCTGCCGTGAAGAGATAACTCTTTTTTATGCACTTCACCCGTTGCTCAAATCTAACATGTTATTCTGTTTTTTTTTTTTTTTTTTTTTTTTTTTTGTTTTTGTTTTTGTTTCTTTTCTACATTATGTTGTGTTTCGTCTTTTCGTAACTTTTTTCGTTTTGCTTGATAAATCCCTATGCATTTACATTTTCTTTTTTTTTCCTTTATATTCTTTTACTAATGTATAAAAATGAAGATTAACAGTTATAAGAAAAAATATTTTGCGAAGAAAAATGTAGTTTATACTGCAAACATGTTGACGCATAAAAGATGAATTGCATAATAATTTAGAGATAATATTTTGAAGGAAGCTCTACTCTTATACGAGGTTAATTAATGCAATACCTAGAAATAACTTGAGTGAGAATCTGAAGAGGACTAAGAATCTGAACTTTAATTGTTTAAATTAAAAGTGTCACTATAACAATTAAGATATCTCTTCTGTTTGCGCTTGAATTAGGTAATGATTCACTAGGTTATAATAAAGAAGCATTTCTACATCAGAAACAATGTGATTTTTTATTTTATTTTGGCATAAATTTTATGAAAGTAATGTAATTTATCTACTTTTTATAAATATATATATGTTTTGTATACTAAATGTATACATATGTACATATTGTTGCGGAAAGTCTGCAGAATTGTCGAGTTCGTACGCTGGAGAATCCCGTATGCATTGGAAATTCTAGTAACGAGTCGAATTCTCAGGACGATGCAAAAACTTTAGTGTTTCTAAAAATGCAAATAACACTCTTAAGAGCACAAATGGCAAGAATTTACCTGGAGTAATTTTATTTACATTAGCCAGTCTATCACAGACACTTCCTCAAATAACAAAATTCGCATACAGTAAAATTCTACCTTAATGTGGAAAATAATCTCTGGGATACCGAAAAGATTCGAAATAAAAAGCTTCATCACCCAGAATTGCTCCTCTACATACAAATATAAAATATTCGAAATTAAAGCTTCAAACCACGCAAAACAGCGGCGTACAGCGGCGTTTTAAGCAGCAAATAAAAAAAGCAAACGTGTAAAGGAAAGTTATTTGAAGAATACAACTGTGATTGAGTCATTGATCTGAATTAGTCTCGAGCGACAATATTGGTATGGATTCCCTTTCATATGCACCCGTATGTCGATCCACTTGACTTCGCCTTGTAGGGCTACTTGAAAGACACTCAATGTTAATATATAGTTACGCTGATCCCTGATTCCCTGACTCACTCTCTAACAATTCCGGGCAACCACTTCAAGATAAAACTTTTACCGTCATTACTCCAAGAACATTAAAAAGCTCAAAAGGATTAAAAAGCACAAAAAGCGTAATAACATCTACCTCGTTTGTACGATTCGCTTGAAATGCTCATAATTATGTATAAGAATATAGAAAACAATCTGCGCTACTTTAAAAATCTGAAAATACACCCGTTCTCTAATTTTTAAGCAATTTTTTTTGTGCTATTTTCACCTCTGTTTTATTTTCGAGAGAAAAAAAAAGGTTAAACATTTGCTTGAGAAAATTACCTATTTCAAGTGAAAATTACGTCATACAATTGGAATTCCAATACGTTTTTAAAATAGTTCTTCCAGATTAGACAGTTTATTATTATTTTTTCACAAATAATGGACAGTAATTGACAAAATTGGTCACAATGACGTCACTGATGGTAAACAGTTTTACAGTTATACGAAATAAGTAATTATTTCTGTTGCCAAATTTGGAGATATTTCGGAAAAACTCACCAAGGTCGATGACAAATGGCGAAATTTTGGGCATGGACAAACAACGACTGACTACAGACTTAATATATTGAAGATGTCCGTAGATATTAATGTATTGAAACTCTTTTGGGTGGTACTATAAATAAATTCTCCAGTAGATTGGAACCAAAAAATGGAGATGCACAACTAGATGTTAAAACAATCTTATATATGAAATTTCAACATTCTACGAGTACACGGTAAAAAAAATTCGGAAACGTTACCCCAAAAAATGGGGCAGCTCTTGTGGTTTAAAATTGCGGAAACGTTTCAGGACCATGCGGGTAAAGTATTTAGAAACGTTTCTGCATATGTCGGAAACATATTTACCTATTTTCCTGCATTAAGGTTTCTGGAAAAGATGGGTAACGTTTCTGTATATTTTGGTAAAATATTGAGTAACCTCTCCGTGTATTTCGGAAAGGTTTCCGAATTAACGAGTAACCTTTATGAGTTTTTTAGAAAAAAGTAACATGCACTAGAGGAAGCGTTTCGAGTACCTTAAACTAGATGGCAGCACCAAACTCTGTCGGAAGGAGCGGTGAGGACTAGCGACGAGAATCGAACGCTGGACCTACGCATTCGGAAGAAAGCACGGTACCACGACGCTGCGGTTTTCTTGCCGAATTTTGCTTTAAAAGTAAACTGACTCTTCCAAACTTATTTGTGGTACGGCTTGTTTTGGAAACTTAAAATTTTTTTGAAGTATTTTGTAAATGGAGAGAAAATACCATAATTAATAAATATAAATTAAAATCTTAAATCTTTTTTCTTCCACATAAATTATTTTCAGGAGATAATGTGCTGTTTTATTTAAGTATTCATCCGGCGATGTCACTTGGTGACTGGTCACAAATAAACTTCACAGTGACTACACAGTGAAGTTACATCACTCACAAGTTACCAGACCCTTATTATCGCATGGGCAAATATGGACTTTGCCCAGGGCCCCCAGTTTCAAATGTTGTTCTGAAATATTCTTTTATATGTCAAAATATTATGAAAAAGAAAACAAATTTTATAGATGGGGACCCCAAAATTCATCAATGCCCGGGGCCCCTGTTGATCATAATCGGGCTGTGCAAGAAGTTACAATGTGACAGTCCTGTGACAATTGTGACCCTCTGTGACGTCACAGCGACTCTTTTGTGACCATCTGTGCTATTAGGGGCGTTCACTGTTATCCCTCTGTCTCTTGGCACTTGGCGCATGCGCGCGAAGTCCCAAATAAAGATTTCCTTTCGCCCGTAAATACTTTACCCCGAAATATGGGTAATGTTTCCGAAATCGTGAGTTCGAGTAGAGCATCGGTAGGTTACGCTATACTTTCGGAAACCTTTCCGCTGTAAGTATGTAGCGTTTCTGAATTTTTTTACTGTGTAATAGTTTTTGAGATATGAAAGGTAAATACATACACACGTACACCAACGGCAACTTGTTGACTTTTGGAGTAACTTTTAAGGGAGGCCCGTGACCGTGGTCGAACCATCACCAACTGTATGGTAGGACGGTATTGTGTTTGAAATGGATGAATGTCGCTAAAACTGCCATGACGGTAATGTGTTGGAAATCTTTAGTGTTCCTGTAGCAGAACTATGGATGATACAGACACTATTTTCGATGGAGATATTCATTTTGTAACCCTTAACAACATATATCATTTCTGAGTCGTTTGAACTAGCCTAATACCTCTAAAATACGCTTTAATCAATCTCTGCCCGTAGAGGGTAATGTATTTAAAATCTTTTGGGCTGTCCTGTAGATAAACTATCCAGTCGATTTGAACCAAAAGAGGAGGTAAACACCTAGATGTTACAACTATCTTAAGTATAAAGTTTCAAAGTTGTACGACCAATAATTTTTGAGATATGCGAGTTACATACATACGTACGTACAGACTGCATAGAAAAACGGTTCAAAATAGACTCGCGGTCGGTTAAAATGTGTTGTACATGCATTCATATGAACTTGCATGTTAGAGTACGATGAGATGCATCGGAAAAATTCTTAACAGTAAATTTAGAGGTAGTCAAATCGGTTTTTTCGTCAAAATCTGACTCCCGAAATTTTTTGCGATCACATTTCTTCCTTCCTCTCCGCACAAGTAAGTAAAAAACGACAAAAGAAAATTTGTGGCCTCATATCACAGATTACACTCTACTTTTATATACTAAATATCGCGGAATTCGCGATGATTATTTTCGTAATATCACATTAAAGAACTCGCACACCGTATAAAACACATTTTTTTTGAATGGCCGGAATCTGACCATGGAGGCATCGGCCATTACTAAGGGATGAGTTCTTGGTTTCTTTATTATGCGGGCACCTAGTAGGTGGACCAATGTCGCCCTCTATGAAGGGACGGACACAGTAATAGCCAAGCCCAGCCGGGCATGGAACCCAGGCAGAGGGGAGTTGTACCCGAAACCGTAGTACGCTTCGTTTCCTACCATACAATCTGGTCGGCTCCATAATAAAAAAAAAAATAAAAAAAAAAAAAAAAAAATGCGCGACTGTGTCGTGGACACGGGCGTGTGTTTTTACGTGAGTTTGTGTAATTTTCATTTGGCTTTTCGACGATATAGGCTGACATTGCATTATTTTATTTCAATTTTTTTTTAATTTAAGACTGTAAGATCACTATAATTATTTCACTCTAATGTTTTATCTACGCAATCGATAGATCTTGTCGAGAATTGACTATTGAAACGCAAACGAACGTTCCAGCTTCTCGACTCAAAGTTTGTACGAAACGGACATTGTGTGGCGCAGCAAAACAACCTCAAAATGGCAGCACTTCCCCATCCACGCAAGCGATGCGTTACAGTCCTCACTCAACGTAACGAATTCTTATTAGCTATAATCCTTTAGCTATCGAGTGGCGTAATTAAACTTTGGGTGTAGGTGATAGATATGTAGCTGCAATATCAAAAATTATCTCTCGTTTTGTTATAATCTGTTTTTTGAATTCCCTCCCACTGTGGAAGCAAATTTAAAGATATAGCGACTATTTTCACGTCATAATTCAGAAGATTTTGAAGAAAAGGAATACACTTTGTACGGAATCACAGAATTACAAAAAATCTTTAAAATTTAAAAAGTCTGTCTTCACGTGGGGGGTGTATAATCATGCTGGTACTAACGAACAAAAACTCTCACACGCTGAAGAAGAAGAAAAAGAAAGTCCTGAACACAGGTCATGTTCAGAAGACGTTCATGGATTGCTCGATATGCAGTAGGTTGTGGACGTATGTCACGGAATGAGATTATAGTGCTACCATCTGATGACTGCACTACTTCATAGGCGATTGCACTGGAGGGATGGGCGGTGAGGATTTGGCAATATGGGGCAGCTTCGTCCGGGGCCTTCGCTATTTGTAACGGGCCTGCGCGTGTATTTCGATGAGTCATCCAAAGAGGCCTACGGATCCTCACGTCTTCACGTATACATCAAGCAATTTTTAAGCTTTTCGATGCTTTGAAACGTTATTTAATGTAGTTTTAAGTCATGACTGTGTGTTACTAATTCAAGTACGAACTCATTGACAGTTTCTTTACTATGATACATACACGTGGACATTAAAGTAAATAGATACATGTAATTTGAAGGAAAAACAAAGTAGTGCTAATTCTCGTGATTCATTATTTTAGCTTGATTTTTAATATACATGAACAAATTAAGCTGACTTTTAGTATACATTAAAGTAAACGAATACACAAATGATACAGGCATTTTTATGCATATCTTTATACTGAATGCTTAAGTTTCACATTTTCAAAGCAGTTACAACCATTATTACTCTTAAAATAAATTTAACTAATAGTTATTAAATTTTCATTTATTAAATATTGTTCAATTAATATATTAACAGAATATATGACGAGGAGATGAAATAGAATTTAAAATATTTGATATTTACAATTCACGTATAAAAAATTTAAGTATTGCTACACTATTTAATTTTTAATCTTTTGTAAGGCGTAGGTATCAGAAGAAAGTTTGCTATAATTATAAGTACAACCCGTGCACTGCTCTTCCTTGGTATTTAAATGAAAAATAATGTAAATTAATTTAACGAGAATCATTTAGAATAAATTACACAATAAAGGGTGTCCCATAAATAGTAATACGAACTTAAAGGGGAGATAAAATATAGCAAAAGGATTAAGATTCACGTAACAGTGTATGATCGAACACGTTTATTAACTGTTTTTATTTTGGTTAGTTCAAATGAGTTTATTTATCGAAAATTTTACCATTCGATATGACATGATTTATAATTTTCAGATTTAGTTCCATGTATTTTTTTTCTCCAAAGAAAAATAATAAATTTTAGAAAACCATACTAGGAAATACCACTAATATTCCACCTCTTTTTTTAAAGTGGTTATTAACTGATGATTGAAAAAAAAATGTTTTCGTCCGTGCATTGCTGTATATTAGGGTTGTGGCCAAAAAAAAAAATAACCCTTCTGCACGGCCTTTGAATACAAATTAAGATATAGCAACAGCTCTAGGACTCGAAAAATTTCAGGATTCCTTTTCACAAGTTGCTCTAATCACTGTAATAAACTAAAAATAAACGATCCCTGAATTAATTATTTTTTATTATAGCCATTACCTAATGTACCTTATAGACATTACCTCTAACATTAAATGGAACTTTGAAATTGAGCATAATGAACGCTTATAAAAAATATTAACTTCAATTAAAGTTTCTACATAAACATGTGCATAAATTAATAGTATATTTTACAGTACTTCTGCACTGAAACCAATATCACACATTTAGTGCATTTATAATAAATGATAAATGACATTTTCAACTGAAAGAATTAAACAGATAAGAATGTCTAACTAGTATTACAACGAACGCTTATTTACTAGAATAATAAACTACCGAAGTTAAACGATTTCAGATTAAAATAATTTATAAATAACACATGAATATTAATTCATAAAACATGGTTTATATCCTATAAATTTGTAGAATTTCTAAATGAGTAATACAGGTGTACACTTACCGTTACATTCAGAATTGAAAGTTCGAATTCTTTGTTGATTTATTTCCATAAATAAAGGCGCAATCTTCAAAAAATCATTACCTACATCTAAATCACCTTGTTATTAAATCACTATGACAAAACTATAACAAAATTGTTTTTTAATTATAAAATAAAATAACGTTTATAATACCAAATCGCATACAATCGAACAGCGCAAATGCAAACATTAGGCCTCAATGATTCAGCCATTTTTTCCGGTGGCAACGAATAAGCAGGCCCGGTTGCCAATAACGATGGCCCCGCTTCGTCACACTCACAGTAATGAATTCAAAGCAATTTTCTGACGTAAATATACGCAATCGTAACAAATATATTTTACAGCTCCATATTTTAATCCTCTAAAGATAAACATATATTTCCTTTATTCGTTTCTTTGTTCCTAAGGCAACCACATAAGCATTCTCGTTCACATGCTAAGTATGAAAATTAAACACATGCAACAGCAACTAGTGGCCAGCGCGGAAAATGCTTCACCTTAAACCAGATGTTCCCAGACATTTTTCCTTGTAGACCATTTTCAAAATTTAACTGGTTTCGGTGGACCCTATGCTGCTACATTTCTACCATATTTCCAGCCAACTGAAATGATCCCCCCATTATTTTTCACGCTAACACAGACCCCTGTCGAGTCTCCCGTGAACCCCTGGGGGTACACCTGGACCCCTTTGGGAATCACTGCCTTAAACCATTAGGATCGCTGCACGCCGCTCAGTTTCCAGTGTTCACGCAGTTAAAAATTAGTTTGGGGACCACACATGCCAGCAAGGTCAGCACCAATATCAGCTCCTATAGTGCATCTTCGTGCTTTTCTTGAAACATCTAAACAAATTGTTGAAGCACAATCTCCCGTTTTTACAATATAATAAAATTTCGATTTATTGCATGTGAGGGTCTATCGCAGAGTATGGTACGGCTAACAAATGGAAGGGCGATATTATGGGTCACTATGGTTATCACACAAAATGAGCTTTCTCCATCAAAGTAATAATAATATGAGTTCTAATAATAACTGTAAAACGTAGGTGTAACTTACTAAAGACAGCCCCCCCCCCTCCAAAAAAAGAATGTTTAGGTATTACCTGTATGTAAATATTTTCTAAACTAGGAAACATTTTGTCACCCCACCCCCTACTCTTGCATTTCAATTAATGTCAACTACCACCCTAAGAAGGATAGAAAATTTGAGAAAAACTCTTCCATGTATTAATTTATATTCACTGTAAATCTTGTATACCATAGTTAATGCTCTTAATACTAATGCAATTAATTTCTGTAATTGAAAATTGTAAGTTAAGTTTTTGGATTATTTTTACAATAATACTTACAAACTTAACATATAATCAAGAAAATATTCCGGAAAGAGGAAAATACGAATGAACTGAAATATGATTGCTATAGTAACAATTGTTCATAATGTCTAAATTGAGATTCATGAAAAATATTAGGTGTACCGGAAAGTATTGTCGTTTTTTCGTATGTCAATATTTTGCCTAGCCAAAACTACAGAAGCTTATAATACGAAATTTGCCAGGTACGTGAGTTTTATAACATAGGCGCTAGAAAACAGAGCATTTTCCAAAATTTGTAACTCATGGGGGATAGGGAGCCAAAACGTTCTTTTCATATATCCTGTGTGATCTCAAAGAATAAAAGAGATATCCATAAAATTCTTGCCTTAAAATACAATGCTCACGAATACCTAAAAATAGATTTCAGAACATTTCGAATAGAATACTCCAAGGAGGGTAGACGTGATAAAAGGGGGGGGGGTGGCCATTTTTCTCTGAGAGGTAAAAAAAAATTACCTATAGAATTCTCGCTTTGAAATTATGAGTCCTGTGCTTAGGCACAGCTTGTTTGTTAATTCAATAATTGATGAAAATTTATTTGTTTGAATATTATGTAAAGCAACGACATTTTTTTTTCCGGTACACCTAATAATTCCTAAGGCCTCGAAATTTTCTATTTGCACAAACTGGGTTGATTAGACCCATTCAAGTGAAACTTAATGTTTATTAAAAGGGGGCAGGACATCTATTTATTTAGTACGCTAACGTATGCGGTACCAAAATCGACGATATTTCCACGCTACGAACGACAACACCTAGATGCAAACATTAGTGATAACAATAATGGATGTGCAAAAATCCAGAATAGAAGTTCAATGACGTCAAATGGAGCAAGCATATGCAGCTAGATTACAAAATAATAATAGATACACAAAAATGCAAGATCTTTCGAACTTTTTCACAGCTTTCAAATATCGAATTTGCAATACTTGACGCATTTATCGCCCATCTAAAAATGGCACCATGCTGTGGGGTAAAGCATAATTCCTAATTTAGCCATCGGCTTTTATGATAACACCCAAAATGTGTAGAAACCCTAACCGAAATAAATTTAATGACAAATACTGTTAAAACAAAGAAACATTATTTTTCGTTGAAATGAGTCCAGAAATTTAGTCAATACTGCACTGAGTATAAAGAACAGTAAGGTACGGGTCGGCGAAACTGGCCGCCTTAGCGGCTAGTATATTGAAATTTATCTGAAACCAGTAGATTTACGATGATTACAACAAAATTACAGCTATATGTTTCATAAGATAACAATACTTATTCATTTATATCAACCCAATATTTTATTGTCTAATTTGTGCAGGATATATTTTGGAGAAAGGTTGACAAACATTATATTTTCCATTTCACTCATCTTTTGCACGATCTGGAGGAGATTTTGTGATATCCTGAAGGGCATCCTTCTCTTTTGAATCTGTCTCATCTTGCTCGTTTGGGGGTCCGGTGCCAGGCTGGTATCCTTTGGCACTTTTCTCATCTTGACCTTTTGAAGGAATGTTATCTTTTTGAGATCCTTTGCCAGATATATCTTCTTTGGCATGCTCTTCATCCTGCTGTTTTCCAGATCCACAGAAAAAATCTTTTATTGAGCCTATCATTCCCTAGAAAATAAAATATGCATAGATATTACACTGTGTGGTGCATATAAAGAAGGTTATTTGTATGTAAGTTCCAAGACATTTTTCTATGCATAAAGTAATTTGCCTATTTTCGTTTTTTTATAGATTTATTATGTTGTCTATAGTAAGGTTTATAATAATGCTTTTTAACACTATCCAACAAGGTTGAAAGTGTTTATAATTTCGGTTTGTCTGTCTGTCCGTCCGTGCTCTAACTTCCGTAAATATGCATCGATTTCTACGAGCTGCTATTCTTAGCTACTGTACCATGTATCCTACTGAAAATGGTCTTTGTAGCATTTACAGTTTTTCTACAGGAGCACTCAACATATTCTCCATGGGAAGTTATTCTTTAAAGCGCATCATCCTACATCCTACTATAGAGTTACGCTGATCCTTGACTTTCACATAAAATTCATTTCCGACATTACTGCAAAAAGATTACAAAGTTAACACAAAATGTCTAATAACATCTACACCGTTTGTGCGAGCCGCTTGAAATTTTACATAATTATGTATAAAAATATAGAAAATAATATGCGCTGCTTTAAAAATCTGAAAATCCACCCGTTCCCTCCTTTTTAAGCGATTTTTTGCTATTTTCAGCACTATTTTATTTCCGAGAGTCAAAAAAGTGAATCATTTGCGTGACAAAAATACTTATTTCAAGTGAATAGGACTCATACAATTGGAATTCCAATCTGTTTTCAAATTTGTTCTTCCAGGTTACACAGTTTATTATTATTTTTTTTCACAAATAAATCGTCTGCACAGATATTTGAATGGCTGTGTACAAAAAAAGAAATCTTTCGACTGCGAAAAGTTTCCACGCGTTTGCAGAAGAGCTTTAAATTCGATTGGGTATATAATAAAAATTCAATATGGATTTATTTATTTTAGATAGATGAAAATTAAATATATGGAATGTAGATATGTTTTCGTCAAATGCTTTTTTCTAGCGTCCTTTGTAGGTTCAACAACGGGCTTTGACTTCTAGTATATAATAAAAATTGAATATGAAGTTATATATTTTAGGTAGGCGAAGATTAAAATAGTGTAGACATGCTTTCGTCAAATAGCGCGCCCGTTGTAATTGCCTCCACAAAAGGCAGTTACTTCTAGTTTTAGAGATATTCTGGTATTTGAAATGAAACAAACTTGATATATGTGTTTAAGGATTATAAGATGAAGCTTTCCAGCGAAAACAGTGCCTGTATAGTTAAAAGTTTTTATAGGAGCTCAAAATAATTTCAATACAATACGGCCAATGGCAGTTTAGATGCAGACATCTCTTTAAAGCAAATAATACTATCCTAGAATGTAATTAGCTAATAATCTGACGACGATCGTGTGCATACCTCAAAATTTGAGCCAAAAGTCGCCAATGTTGGTGCTTTTTGTGATAAAGTGCCAAAGGGGTGCGAAAAAAATGCTTTGAAAAATGAACCGAACTTGACGATATTTTCATTATTTAGCGATAAATCGAAAAGGTACTTACGTATTATCCTGGAGGTCACTAACGCCAAACTACTTTTCTTCAAATTTGCTGGCAAACTGTTGCCAATCGTATTCCGAACGATCAATAATTTCATATGTCGGCGATTTATCTCGGCAAAAAAGTTGCTCGTCTTGGCGGACCGGCCAAGACGGAACAAGATTGTGTTGGAAAGTGTTTTATAATCTATGGCTTTAACATGATTTATCTTTCTTGTTTCAACGTGTCTTGGTGTCTGACATTTGAACTTACACAAAGATGAGTCCTGGCAGGATAGTTAAAAGGCAATAGCAAAAATGATTTCAGAACGAGGAATCTGCCATACCGTCTTAGTTGTGAACTCCAAGAAAATACTAAGTATTCGACAGTTATTTATGCATTAATAAGAAAGTTAGAAAATGTTTCATTATCTTTCCTTAAGTCATAATTCATTTAGGCTAGAAGGTACAGAAGATAAATCTTTCATAATGTTAGTAAAGAACTCTTACTTTGCCCTGTTCTTCGACATTTACAGACTTGATCTTATGCATGACTTCTTTTTCCTGAAGTTTCTTTTCCTTTGCAAGTTCCTTTATCATGTCATTGAACTCGCCGATGCTCAGCTGTTTCTTTGACCTAAGGGAAGAATTATCAATGCATGAGAGTTAAGATTCGCTGCAATTCATCACATAAAGAATCTCTACATAAATAAGTATTTTTTTTACAACAAATAACACAATACAGGACAACTTATCTGGATATTTTGTTGATATACTTCGTTGATGATATTACTTAGAGCTCCATATATTTCAATATGAGAATTTCCAACTATGCACTTCTTGATTAGTAAATATACAGTTATTTAGCATACATTTTTAGTTTTGGAGGGCAGGTTTTAATACTTACATTTATGAATCTTTCATTTTGTGGAATCTTAGTAAAATTCACACAACGTTTGTTTTGAAGTGAATACGTCTCTAAATTTGCTTCCGTAGTGGGAGCCAATTCAGAAAACTGATGATAACAAAATTGGGGGATACTGTTTGTTATTCGAGCTACATATCTACATAGCTAAAGGATCAAAGAATTTGTTACGTTGAGTGAGGGAAAAGCGCCGCCATATTGAGGTCGTTTGGCTGCATCACGTAATATCCGTTTAGTATGAAATTTGACTCGGAGAATATAGAACGTTCGTTTGCGTTTTAATTGTCAGCTCTCATCACGACCTGTCGATTGCGTACATAAAACAGTAGAGTGAAATAGTTATGATGAATATATTAGTGTTAAAGTAAAAAAATTAAATAAATATTGCAATGTCGGTCTGTACTCGTTGAAAAGCCAAATCAAACTATAGAAAAAGTTTACGGTTAGAAAGGGCTTATCAAGAGCTATCCATCGATACCCGTAAAACAATATATGACTGAGTGAAGCGGTACCGGGAACGTATAAGAAAGATTATATTCGAATACAAACCAGATCTCACAACACCAATCACGAACGTCGAAGACTTTAATATCAATTGGGAGTTTTTGCGCTACGTTTCTTTCCACGTTAACTCTATCCGCTATTCGGAGTACTTAGACCAATCAGGTTTCGAAATTTGTTCGTGCACATGCGCTGTATTGTCCGATGGCATTTAACGTTAGCGTTACCGTGGGAAGAAACATAACGTAAAAACTATCTAATGTCTCGCAGGATCGACTAATTTGTCTTACATGGAAATTTCTCCAGCAACGCTAGGTAATACCAGTATTATTTAACTTGTACCAGAAATCTCAATGTATCCTGTATGCCATTTTTTTCGTTACTTTTCGTATCATAGAGCTATCATTAATAAAGTTATAACACTGTAATTATTTCTTTACTTCATTTCATACCTGAACCCGATGAAACTAAAAGAAAATATTACTCGTTACGTACACGCATTGACGTCAAACACACGGCCGTATCCACTCCATAGTCATACCCCTTTTTCCTCTCCTGAGTCTTCCCTCTTTGTCGTTACAGATAATGAAAAAGTTCAGTACCTTGTGGCACTTATAAAAGGCTAGAATCACGATTCTAAATTGTCACAAGAAGTACTTCATCGTGTTGACTTAAAACGTACCAAGAAGTATTTAATCATTTTAGAATTGAATCAAATATCTAATGTATGCTGCAGGGGAATCTATTAACGGCATAGTTTGAACAAAACATGCCATTTTTGGTACATAAATACAAATAAACTAATTATTTCAGGCACTTCAAAATTTTTGAATGCCTCTTTACAAGCTGTGCTATACACTGCAATAAGCGATAAACCTGTATCAATAGCGGAACTTTCAGAAAAAAATTCTTAAAAATAGACAATTTAACAGGATGTGTTCCTTTTCAAAAAATTTTGCTGTGCAATTCCTTGTTGAAGAATTTTTTAAGAAAGTTTTATAAAAGACACCGTTGTTTCATTTACTACGGTGGATAGTACACCTTAGAAAGAATCTTCCTGAATTATTTCGAGCCCCTGGTGCAGTTACCTTAGCTTAATATGTATACTTAGACCTTGAGGAAGATTTTGTTTCTTGTATTCTCTTGTATTTAAGGGTCATGTCGAACTACACCCTTAAATACTAGAATAGCCATATAACACAAAAATGTTTTTATGTCCAATTTAAAAAATTACATTAGTAATCTGGCATCACTTTACACGAATCACTCCCATGAGAAAAAAATATATTTTAAGTATTTGAACCAGGAAGTTAAATTTATAGGGGGGAGCACTTTTCTTAGAATGTAGGATAACGCTGGTGTTGCAAACAGATGGTGCAAAGGATACTGGGTAGCTGCGCATCTTCTGCTTCTGCGCATCTCAAGTTGTTTATATTTCCATGGAGGCGAAGTAAAGGGAGATCGTTCAATTAGCAGAACTTGAAAAAATTAAATACATACATTATGAATGTGATATATAATAATTTCTGGCTTCAGATGTGTTCTAATTGCATAATATTCTTAGAATACTATTTCGTAATTAATATAGGCAATGGTTTTGAAGCGAAGTAATATTATGTATGTAATGTGTTAATATTTTACCCAATAGCTGTATTTTAAGAAATATTCGAAAATTTAGAAGAATGTAGTATGTGGGAAAGCAATATTTAAAGAGTGTTTATTTATAATGACGATCACACTAAAACAAGCAGTATTTACATTTATTTCATGCTGTGACAAATTTTAACACAGCTTTGTTGCCACTGAAGAACTCGGCAATGAATTCAAATACATTTTCTAATGTAAATATATACCGTGGCAAACGATAAGATCTTTTCTGTCAGCCACGATATGCGCACTCGTTAACAAATATAAACTCAATATTTTAATAATCTTAAGATAGAACATTTCTTTTTCATTTTTTATTCATTTGTTTCTAAGGCAACCACGTAAGCAAAAGTGAAAAAATTAAATAAAATTTAGTTCTGATGCTAATAATCTCGTTCATATGCTAGGTTAAATAATTAAAAACATGTAAAAATTATCAGTCAGCACGGGAAATGCTTTATTCTTTTACCGATAAGATCGCAGCATGTCACTAGATTTCCAATGTTTACATAATTGAAACTTATTTGGGGTATCAAAAATCCAGCTTAGCAGCTATAGAGAGTGTCCACTTCTGTAATGTATCTCTGTGATTGAACTTTACCTTGAGAAATTTGTAAACGAGACGCTAGATAATAGGGAAGATACAATTCGAAACAGGAATTCTTCAAATAAAAATATGAACATTGTTTCCTCTTACAATCAACTCTTATTGTAAGACAGAACAATTGTTTTCAATTTATTAAATTTCTTACGTTTCGATCATTGCAGGAGCTCACTGCACTCTCACTGCCTGACGCAGACACCAGTATCTGGTACTGCCAGCCGAATTAGAGTCGTTTCCAAAGCTATAGCTTCATTAATCAGTTTCAAAAGTCCTAATGTGTTAAATGTTCTGGAAATAAATTTTGTTATGTTCATTTCGAGACTTTTTTTAATGTTACACAAACTTATTTTTCTATTTCTTTACATTGTTTAGCGCTTGACTTCCTTTTTTCATGAGCTATTTGTACAGTTTAGCGTATTATTGCGTACTTGGAGATCCATTCATTACCAAGCTTTCACGATGTTGATAGCACTTAAGGGGTCTTGTACATTTTAAAAATGATGAAAAAATAAAAGGTGATTTCATGTAAATGATCCTATATTTGCATAAATAATTTATTTACATGCAAGAATTTTTATAAGTGAATACAATGGTTTTTTTCTGTTTACATTAATGTCTTCTAAAGTCTTCCAAAATTATTAGGAATTTTAAATTAATTATCTGATTAAAAACAATTATTTTCCATATATGGCTCACTGCGCGCAGCCTAACACACGTGAAAATCATTTTACAGACGCAATATTGTTTCTACGAAAACTCGAATAATATATTATTAAAATGACCTATTTTTATACCCGTCATTATATATTTTTTAAATTTACAAATGATTTAATTTGTTAATTAGAAAAAGAATAATTAATTTTTATTTTTCTGTAAAGAGCTATGTAACATCTACATAACAATAAGTCATTTTAATTATGTAGTGTGAGAGTGTATGCAGAAAAAATATTGAGTCTCTAAAATGATATGAATATGTGTTAGGCTGCGGGCACTCAATCAAATACACAAAATACTTTCTTTTAACCAGTTAACAAATTAATTATTTGTAATTAATTTAGAAAACTTTTGAAGGCATTAATGTAAACTGAACAGGTCATTGTATTGAAATACCAAATTTCTTACATAAGTTATTTTTTTACATATAGGATCATGTACGCAAAAGAACTTTGTTCGATTTTCATCATTTTTAAAGGATACAAAACCCCTTAAAAGAAAATCATGAAATGGTTTAGTATGAATAATCATGATGAACAATAATAAGAAAAGGTCATTTTAAGTAGGCACACCAAAGTAAAGGTTAAAAGTAATGGTTTCTTATTAAGCACGTATTGCATAAACAAATAATATAGTTATTTATAGATATTTACTAATATCATATTTTTTTAAAAACTTGAGAATATTTTATCAATCCTGGTTACAAAAATAAATATTCAAACAATTAAATTAGTTTAGAAAGAAAAACTACAGTACCCTGCTTTCTTTGAAAAAGCTGCTTTTACGTCGTCACTGGAAACTTGCGAAATATTAGCCTGTTTGAACCACTTCTTAACACCTTCCATGTCGATCATTTTAACGTCACTCTCTTTGTCTTGGGATGTGGAAAATCCTTTAAAGAGCTCCTCCAGAGTGGAATCAGTTTGCTGGTCGTCACTTTCCTTACCAGTGCTCTATAATAAAGCATATTAATATGAAAAAATAATATTTTGAGGAAATGAAGTTGAAAACTGCGTTATTTGTTGAAACTGTGCATGAAATATTCGCGTGTAATGGTAAACTGAAAAGCAATAAGGTACTTACGAATTTTCCCGTCGGTACTCCAAGAACGATTTTGCATGCGTGTGGAAAGTGTCGAATTCATTGTTGCAATGCAGTTCATTGAAACTCTGGGGCGGCAAACATTGTTGGCGAAAATAACCGGCGGTAAAGCACGCAAGTACCAGCAATAACTATTAAGTATAGCAATTTTTAGTTATTTAAAAAGCTTATAAAAAAACTTGTAGGGAAAAAAAATGTTCTCTCCAATCTAATATTTTAAAATTGAAAAGTGTAGGAAAGAGAAAAGCAATTAAGAAAGAAATAATCAGAAGAACATTTAACTGACCGATCTTTATTTTCGCAACCGTTTGTCCTACATGCAAACTCCCAACTACAACAAATGTAATTAAAAAAACAAAGAAAACATACTTGGATATTTAGTACCAATGGTGACTTACTTTTTTAGCGATTTGCAATTAATTCATAATCATTTAACATTAGTGTTCCCATTAAAACAGTTCTCCATAAATTCTTATGCATAATCCTTTGCAGATGGAGTATTTAGCTACGGGAAACATTTCATCTCACCGTAATTCCAAATATCCAAGATTATCATTCTATTAAAGTACTTTAAGGTGTATATCCTTCATTTAAAAAAATAAACAATAAATAAAAGAACGAATTGACTTATTGCAAAATTTTCTACCAAGCAAAATATATTGTACACTGCCTCACGCAAACCTCTATCTCAACTTCAAAACTTAAAAAGACGGTCATTGTGCTTATTGATCATCAGTTTCGTATTGAGTGATAAAAATAAATGAATTTTTACGAATAAAACAATTAAATTTTAAGTATGGTGGTTTATCTTGTCAAATATATTTCGATATCCAATTAAAATCAATGGCACTTAACGCAATTGAAAAATACCTTTCGAATATAAAGAATGAAATGAGATACAGACTATCACAAATTAATGTTAGCACATGTAAATTATAATAACTGAATTTCATTTATTAACTGTTGAAATTTAAATGTTACCTCTTTCTTTTTTGAATTATCCATTCTGATAATCAATCTACTTCAGTCTCAAAAAATTGATTTTGGCTATATCTCAGATGAATGCACAATCTTCACTATATTTGCAATTTAAAATTATTTGGAAATGACTGCGTTATGGAATGAACTCTCGCGAAACACGAGTTTCTTGCGAGTTTCTGCAACTGTGAACCGATTCACGTAATTTTTTTAAGAGAAAAAAATATTTATCTTCAAATGCAGGCATACAGTAACACTTCGCTCACTATCTATTTAAACTGAATTCCATAAAAATATTATGAACTGGGTGATGATGTGCAATACCAAAATTTTAGTTTAGTTGTGAATATATCTGGAATTTATTATCATCCCATATTTTGAAATCGGAAGTAAGATAAATGTCAATTTGATGTCATAAGCTCAAAGTTTCAAAACTGTGACGTAAAATTTACATCACGTGCTAAGCAATTCCAAAAATTCCTTCTAATATGAATTGTCTAATTTTTAACTTGGGATTATGTTCCTGTATAATCGTCCTAAGCCCTAAGGCAGAAAAAAAATATTTCTTAACGTGTCGTTTTAAATGTTAATATTACTAGGGGCCAAGTCACCCTAGACTCGCTACGCTAACTTTTCGTATGGGGCACTCGATTTCTAATAAGGCTTATTACTCATAAAAATGCGTAATCTTCACAGTCAAAAAACGAAAATTAGATAATGTTACTTAGCCACACATTGCATGGTTCTTGCTTGCTCCTTGAAGCATAAAAATGTTAATGTCACAATATTTTTAAATATATGGAACACCATGAGCATTTGCCATTTAAAGCAGTTTTTCATAATTTGGCAAACGTATGCTTATAATCATCATTTCTCTTTAAGTTTGCAAATAAAACAGTACTTCATGTGTTCCAAAAACTACTGAATAGTTAGGACATCTTTCCACCAAGGGCAACTTTTATTTTGCGATTTGCATCTGTGCATAATCGATAATAATTTCCTTTGTAAGGTTGCCTTTAAAACAGCTCTCCATATGTTCTTATGCATAATCCTTTGCAGAATGGCGTACTCAGCACCGTAAAATAGTTCATCTCGCCGTAATGGCTAATGTCTAGGCTGTACCAAAATTGCTGTAACGTCCCAAAATATTTCAGTTCTGTAATGGGAAGCAAATAACAAAACTGGACCCAGATTTTTAAAAAGTGCCATTTTCATGCAAAAATTATAAATCAAGTCAAGTCATTGAAAGCTGCAGCTAGCTCATGAATCTAGTCCGTGTAATATAAAAATTTAAGCTTCACAATAAATTTGTAAAACCTGTGAAACCATGGAGGTTTATTCTGTGGAGGGGAAGCTAATGCTAGATTTTTGGCACATAAATTTCTCATCCAATATATGGTGCTCTACGCTAAGAAGGTCCGATAGTGAAGGGAAAATCAATGTTATCAAAGCGCGCTTCAATCCATTTTAAATAATTTTTCTTCTTGAAACATTTACGTTAAAAACTTCAAACGTAGTAAAATTTTATTGCTGAAAATATCAACTATAACATATATATTTTTTAAAACTCGATAGTTATTTATCTTTCCTGAAATGGAATTTATTAGAACATCGGATGTTGATGTTTTTCTTTTGCCTGAGTGATATGCCTGCGAAAGCTTTCTGTTGGTTTCGTTTTTCGCGTCGATCCAGACCAATCCGGACCCTCGAAATCGGACTCTCTACATCACAGGGCGCCCTCTATCGGATTTCAAATTTAGATGCCAAAATTGTGGCTTTCGACCACGGAAGCTTCCCTCCATCGTGGTTGGCGACTTACGCATGAGCATATATAATTAATAATCATTTTTCATTAAGTTAGTAAAAAAAAAGTGCTCAATATGGTTTTTTATCAGGTTGTAACGAAAGTTTTCTGCCATATCTGCCTGAAAAACTAACTTCTAATTCCTTAGATACCTGTTTTTGAACTTTCGGTACCAAACCTGTACCGTGTCACATGATACAACAATAGTACTTAAAGCTGTACTCATAATTCGTTGATATTCTGTAGCTGACTTTTTGCAACACAACTGGAAATAAATGATGGTTCTAATCCTCTAGAGTGATAGTTCCATTTGAGACACCGATTGATTCTTACTTTAGGGCCCCCACTCTCGCCAACGTAAAATTTCGCCGCGTTTTGGCGAACCTTCAGCCAATAGTCTGTGATCGCGCATGCGCACAAGTTTTAACGCTTCCCAGAGAAACTGGATGAAATTAATATGAACAATTCAGCATTAAACGCGCCAAGCAGGTAACGCAGTTGGCAGGTAAAATAAATGTAATGATGTACTTACATATTCCAAATGACTTCATTTGACAAAAATTTATGAGCAGATTCATTAAATTTACATGTATTTCCTTTATTAAAAGCGGATTCGTGAATTTTTACTTTATTTTAACCAATGAAGTATGTTGAATCGCAACAATTTTAGGAAATGGAATCAGAATGTTAAAATAATTAACAAAAGAACTAATTCTGCAATGATTTTTAAAAATTTGCAAGGCAAATTTAAAACACCTCACCAAATTAAGAAACAGAATTGATAAATTCACCGAATCCGCTGTTTAGAAATAGTTATCAACTAGTAAATTCGAAAAGAACTCAATTCTTATAAGTTAAAATATTAACATTTAAAATTGTCCTAGCAACCAATTTTCAGAAGCCAGAAACTTTTGCGTCCGTGATATTAAATTATGTCATTAATGCATAAATAAAAATACATATGTATACTTTAATATTTAAAGTTACCCTAGCAACCAAATTTCCCGTATCAGATTTATTTGTGCTTGACTATGCTAACATAAATGAGTTGAAATCGTCTGCTCCTATTAATACGTGGCCTCCTCCCCCTGGGGTCCCTCTAAATTTTGAAATTATTACCAAGGGGCTGTTCTTTCAAAACCATGATATCCCGCAAAACATGGTGGTGGGCGCCTGGAACGAGTGATACGATTGCCTGGACAATGACACAATGGTAATTGCTACGGATGCGTCCAAAGACACAGTGAAAACGTCCGTCGCTGCAGTAGCTTACCCGGCGGGCCTGTCAGAAGCCTATTTAGTTCCTAATGTGGACTCTGTCTTCACTGCTGAGGCCCTCGCTATCTGCGTGGCTGTTACCCGCCTCGCTAGTTCTGGGAGAAAATATGTTATCCTTACTGACAGTATGTCTGTTCTGGAGGCTCTCAGATCTGCTTCTCTGCGATCCCCGAAGGTTATCCTCTGGTTATATAATTGTCTATACAACGGGGAAAATGACAAGGTATTTTCCCTGGTGTGGTGCCCTGGGCACAAAGGTATCCCTCCGAATGAGCAGGCTGACAGTCTGGCTCGTAACGGCCCCTATAACTGCGCCAGCCTAAATAAGATATCCCCCGAGGATATTATGTCTCACATACGCACTAACTGGCGGGTGGAGACTGATTATGCCTGGATAAACAGCGACTACAGTCACAACTTTGAGCACCTCTCTATGGACCGCACGTACTGCAAATGGTTAAATTCTAGGCTACTCGATACTCTGATAGCTAGGTGGCGGACTAAATCCCTCCTTACGCGGCGTAAACTTTTTCAAATGAAGATGGTGGACTCCCCACTCTGTACGACTTGCTTTACCCATGAAACACCTGACCACTTGCTACTGTCCTGCGTTCGCCTCTCTTCGGAACGGAATCAGTTGTTCAACGACCTTAACATCCCCAGCTCCGCCGATTATTCTCTAATTATGGGGAAAGCGACTACTAGTAGAAAAGCCTTGCGGGCATTCGCCCGCTTTTCTTCTGCCGCTGTCGGCTTCTGAGTTTGAAGTCGACGGGCTTGAGATTTTATATGAGAGGCTCCGCCTCTCTCATTTCTTATGCATGGTTTCATGCTGTCTTCTTCATCACTGACACAATTCTTGAGCCCGGGAGTCACCCGCGTAGCTCAGGGTCCTTTTTTATTTTAGTTCTAGCCTGGTTTTTGGCTTCTTGTCTGTATCATTATTCATGATCAAGGGTATCATTATTCATGAGTGAGTAGTATGTTTCTTCCTTCTTTTATAAAACCCATCTTTGGAATCGAAATCTATCCTAAAATCGCCTACTAAAACTATTTTACAATCTTCGCCA
The DNA here is from genome assembly GCA_038373885.1 of Cheiracanthium punctorium. Lineage (NCBI taxonomy): Eukaryota > Metazoa > Arthropoda > Arachnida > Araneae > Cheiracanthiidae > Cheiracanthium > Cheiracanthium punctorium. Next base: position 240,121 of record JAWZYV010019487.1, read on the forward strand.
AGTATATTACAACTATACTTCACCGTTTAAAATATTGTTTCGAATGTGCATCTCAATCCACGAGTGTTTCGTGTTTGTCTTTCGTGGGTTGACTCCCACTGAAATGCCCAAACTCTCGCTAAGGTGGCGATCATTAAACAAATGGAGCTACCACGACGATTTTTTGTATTTATGTCGCAATCGTAATTTAGAAATAAAATGGCGATTTGGAACAACATGTAAGTACAGCATACCGGTACATTTTTATTTATTTTGGGTTGCCAATTAATGTAGTTTTAGTAATTAAGTGTCTTCAAATTCCTTAACTGGTGCGTTTATCGCTAATTTGTTCACTTTAGTTTTCATCTAGTTCTTTTGGGAGCATTGAAACGTGCATAACTCCTAGACCCATGACTGCGAAGCTCGCCAAAGTGCGGCGATTTTTTAAGTTGGCGAGAGTGGGGGCGTTAAAATAGGAACCAACTCTTTCTTGTTCCATAAAACACATCTTTGGAATTGAAATCTATCTTAAAATCTCATGCTGAAACTGTGTTGCCAAGCATCTTTGCCAAGCATATTCCAACTATCCTCCAACTTCGCCAAGCATATTCCAAATGTGCTCTGTTTTCCTTTCTTGTTCCACAAAACACTTCTTTGAAATTGAAATCCATTCTAAATCGCGTACCAAAACTGTTTAACAATTTTCACCAGGCATAGTCAAACTGTACTTCACCTTTATAATACCATTTAGAAAGTGTATCATAATCTATGAGTGTACCGTATTTGTCTTCTCTCATCCATAGAACATATCTTCGGAATTGAAATCTATATTGAAATCGCCTACTAAAACTATTTTACAATGTTCGCCAGGCGTTTTCTAACTATATTCGATACATATTTATAATAAATTGTCGCATTTTGGCACACAGTTTAGCGATCATTTATCAAAAATTGCAAACTTTGTGCGACTTTCAACATTTTATTAGCGCCACCCCCCCCTTTCCACGTTATATGGCAAACCCATTTGAAAAGTGACTCGACTCGAAAATTGTACCAAAATCGTGTCTACACAAAAAGCAAGGTTGAAATTAATAGCACTCTGGTGCTAAAAAAAAACATTCTGCACTAGCTGCTACGCTGGTACAAATATCGACGAAATAAATTTACTCGTAATTTTAGGCAATAACTGCACCAAGTATTTGCCACCTTCTGATTTTGTTTCGCTGAAACCACGTGGTAACAAACAAAGCGGTAATAAATCAGTTCGATCTATAGTAGCCTTAGCCACAATTGTTGCATCATGTTCGCAATTTGAGACATTCTAAATAGTTCCCCGAGCTCACACATATTTGGTATTTTTTACGAGAAAAAACCATGGAGGAAATGAAATTGATTCATCAATACTAACAAGGAATTGCGCAATTGTTGGATGTTATTGGGGGTTAATCGCACAATTTGGAAAAAATAATCATTGGCGAAAATGTTCGACAGTTTATGAATACATAGATAACATACACGGAAATTACCACATTATTGCTACTAATGCTTCTAAGGGTTGTCACAAAACTGCTGCTTTTGTGGTGGATACTCATAACAATATTTACCGAGCTCACCAAATCGATCATATTAACTTGGTATTTAATGCCGAAGCTCTCTAGCCATTAATTCGGCTGTAACTAATTTTATAAACCGTGGAAATTATTTAATTTTAACGGATAACAAATCTGCCCTTGAAGGCCTCAAAACAGCTATTTACAAATCTTCGGCTAATTTATTTCTTTTATACTACAACGTCGTATGGTCAAGCTACACGGTGCAATATATCTTTAATTTGTGACCCCGGACATGTTGTTATGCGTTCTAATCAAAAAGCTAATAGTTTAGCTAAAAATAGGCCTTATGCTAAAGTAACTACAGTGGCGTTGCACCGAAGGATACAAAAAAAAAAAAAAAAAAAAAAAAAATTCAAAGTCACCTTCAACTCTCATCTCGATGAATGGCGAATGAATCGCAAATAATCTACGACTGACTCGCATTAACGTAAAGAAATCTACAAATGAACTAAAAACTGTAAAGAGGGCTTTTTGACTACCCGTCTTAGCACTTTATGTTTTGCTACGAAAGAAAGATTACCCAAAATCAAACTTACAAACTCTGCGTTATGTAGTACATGCCTGGTTGCTGTAGGCACTGAATATCATTACATTTTTAACGCAGGGCTTTTAGAGATGAAAAGAATCTTTTGATGCAAGAGGTGAACATTACTGACCCACCTTCCCTCGTGGCAGTCTTTTTGGGATATGCTAGATTCGAATAAAAAGGTTTTTCGTTTATTTCTTCTGCTTTTTCTTGGATGTGGGCGTTTTTGAATATTTGAGTTGTGATACCGAGGTTCTTGTTTGCTGCTTCTGCACAGTATTTTTGTGGAAGCTTTGGCCTAGTATTACGGGGATCTTAGGGTTTTTCGCTTAATTTAATTTTCTTATTTTCTTTCTTTGAATTTTGGCTAAGCTAGCAAAGGCGTTTTTGCTTTTTTTAGTGTTTTCATTAAATGCCTAGTTTTCTCCTTAAATAATTAAAAGTTTTGCTGTAGCGCATGACTCAATCACCAAATAACTTTTAAAAATATACAGTAGTATATTGTTAGATAATTTCTTGAGTAATATTTAAGAAACTTTACTTGTAATTTAGAAAATAGTCAAGCGGGTATAAATGTATTAAAATGTGCTTGCTGTAGTAATAATTACTGATTATATCTTAAATAAAATTCATAGGACATAATTCCCAAGTTCCCTACACTCCGCAAACATTACCGAATAGGCCCATTCGAGTGAAATGTAACATTTTTAAAAAGGAGTAGTAGAGATATTAAAATTTACGTTGAAACTGTTCTTCTATGACAACAATTCATTCATATCAATCTAATCTTTTATTGTTCCCGTTGTGTACAGAATAAATTTTGCAGAAAGATGACGAAATATCATGTTTTATATCTTAATTATTTTTGGAAGCGTCTTTGGGAGATTTTATCATATCTTGGAGGGCATCCTTATCTTTTGAATCTGAATCATCTTGTCCAGTTGAAGCGCCAGTGCCAGTCTGGTACTCTTTGCCACCTTTCTCATCCTGACCTTTTGAAGCTCCCGTGCCAGATTGGAATCCCTTGGCACCTGTCTCATCTTCTTTTTGATGTCCTTTTCCAGGCATACTATCTTTTAGGGAATCCATCATCCCCTAAAAAATAAAATTGCTTAGATGTAACAGTCTGCATGAAAACCATTGGAAATACGCTTTATAGATAAGACATAGGATTTACAATTACTACGATTATTAAGATATCTTAGTAATCGTAGAAGGTTAGAAATTAAATTTCGAAAAAAATTATGTGCATATGATATTTTAACATTTTGGGACACTAGCTTTACTTTTAAGAAATACTAAACTTTTAAGAAAAATTTGCTAATCTGAAAAATTGCTGCTCAATTGTAAATAATCATGAACTTTTACCATGAATTGTATAAATGAAGCAACATTATGGAAAAAATATCCCCGCATCTATTTTGTTTGAAAAAGTGTTTATTTACTAAGTGCAACTATGAATAAAAGGATTTTTATATAATTTTGATTAGATCTAGTAATGTATTACAGATCATATTGTTTAGAAGTTATTTTATTAAGTGAATAAAAGAACTTCAAATAAATTGTGGATTATGAGTGTAAAGTCCTTATTATACTATGAATAATTAAAGATGAGACCATTGTCTTTTCAAATTGCAAAATTATTATAATTTTTAACTTTTTACTTCAAATCCTATGTTATTACAATTAAATAACTTTCACTGTATACCATTCTTATGTAATTTAACTCTATTTAATTATTTAACTTAGGATACTTCTTGGTTCCTATCATGCAGACAGGACTTACGGCGTCCTTTCAAAAATGTATGTATTGAAATTACATCATACTACATTAACAGAAATGGTACATCATCTTAAAGGTCAAAAGTTCATCAGTGGCAGACTAACAATTTGATGGTACCTTAAAACTACAATATGAATACTTGAAAGTACTTTATTATAGTATTGTTGGAAAATACTAGCAAATAGTAATAAAGGAATAACACTGTGACATGTAGTTGAAGTCAAATCTTAGTATGACCACAACGGTGAAGTGTTAATTGACTGCAACCTACGGGATACAAATTGTCATCACTGCGATATCAACAAGACCACTCGGTATCGATATCCGTCAATGTACTTCTAGTTTGATAGTTTTTTATTTCAGAAAAGTATTGGTTATACTAATTTTCTCTGAACTTTCTGCGGTTATATATTCTTCAAAGAGTTCGGTGTTCATTTTTGTTAAAAGGTAAAACTGCTCCTCTTTAATATCTATTGGATCAAGTATTCAACACTTCTCAAAAACATTAAATTCGAATTTCACAAATCACACATTTATAAATGATTATTTTGATTTCAAAATTTAATTTTTTAACTTGAGAAATGTAAAAATTTCGTTACATAAATAATTTTTAATTTCAAATTTGAAAATTTCTTTTATTTAATTGAGATTTAATTGAAATCCGCCGTAAACCATGTCAATATAGAAAATATGATTCACCAATATTTGTAAAATAATTCTATTTTCACAATTTAACGTCACATTTCAGAGGTATAATTATTAATTTTCACGCAATGTTTTTTAAAACTAGTGTGTACCGTACAAAAAATTATGTAAAATGGGGAAAGAAAGCATTTCGAAATGTTAACTAAATAGATTTCTTAAGTTCTCGTCATTTGCTCGTCATTTGCTTATTTTCATGATATTACTTTTCAATTACATTGAAAATTTTTTTGTTATTCATCTAAAGCGATAAAGAAAATACTTTTTCATCTTTATTTTACTCCAGTATGTTTCCTTTAATTTCGTTAATTCATATATTTTGAAGTCTATATTATCATTAGAATTTCTTAAATTAGTTTAAATAAGCTCGAATAATAATAAATAATGTGTTTAATGCGACTAAGAATTGCACTTGCACAAAGCTGTAACATAGCAGGACGTTCAAGGTAAAAAGTATAAGATAATTTCATACTCAATGCTTCTTTGCGTCTTGGATGTGAAAGCATTAAGTAGGTTACTTATTTGTTTAGCAATAGATTAAGCATTAACATGGCAGTGCAAGATACTTTGTGATCCCTTTTCTCGGATAATTAATTCATTTTGTTTTATTTTATTTTATTTATTTATTTATTTATTCGTAAAATATTAGTTAATGATACAAGGTATGAGGAAAACTTTTTACGATATGAATCTATACTTACTTTTCCACTTCCGCCAGGAGGATTTACAGCGGATATCTTATCCATGAGATCCTTTGATTCAAGTTTCTTTTCTCTTGCAATTTGGTTTACCATGTCCTTGAACTTGTCGACATCGACACCTTTATTTGACCTAAGGGAAGATTTCGTGACAGTATGACTATTCAGATTCGGTAACTGAGTAAAGAATTAAAGATTTTATAACGCATCATGTAAGGGCCACTAGTTATTTATTTATTTTATTTATTTATTGATTTTTGATAACCTTTAATGACGATATTACTTGGAGCCTTAATAAATCAATTTGAAAATTCTGAAGTACGTTTCTATTACTGACAATTCTGATTGTTTAAAAAGAAATCAGAGTTGAATTACTCCACCATAACGAAACAATAACCTAATTATAAAACAGTAGGGTTTATCAATTTCTTGCCAAATATTGAAGATATTTCTAGCTTGAAATGAGTTTTGGGAACTTTTTTTGGCGCAAAACTAGGTGATAAGTCGCCAAAATTGGTCAACCTTGGGGACTTGGTTTGGTTTAAGTATGTTATGCATGATTGAGTACATAGGAATAATACACATGCATTTCGCAGCAATAGATGCATATTTACGGTCGATAGACTACGGACAGAGAGACAAACAGAAATCAAACACTTTCGCAATTTACTGGAAAGTACTAAAAATATGAAACATAAAAATGTAAAACATGGTATTAAATTGTGTTTTTAAAATATTGAAATTTGAATGTTATTGTAATTTTCTTTCATTTTAACACTTTACAACAAAGCTGAATGTGTTTATGACTTCGAACTTTTGTCTGTATGTCCGTCCTACCGTGTTCTAACTGTCTCAAACAAACAGGAACTGCTGCAAAATCATTTTTTTTTTTTTTACTATAAAATCTTCTATATTTTTACTATCATCTAATAAGTTCACATCATTCATCTAATAAATTTACTGCACAATCTATCCTATCAAGAAGAATGCTTTCAGCGTGAATAAAACATTAACAGGATTATATAACAGAATTCATATATATTACGTTTTGTAGCAGTTTTGGAAACACTAATTCAATTTAAGAACAATAAAACTGTAAACCGTAGTTCTTAGAGAGCGTTTTAAAACATTATATGAATATTGATATAGCTTTTGAAGATTATATTGAAAATCTAACACATAAACTTTTTACTTTTCATGATATTCTTCTGTGTTTAAAAATCAATTCACAGTCAAATTTTGCTATTGCCGATCGTACTTAACCTCTTCAGGTCCCCATGAGGCACAAATGAGGACGCAAAAGTTACCTATACTGTCGTTCAGGATGGAAGTCCTAATTTATGCACGTAAAGGAAGAACAATTTTCATCGACAATTTAGTAATGGGGATTTTTTATTTCATCCTTTTAATTACAAATTTAATCTATATTATAAAAAGAAAAATTATTTCATTCACAGATAAATTTCTTAATCCGACCTGAAACGGTTGACAACAAATCTATAAATGATAATTAAAGAACGGGCAGGAGAAAAATTCGGTGAAGTTTGCTGGAAATTCACCAAAATTTCCTTCGTTAATGCTTATGCTAGAAACAAAATGGTATCCAAATCCTAAGTAAATTTTCAGGCCATTGTTTACAATTTTAATGGGATAATATAAAATGAAATATTAAACCAACTAAATTTCTTCAGAGATTATTTTTCTTTGAAAATGAGCACAAATTTTTGCGTAAGTTGAAAATTAAATTCTATCTGAAAGCAAATTTATTGTCTTACAATATTGTGTTTTTGTACTTAACTTTTGGAAAAGGGTGTAAAATTTACACTTGGGTGAAATGTATCGAAACTATGGACGACCGCACACGAAATTACCAGCATAACCCTTCTTTTTTTCTGTAAGGATTATCTGGTATCTATGAGCTATCGAAACGTGTATGAAGACAGCGAAGCATCTACAGTTCGTAATTTCAGATCACGATTATCTTTAATAATGCCCGATCCTCATAACACACAGAAAAGTACAAGCTAAAATTTATATTTCCTGATAAAAACGAGTTTAAAAAAAATCTGAAATTCCTCCAGATTTTATTTACGCACTCGGCTGTAATAATTTCAGTTTTTTTTTTTAAAAAATCTATTCAACCAATTCTGCAATATAGATGAAAATGATAACTGTAAGTGCTCATTTTGACTCCTTTTCGCATAATTTTTTTTTGCTGAAAATTGCATCAATTGTTGTTTCGCCCATAGTGGTGAAATGTTTTGGATTAGTGCGTATTGGAAAATCTAAAGTATCCATTTCAGTTATGAAATTGGATCCTTGATCGGAATTTAATTCTATGTTAAAAATCTCCTACTAAAACAATCTTACAATCATCTCCCTCAGTAACGTTTCGAATAATGCGTCTAATTTATCTCCATAAGAAATTCGAGGACTAGCGTATGTAACTGCAAATCTCACTTTATCTTGAATATATGCAATGACCATTTGAACACCATTGATCTGGCTCGTGTAGGCACGGGTAAAGTGTTTCATATTCTTTTTATAAAGTTTTCCTCTATAAAAATCCTAACTCCAAATCTCTTTCTGATTTGGAAACCACTGTCTATCCGTTCGACGAAAGTGAATACTGGTATTTGAAAATCATCTGAAGCGATAATCCATGTTTCCATTAGCAATATCAAATCACTCTGCAGAAAACATTCGTTAAGTTAACATTCGACTAAGTTTTCGCTTCATTATGGGTAATCTGCCATTAATTTTTCAGTGTTATATATGTCTTTCTCATTAAGAGCCAAAGTGAAAATATTTTTCTGCATTTTTGAAAATAAACCTTTATATCTTGATTTATCTTGTTATCTAATAGTCATTTTACCCGTCCTAATGTGTAAGATGATGAAAAGAAAGTACGGAGGGAGGAAATAATTTACCATCTTCTAAAAGAAATAAAATCATTTAATTTTTTATATTTTTTAATAAAATAAAGTTTCAAAGAAAGCTCTCTGAAATTTTATAATAATTATAATTTAAACAATGTACAGGGTTCAGTAAAAATAATTGAAGTTCGTCATCTAACCCTACTTTTCCCAATTAATAAAACCATGGATAAAAGTTTTGAAAGTGCGCCATCTACACCCTCCAAAAAATGTATTCGAGCAAGAGAGAAATTTCCTACGTTGGTTTCGTATATTAAAAATTATTTACCATAGAATATGAATTAGGCTATGTATAAATATGACTTTGCATATTTCTATCAAGTTGTGCGTTTTTCAAAAACTCAATTATTATTCGCAAATCTGAAATAGGAAATTTCTCTCTTGCTCAAATACTTTTTTTGGAGGGTGTACATGTTATTAAAATTGAATATTCAAAAATTAAATTAATTTAGACAGAAAATACAGTACCCGGCTTGTTTTGAAAAAGCGGATTTTATGTCATCATCGGTAACTTCAGAAATATGAGCTTGTTTGAACCACTTCTTAGCACCTTCCAAGTCGATCGTTTTACCACCACTCTGTTTGTCCTGGGACGCAAATCCTTTAAAGATTTCCTCAATAGGGGAACTGGATTGCTCATCTTTACTTTCCTTATCAGTACTCTAAATTAAAAATAAAGAAATAACTAACTTTAAAAATAAAGAAGATGGGAAATGTGCTGGAGATGCTATAAGACAGAAATATTGAAATATGCTGGGTTTGATGACCTTCCGGTCAATCACCATTGTAATTTCATGCAACCAGTTACAGGATGTCATACATAATCAGAAGAGCGAGTGTGAGACAGCGCAAAGTGACAGAATGAAAGCCAACGTGGAACTCCATGTCACTATCTAGAATCCTATCAATTGGAATTTATGTGGCGAAAGCAGCAGTCCTAAAATGAATTGTGGTGAAAATGTGCTTTAGCCCACTGCTTTCGATTGTCAACAAACTGCCGAATTGGGGAGTTTCTGTGGTACGTCTCTGGGGTTGCAACCACATTTTCTGTATTACTTTGGTTGCTTTACGTTCGGTCCGGCAACACACATGTAACACACAAGGCTTTCAATTCAGTCATGGAGGATTTATTTTTTTTCTTTTTAATGGCGGGCTTTTGCTGCTGCACTGACCACTACTAAGGCCGAAATTGCTGGATTCTTTATTATGGAAGCACCTAATAAGGGGATCAGCTTTGCCTCATATGAAGGGATGAACGAAATTACAACCAAGCCCTTGCTGGGAATGGAACCCGGACCCGTGGTATGGTAGAATAGCTCTTTAAACACTACACAGCCCGGGCGCCTTCAGTCATGATGGAAGCGTTCTTAAATTTTAAGTCAATTTTCCCAAGAGACGCAGCAGAAACGTAAACAACATGGCGATTTAGGAAAAACAAATATTTTTAAAAAGGGAACAATTGTTTAAAGTAAAAATAATAAACATTAAAATAAGTAGGGGATCCCTCGAAAATATGCTACTGCTGGCTCTTGGAGGGACCCCAAAACACATCCTTGTGTCCTGTATGGGGTTCCTTCGAAAATATGATACCTCTGGCTAATTGAGAGACCCCAACCCCCCTCAAATAAACATCGCTGGGGCCGGTCATCTCTCTAGGGGGCCCCTTCGGAAATATGCTACAGCTGGCCCTTTGAGATATTCAAGAAAACATCAGCAGGCAAGTGCATTGTTCTAGGGGGCCGACTCTAAAATATGTTATTGCAGGCCCTTTGTTAATATAAAAACATCAGAGGGTCTGGCTATCATGTATTTCTCTGTGTTATCGCTAAATGTACAAGACTAAGCAAATTATAATAACTACAACACATGCTGAAAAATCTAAATTAACAGATTTATGACGTCGTATGAAGTTATCATATTTGTTACTTTTACCTACGTATGCCACGTAGTAGCAAGATTACAAAATAATAATAACACATGAGCGAAAATGAAGATATTATGGATCTTTCCACAAATTTAAAATATCAAATATGCACTAATTGGTGGGTTTATCGCCCATCCAAAATAATGTCCCCAAGCAGTGGGCTAAAGCGCATTTTATCCTGAAATTTTTTTAAAAATGTTAATAGACATTGTAAAATTGATACCGTCCATGTAGTTTTTATTTCCACCTATTGCACCGTCCATATGTTTCGTTATAGTCAATAAAATATGGTAATGATTCAAGTATGGCTGCCTCGTATCCAATTTTTATGTTTATTCTGTTACTTCGTTCATTTTAATGGCAATATGTGGAAATAATTCAACTTGGCGGGGTTGGCCATGAGTGGTGTTATCAAATTGTAAAAGTACCACGTTTTGCTACTAAAACGTTAACAGGGTCTATTTACAATTTTATTTGTTGACTAGCTGAAGTACCCGTCCTCGACGGGTTAGTAAATGCAAATTTCCAAAAAAGCAAGATCTTTCGTCAGCATTGTATGAGTACACAGAATGGATGTAGTATGTTGCCAAAGTAAAGAAAGCGAAGTTATAATTTTTATGTATTGTTAAAATATTACTGGTTAAGAGAGTCACTAAGTAATATCATTTCATTCGCATTAGTCGTAATTATGTGATGCGCGAACGAATATTTACGCATATTGAAATAATTTTCGCAAAATCTAAAAATTCAATCAACATTTTTGAAAAAATGGAAGCCTAGAATTTAAGTTGAGTGACAACCTATCCTTTCAACCAAATTCGTTTCATTCCCTGCAATCTTTATTTCGTGATGCTGGAACAAATTTTCAGCATTTTAAAACGATTTTCGCAAAATCTCAAAATGTAATCAAAATATTTTAAAAATTCAACGCCTATAAATTAAGATTAGCAACTACCTATCATATCACTAAATTTCGTATCATTCGTATTAGTCGTTATTACGTGATGTTTGAAGAAATATAAACGCATTTTGAGAGAATTTTCACAAAATCTCAAAATCTAATAAAAATGTTTAAAAAATTGGAATCCTATAGTTTATGTTGAGCAACGATCTATTGTGTGACCAAATTTCATATCATTCGCTTTAGTCGTTATTACGTAATGCGGGAACAAAGATTCACCCAGTTTTAAACGATTTTCACAAAATCTCGAAATCGGATCGATTTTTTTTAATTACATGCTTATAGTTTAAGTTGAGTGACCACCTATCATGACACCCAATTTCATATCATTCGCTTCAGTCGTTTTTGCGTGATGCTTGAGCACAAATTTACGCAGTTTGAAAAGATTTTCGCAAAATCGGAAAATCCAATCAAGATTTTTTAAAAATTCGACGCCTATGTTTTAAGTTGAGTGACCACCTATCATGACACCCAATTTCATATCATTCGCTACAGTCGTTTTTACGTGATGCTTAAACACAAATTTACGCAGTTTGAAACGATTTTCGCAAAATCGGAAAATCTAATCAAGATTTTTTAAAAATTCGACGCCTATGTTTTAAGTTGAGTGACCACCTATCATGACACAAAATTTCATATCATTCGCTTCAGTCGTTTTTACGTGATGCTTAAACAAAAAAAGCGTCACGGACAGAATGACAGAATGACAGAAGGACAGAATGACAGAATGACAGACAGACAAACTTTTTTTTGAGGGTCGCATCGGAATCCCGGGTGCTTGAAACGGATAGAAATTGTAAAATTTTTGAATTCCAAGAAATGTACAGACAAAAGTCTAATTTTATTTATATAGATAGATATTATCCCATTAATGGATTATTGGTCCGCATTTATCACTTTTGTAGACTTATGTGGAATTCGTCTATTTATCACCATCAAAACTGAAAAAGTTACAAAAGGACCTAAAATGCTAAATCTGTGCTTCTGAATTAAATAATTTCCATTGGTGTTTCTCATAAAACATACTCACATAAGACAGTAGTGCGGCCGCCAAACGGAAGCTCATTAAAGTGCCAAGATAGTTATCCAGCAAAATGAAATCTCTACTTTTAAATAAAAAAATACTAGTTTTAATAGCGTAGTGTTAATAGTAACATTGAATAATAATAATAGTAGTGGGGTTGGTTCCGACTTTAACTCTCGTCACACCTAAAAAATGTTGGCGAGTTTCGCAGTCATGAATGCGCACAAAAGAGCTAGAGGAAAACGAACGTAAACAAATCAGAGATAAATGCACTAGTTCAGGAATTTCAAGACCATTAAATAAAAAACATTAATTGAAAACAAAAAAAAGTAAAAATAAGCAATGCTGTACTTATATGTTGTTCTAAATCGCCATTTTAAATTTAAGTAATATTGTTCTGTTATGATTGCAACATAAATACAAAAATCGCCATGGCAATTTACATGAATATTCTTTGCGAATTTGGCTAGAGTGAATGTGGGGGGGGGGAGGGGGGGGGTTCAGTAGGATTCGGCTAATAGTAGTTTTAATTACGTCAATGATTTAATTTGCCATCATAGGCAAATTTTGAAAAAAAAAAAAGAAACACTTTGTCTTAACCGTATTTTATTTAGCTTTGTGTGCAGAACTAGGCAGAACGCCAACCTAAAAAATTGCGGGCATCGCAATGGTGTCTCTAGGAGTTATGCATAAGGTTCAACGCTCTTAAAGGAACTAGGTGAAAACGATAGTGAATATATTAGTGATAAACGTACCGGTTAATCAATTTTGAAGACTCTTTATTATTAAACAAGATTAACTGGCAACCCAAATAAATAAATAAACAGATAAGTAATCCTGTACTTATATTTGTTCTAAAAAGCAATCTTTAAATTATGGTTCTCAAAAAATACAAAAAATCGTTATGGTAACTGCAAGAGTGGGGGAAGGTTAAAATTGGAATCAACAGAGAACTATAACTTGTGATTTTTGTAGAAATGGAAAAGTAATGGTGAAGGAAGACAAGAAGCCTTTTAAATGTTTGAGATAAAACATTCGATTATTTTAACTCAAATTATTTTTTGATTACTTTTGGTACTTACGTATTATCCCGGTGGTCCGCCAAGCCGTATGATTTTTCGCCACGATAAATACCGGACACAAGAAGTTATTGTTGGTTTGCAATACGATTGGCAATAAATTTGCGAGCTCACTTGACGAAACAATAGTTCGGTACTTACGTAATATCCCGCCAAATTATTTCTTCGTCAAAAATGCTGCCAAACCGTTGCCAATGGCGATGTTACGTTAAAAGGTATGACAGAAAAACCTCTCAGTAAAGATACTTGGCTGGAAGGTAGCAAAATTTCTATTTTAACAGCCTTACGTTTCATTTATTGCTGGATTCAAGAACTAACATCTATTAACTCGGGTAAAAGCCAATTGAATATCTGCGATAAAACTGACATTGACTGGAATAATTACTTGAGAGAAGTTTGTACCCAGCATCTTCTGGCAAGGGTAAATAAAAAAATTGGTGGCCCCAATAAAATTGTTGATTAAAGCCTGTTTACTAAAAGAAAGAATGCTTGTGGACGAATTTTCCCTGAACAGTGGCTCTTTGGGGGTATTTGTAAAGAGGCAAATGAATGTTTCATCATAAAAATAGCAAATAGAAAAACTGTGACTCTTTTAGAAGAAAGAAAGAATAATATTCATGAAGGTTCAACTATATATTCAGACTCTTGGAAAGGGTACCAAACAACAGAAATAGAAGCTGCTAATTTCCATCATTTTAAAGTTAATCATAGATATAATTTTGTCGATCCTATTCTGGAGTGCATACTCAGGATATCGAACGTCTACGGGGATCTGTAAAATGGCGTAACAAAAAAATATAGGGGAACAGCACGACAACACCATGATTTCTATCTGTCAGAGTTTATGTGGAGACGCTTGCATCAAAACGAAGATAAATTTGTTGTTATTCTTAAATGCATTCATGAATTTTGGAAAAAAAGTTAATTTATGTAATAAAGCTAATTAAAGTGCATCATTCTTTCATTCTTTAAAATAAACATACTCCTTAAATTCTTTACGTACTATCCCGGCTGTCCACCAAGAAGAGCGATTTTTCGTGAAGATAAATGCCGGACACATGAAATTATTGTGGGTTTGGAATACTATTGGCAACAGTTTGGCAGCGCATTTGACGAAAAAGTAGCTTGGCGGAAGCGATGAAGCGTCACAAGATTGTTACCAAGATGACATTTATATTGCCGAACGTGCCGTGTTCTGCTAAAAACCTTTTCATCTGAACCATTGTAAATGATTTGAGTAGCTCAGAATCGAATCATTCTTAAAGAACCGGATTAATTTTACCCGGATCAATAACTTGATGTATTAAAATACTTTTTTTGGCAAAAAATCGCTTGTGTTGGCGGACCGGCGTGATAATACGTAAGTACCAATAGTTCGTCAGGAATGACCGCCGGGATAATCCGTAAGTGTCACCGTGTTTTAAGAATAGTTTACCTAAGTTGTTTTAGTCGGTTTCAGATGTCATGCCAAAAATTTCAAAAATAGGCAAAATTCTTATAAGGGAAACGCTTAGCAATATTTTGTGAAACCGCAAAAATTGGAGGATTCTACCAAACATAGGGAATTCTTGAACATATCTGGGATCAAGTGGAGCCCGCTTATACATAGGAACTATCAGAAATAACACGCAATCGATTTCACTAAGAATACTAGAAGCCTTCTTCTAGCATTACATTATTAATGTTATTATTGATTACTAATATTAGTATTCATGTAGCTCTCGTTTTCAAGGTTTGTAACCAATAAACAACATTCCAGCCAAGTCAGCTATTTTCAGAGTGCCAGTTTGGATATTTGCCTATAGCTTTTTTCAACTCATTGGCGATTTCCATATGCGCAAAATCAAAAATCTTTTCATATTAAGGTTGCCATTAAAGTAGTTCTCCCTATATCCTTATCCATAATTCTCGGTGAATCAGGGTATTTAGCATTGAAATATTTCATCACTTCGGGGTGGCGAATATCCAAGCTCTACAAAATTACTTAAATTTCAAAATTTAATTATAAGCTGTTGTCCTTAGTGATCAATATTTAACGGGAAAAAGTTCGTTAACGAGATTTTTTGTCGCCAACATGTTTCTAGGAGTTTATATTTCCAGCCAATTAATCAATATACCATTAAACAAATTAAGAAATCAAATGAAAAATGCACTTACATTGCAACTTCACATCATTAAAAATCCGCCCAACATGACCTTTCAAAACGAGAAAAAAAAAGGAAACTTGGCTGTTGGATACAAACGTTTAAGCTCTAAATTCAAAAATTTCTCGAAATTGTCAGCCAAATTACTACAAAAACACCATCAAAAAGTCGATTAAAACTTGAAAAACACTCAAAAAACTACATTCAAAATTCTCAAATTCCTTCAAATTGCAACAAAAATTCTTTACTCACCTTTGCTCTTTTCACAAAATTAATATATTGGCATCACAATTCTCGATTGACAATGAATGACACCAAGCCCGCTTACTTAGCATAAACTTTTCGATCGTATCAGGCTTGGCGACATAACCCTAATAACGAACTTTTTCCCGTTCATAAAAACGTGATACACCGAAGCAAACATTTTAAAATAAAAACAACGAAATTTTAACTGAAGTGTATTTTTCTCATCAAAAGTATTTCTATATCAAGTCACAATAAATGGGACATGGCGTTACTGATAAACACATTTAGAACATATAAAAAAGTATAACATATCCTAGCTCATGCACACAATTTAAAATTATAATTATAGTATTTATACATTTACAAAGGTAATTTAAGTATAACCTGTTCTTCTTTTCTGGATTTATCCATTATTATAACCAAGATCTTCAAAAAATAAAGTAAATTTAGATAGAGCTTAAAGCTAAGATCTTCAACTATATTTCGTAATTTGAAATATTTGAAAAAGGTTGTGTGATAGAATGATCGCTCGTGAAACACGAGTTACGAGCGAGACTTGACAACTGTGAAACAATGCACGTGATTTTTTTCTTAGAGTGCATGTGTGAAATAAAATGTATTTGTGTCTCATCACAAGGATGCAATAATCACCCCCATGGATTAAGAAACTGTAAAAGAATCCGCCTGAATTTTTCAAGCGTCTGCATTAAAAAAGTGCTTATCGTAACTCAGATTAGTTTTGGGCGCATCTTGTGAACTATCACTCATTAGGCCCGTTTACATCGAGGTAAAAGTTTCCGCGGGTTTCTGGGTAAAAGCAGAGTAAAGGGAAAAACGCGCAATGGATCATGGAAAAGCGCGGATATAAATGCATTTACCCTTCAATGGACTAGGAAACTTTCTACGCTGCATTATTTTCCCTATATAGGTAGAAAGCAACGAAATTTCCACTTACCTCACGTTTTTGTGCATGTAAATGGGCCCATTGTGGAGATGAAATATTTGGGGGCATTAACTACGCCATTATAGTGGTTTCAAGCAAAGGAGGTACTTACGTATTATCTCGTCGGTTATTTCTGCCCAACGATTTTCGCCTCAAATGTGCTGGCAAACTGTTGCCAAACGGATTTCTAATCATGAATTATTTCATTTGTCCGGCATTTATCTTTCCAAAAAATTGCTCGTCTTGGCTGAGCGCCGGGAATATACCGCAAGAATATACATAGAGCTCTGTTTTTTTGTTTATTTGTTTGTTTGTTTTTTCAAAATTAATGGAAAATGATTATCAATTATAGATTTACACAATTCTCTAAAAAATGTAAAGTGGACATGGCTGTCAAATACCGAAGATCATCCTGATATTTCATTTCATAGATCTTAAACAGATTTTAAAAATTTGATCAAAATGCGCCTTAGCTCACTACTTGTCGACTGTCTGCCAACCAGCTGGCGCGTTTCTGTGGTACGTCTCGCGTTTCTGTGGTACGAGATTGCAACTTCATCTGCTTTGTTTGATCGTTACCTACGAAATACTCAAATACCCCATCTTTTTTTTCGTCGAATGTGCTGGCAAACTGTTTTGCTAGCACATTCGATTAATTTGCTGTAAAAATTACTTTTTTAATTCGTCAGCAGAACGAAAAAAAAAATTATTACTTTTAACGAATCAATAATTTTTAACATATACTTCAATTGAACTAGTTCGTTAGCGGACTCATGTTACTTGGAACAGTGCTTTATTTACATCGTTGTTATTTTCAGTATTTGGCTTGAAATGTTATGAGGCAAGTTTTTTAAAGAATTTGTTTTGCTATTATTATGATAAAAATTTGGGACCTACCTTCAAACGAGAGGAATGCTGCCAGATATTTTTAACAGCACGGTATATTTGGGATAATTTCCATAAGCGGGAACAGGTCGCCAAGCCAGGCGTTCAGTGTAGAGCTAGTGTTTTGGTTATGTTCGATTTGTTTTATATTGCATTTGAAATATGTCTAGAAATGTTTTAATAAGGTGTTTAGATAAGTGTATTACAATTTTGGGGAATAACTCCATAAGCGGGGGCAAGTCGCCAAGCCAGATGGCCAGATGTCGCCAAAGCTTTTACGCGTTGCTAAATAAGCCAATCTGCAAGGATTGTGCTTAGAATATATGGAGAACTGTTTTAACGGCAACCTTAATGGGTTAGACGTTGGCAACAAAAAATGAAGCCAACTAAACCTGCCTTCGCTTACGGAATTATTCCCCAATTTTGTGTTTCAGTTTTCTTGTATATAAACTTTAAAGACAGAAACGAAACAAGTCGCCAACTAAATCTGCCCCCGCTTGTGAAATTATTCCCATATATTTCCCTCCGAAAAGAACTGACCTAATAAACATCATATGAATTTATGTCTAAAAAAGGATTTGCGATGGCGTTGTAATGTGAAGGGATGTGAGGAAAAAAAAAACCTCCATCAGAAAGGATACGTGGCTGGAAGGAAGTAAAATTCCTATTTTAAGCCTTACGATCCATTTATTTTTGGACATAAGAACTTAGCTGGGGTAAAAGTCAACTAGATATCTGGTACATTCAAACTAATTAAAATACCCCATTCGGTACTTACATATTATACCGGCGGTTCTCCAAGACGAGCGGTTTTTCGCCACGATAAATGTCGGACACAAGAAATTATTAATGGCTTGGAATATGATTGGCAACAGTTTGCTAGCACATTTAACGAAAAAACAGTTTGGCGAGAATGACCGCCGTGATAATACATAAGTACCAAATTACGTAGTTGCGTTAGGCTTAAAGTGAAGGAGTGTTTATTTTAAAGAAGGAAAGAATGTTGGGTACTATTTGGCCAGTACGAATGGCAACAGTTTGCCAGCACATTTGACGAAAAAATAGTTTGGCGAGAACGACCGCCGGGATAATACGTCTCCGGCATTTATCTTGGCAAAAAATCGCTCGTGTTGGCGGACTGCCGGGATAATACGTAAGTACCCGCAATTTTAAAACCATACTTTACTCTTATTCCATACTTTACTCTTATCAAAAATTATTCTTAAACTGCAAAAAAGAATTCGAGCTGACTAAAAATTCGAAAAAGCATAAAAAAATAGTTATTTTCTGAATAAAATACAGGCTCGATTGTAGAACACTATACGTGCGTCAAACGGATAAGCGATAAAGTTTCAAGATTGTTACCGAGATGAAATTTTTATTTATGGACGTATTGTCTTTTGCGGTGAAACAACCTTTTCATCCAGATCATTGTAAAATGATTTAATAGTTCAGAGCCGAATCATCCTCAAAGATACGGATTAATTCAACCCGGATCAATAATTTGATGTATCCGGAAATGTGTTATTTCTGGCCCTTTGCGAGACCCCCAAAAAACATTAGTAGGTCCGGCTATCGCTTTAGGTGGCCCCCTCGAATATATGTAACGCTGGCCCTTTGATAAACTAAAAACATCAGAAAATCATGTACTTGTACACCCTCAAAAAGAAAGTATTCGAGAACGCACAACTAAACAGAAACATGAGAAGTTATAATTATGTATGTAATATGTTACCTAATTTATTTTTTATAATAAGTAATTTTTAATGTATGAAACAAACGTAAGAAGTTTCACTTTTACTTGAATGTTTGGTACTTACGTATTATCCCGACGATCATTCCCGCCAAACTATTTTTCCGTCAAATGAGTTGCCAAACTGTTGCCAATCGTATTCGAAACCATTAATAATTTCATATGTCCGGCATTTCGCCTGGCAAAACTCGCTCGTCGTGGCGGACCGCCGGAATATTATGTAAGTACCGAATGCTTTTTTGACAGGATGTAGTTATTGTTAACAGCACAAGTTGAAGTAAATTAGAATAGCTAGAATACGAAAAAACAAAAAATAACAATAACGCATGCGCACAAACGCAAATTAACAGCTTAAGAGACGTCAAATTGAGTAAGCGAATTTACATTCATCTGTGTTCATTCAAAGTTACATTCATCTGTGTATGTCACACAGTAGCTAGAATAAAAAAAAAAAAAAAAAAAAAAAAAAACAATTGCGCATGCGCGAAAATGGAAGAAATTTCGGATATTTCAACAGTTCTAAAACATCCAATTTGCAATATTTGGCGCATTATCATACCTCCAAAAAACGTCGCCAAGCGGTACACATTTCTTTATGGTTGCCAGTCAAAAATACCACCGGCAGGGTACGTCACCACGCTGCGCATCGCCCACGATGGCGCCAGAACCACAACCAAATGAGCATCGAAATGTAAACCAGCACCGGATACGGAATATAGATCCATATACTTAATAATTAATAGGCAATAATTGTAGTGATTTTAATTTAACATAAATATTGCGAATAAGCACGAAATATATCGGCAAAAGAAAATTGCTAAATTAGCGGCGGTGCCGTGTTCTGCAATGAAGAACCTTTTCATCCGGATCATCGTTAATGTTTTGAATGGCTTAAAACCGAATCATCTATAAAGATTCGGGTTGATTCCTACTTTAGGACCCCCACTTTCGCCAACGTAAAAAATCGCCGCGTTTTGGCGAGCCTTCCTGTCAATAGTCCGTGATCAAGCATGCGCACAGGTTTCAACGCTTCCCAGTGAAACTGGATGAAATGGATGTGAAGAATTCAGCATTAAACGCACCAAATACGGAATTTTGAAGACAATTATTAAAAACACATTATTTGTCAACTAAAATAAATGTAATGATGTACTTACATGTTCCAAATGACTTCATTTGACAAGAATTTATGAGAAGATTCTTTAAATTTATATGTATTTCCTTTATTAAAAGCGGATTCGTGAATTTTTACTCTATTTTAACCAATGAAGTAGGTTGAATTGCAACAATTTTAGGAAATGGAATCAGAATGTTAAAATAATTAACAAAAGAACTAATTATGCAATGATTTAAAAAATATTGGCAAAGAAAAAAAAAGGAAGAAAGAAAAAAAGAACAAAGAGAAGAAAAACTTTAAAAGAACAAAAATACGTCTTTAAAATATAAAATATTAACTTTTAAAATTGTCCTAGCAACCAATTTTCAGATGCCAGAAATGTTTATGTCCGTGATATTAAATTATATCATTAATGCATTAAATAAAAAATACATATGTATACTTTAATCACGAATATTTAAAGATACCCTAGCAACCAAATTTCCTTATCAGATTTATTTGTGCTTGACAATGCTAATATCAATGAGTTGAAATCGTCTGCTCCTATTAATACGTACCGATATGAAAATACAACAGAAATTTAGCATCCAGTGTTTGTGAAATTATACTTTACTGGGTAAAAGCCAATAGAATTTTTCTAAACAAAGTTCGAGAATGCGTAAAAGGATACTAAACCTTATCGTTACCTACTTAATACTACATATTATGAGCATTTCGTAGGCAACGGCCTTATCAAAGATCAAAACTCATGACTGATCACGTGCAAAATCAACTGAAATACCGATTGATAACTGAGAGAAATTTGCGAATAAACCCTTTTGCCGTATGGCTGCAATATAAATACAAAAAATGGTAATGGCAACTGTATATCAATATTTATCGTCGCGTTGGCGAGAGTGGGGGTCCTAAAGTAGTATTCAACCAACATTCGTATTATCTATCTCGAATGAATAATTTGATGTATCCGGCATTTATCTTTACGAAATATCGCTCGTCTTGGCGGACCACCATGATAATCGATAAGTCCCAGAAATAATAACGCATGCACGAGAATGCAAGATCTTTAGGATCTTTCTACAGCTTTACAATATGGAATTTACAACACTTGGTGAGCTTATCACACATCCAAAAAAAAAAAAAGAAAAGAAAAGAAAGAAAAAAGAAAAAAAATTCGCCAAACAATATGCTAAAGCAAATTTTAGTCAATTTTTTTTTCTTTCACACAGTATCGAAAATTATACCAAGCAAGACAAAGTTCATCATCTTTATCGGAGAGCATGATACGGACGCCACAATGTATGGCAATATAGATGGTTTCTAAGCAAAATTAAATTTCTTATTTGAAATAAAATTGAAAAGTTCGTTAGCAGCGGCAGCTATTTTTGGCGACTTTTTATTCGCCAACGTGCTTATTGGTTTTTATTTTAGCCAAATTGGAATTCATCAAATATACTATTAAACAAAATAAGAAATCAAATGAAAAACACACTTACCTTGAAACTTCAAATGGTACTTATGTATTATCCCGGCGGTCATTCCTGCCAAACTATATTTTCGTCAAATGTGCTGACAAACTGTTGCCAATCGTATTCCAAACTATCAATAATTTCATGTGTCCGGCATTGATCTTGGCGAAAAATCGCTCGTCTTGACGGACTGCCGGGATAATACGCAAGTATATCCATCAAATCATTAAACATTATCCAACATAACCTTTCAGGAAAAAAAAAAAGAGAGAAAACAAAAAAAAGAAAAAGAAAAACTTGACTGTGAGGTTCATACGCTTAAGTTCTAATTTCCCAAAATTCTCTAAAAAGTTAATCAAAATACTTCAGAAACAATATCAAAAAGACTTAGACCTCAAAAGCACTCAAAAAACTACATCCAAAATTTTCAAATTCCTTCAATCTCGATTGGCCACGATAGCAAACCTGTTTATTTATTATAAGCTTTGGCGGTCCTATCAGGCTTGGCGACATGTCCCCGCTAACGAACTTTTCCCCTAATTAACCATTAAGACTTAGAAAATTATTTTTTAAAATTATGTTTATTGCATAATTTCGCATCATTGACAAACTATGGCAGCAGAAATAATTCCAAATTGTCCACCGTACATTGTTTTGTGATAGTAACAGTTCGAAAATGCATTTCTTAATTTTATGATGAAATGATACCAGCTTATTCTTAGCATCAGATGCATACATGTAGCTTTAAATGCATGTGGTGAATTCAGAATTTACAGCAATTATGAAAATGAATAGAAATATAACACAAATGTAAGTTCACTTTTTTTTCCATTTTTTAACGATTACTTTTTATAAATTCGCTTACATGGTAAAATGTAGTGAAAGTAAGTAATTCAAAAAGAATTTATTTGACAACAGCTTATTGCGCAAAACATTTTGACTTATGGTAGTCTTATGTCCTTATAGTCCTGGTAGTCCTTATTTTGCTATGAATTTACTATTTTATGAAAAACCTGTAACTTAAGAATTTAAGCCTCACGGAACATTTTTCAAAATAAAAAGTATGGGGTTTTGCACACACACACGCAAAAAAAGTAATTAACTCAGATTTTATTAAATAGCTATTTTTTTTAAGATCAGCATGCCAGTTTAGAAGTGATAAAAAAAAGAATGCTTTTAAATAAAAATGATCAAATTAAACATGTACCAGTAATAAGTTTAAAATTTTTTTAAAAAATAAATGAGTAAATGTTACCTTTTCTCCTTTTTTAGATGTATCCATAATTATAACACTTAAATCCAAAAACTCAGAAAATTTTCAATGAAACTACAATTTTGACGCTATTTCTCAAATGAAATTAATTTAAAATGGTTTTTGATAGAACAGAATGATCTCTCGTGAAATATGTGTTGCCAGCGAGTCTTAGTAAATGTAAAACTATCCACCTGAATCTTTTGAAGTGAAATAAAATTTACGCATACAATAACAACTCTTTACTGTCAGCTTCAGCTGTTTGTAACATAAACAGGACAAACTGTGGTACAATGTAATCTCAATGATTTTTTAATTAGCTGGTCCAGAAGGGGGTTAATCCAACTTTATCGTTTTTAAACAGGAAATGATATTGTTATCAACGTCATTGTGATGTCATATTTTTAAAGTAGTTTCATTAAAAACGGAATCAGTTTTACAACTCTGATGTAAAACTCACGCCACGATAGAAATAATGGTGCAGATTATATGCTTCCAATTTTCCATCCCAGGATATCTGCTAACAGAAAATCAGAATTTAGAATAATGTAAGATTTCGCGAAAGGTATGTCAGTAAAATTCTTTTCAAATTGTTTTACGAGAGCAACTGTTTCTCATCTAGCCGCTATGTCAGGAGAATTTCGCGAATTTATGGGAATATCCTCCAAAGTTACTCTCTATTCTAAAACAAAGCAACGGCCGCTGCTGTCGGCACCGCCGCCAATGTCATAAAATTTTTCTGCTATCTTCTCCGAAACCGTAGGGATTTGAGTTTCGACTAAGGTGTCCACTTAGGGAAAATTCCGGGGAACCAGATAAGCTGACTTCAATTTCGAAAACTGAATTAATTTCGAAGATATTAATAAAAAACAAAAAATAAGCAAAATGGTTGCCAGGTTTGGCAATTTTCGCCACCATAAAATT
This sequence comes from Cheiracanthium punctorium, assembly GCA_038373885.1. Lineage (NCBI taxonomy): Eukaryota > Metazoa > Arthropoda > Arachnida > Araneae > Cheiracanthiidae > Cheiracanthium > Cheiracanthium punctorium. The sequence goes on from JAWZYV010019487.1 coordinate 264,076, forward strand.
GTTCATGTCTTTGCAACAAAGCAATTCCAAGTATGGATGGCGTGAGATTGACAAACATGAAGTAGAATTACATCAATTTCACTCCAAATTATAAAGTATATGAAATAAATTACTCAAAGTGTGTTACCCAAAGTTGACAATTTTCAAATAGTAAGTACTCTTAGACAACAGAAGTTTAGAATTATCGATTTTTCGTTTTTCTAAAGCAGAATAACTAATTGTACTTGATTTAAAAAGCGCTATCTTGGCATTATGTACGATCTGGCAAAATGGAATCTCTCCAAGCAGGGTGAATCTAAATCGCAAGTACCAAAATTTTAGATCCCAGAATTTTGAAAATGAAAAATAATTAAAATACAGATGATTTTAAAGCCGATTAGGTTTAGCTTGGGTATTTGCTACCAGTGGAAATATTTGATGGCGTTAACTATGTCATAGCAGCTGTAGTCCAATTTGAATATTTACCAGCGCGACGAGATGATTTATTTCGTGGTGCTAAATACACCAATCTGCAAAGGATTATGTATATGAATATATCGATAAAGGTTTTCCCGGTAACCTTAAATGAGCAGTAATTACTGGTTATGAGTATGTGTAAAACGCCTAATAACGAAATTTCGCCATTTGTGGCAAGTTATCCTATCTAATCCGTAGTTTTTGTCAAAGAAAACATACGAAGTACTGATTTCTTAAAAAGAGATTATTAACTATATATATACATAAGTCGCCAAATTTTGAAAAATCGCCATGGGTGGTGTGGTGGTATGTTTATGTAATTTTGAATCTATTAAAATTTAATAAGTGATAAGTCCGAAAATGATCGTTAAGTGCAATTGTGCCGCCAATAGCCTACCTGGGAAGTACTTCTGTAATAGATTTTAAAAAAGCAAATAAAGAAATACACACAAACACTGAAATAAATTTAAAGGTTTTTTCATTCCGAAAATAACATTTTTTTTTATTTTAGGAGAATTAAATAATATTATTCAATATGAAATATTCTAATATATCAACAGAAAGATATAATCTGGAGTAAAAAGAATCTGTAGAGATGTGGTTCTTAGGAACGATGCCCCAACGATGTTGGGAACGATATACCCAACTGTTCTAGGGGCACCTTCACCGGTAAGTTAAAAAAATTGAATATTCAAAATTTCAGGATGCAGACACAGTTCTTTCACCATGAGCACAGCCAGCCTTCAGGCGTGACTTTGGTAGCTGGAGCTCGGTCACTTTCGCTCGGGATCAACACGTTTTTCTTATACCGTGCTGGTATTTCTCCATGGCATCTCCAAGTTATCTCACACTTGTCTCTCTCTCTCTTTTTAGAATGTCCTTCCTTTCCTTCCTCGCTCTCTGGATCTCTCTCTTTTTTTTTCTTAAGGGGGCTTTTTTTGTATCCCCTTCTCCTCATAGGCTGATGGTTCCAATTTGTTTGCATAGGGGGATAATCTCCGCCCTCTGTCGAATCACGGCTTATAGGTGGGGTAATATACACAACTGTTCTAGGGGCACCTTCACCGGTAAGTTAAAAAAAATTGAATATTCACAATTTCAGGATGCAGACACAGTTCTTTCACCATGAGCACAGCCAGCCTTCAGGCGTGACTTTGGTAGCTGGAGCTCGGTCACTTTCGCTCGGGATCAACACGTTTTTCATATACCGTGCTGGTATTTCTCCATGGCATCTCCAAGTTATCTCACACTTCTCTCTCTCTCTCTTTTTAGAATGTCCCTCCTTTCCTTCCTCGCTCTCTGGATCTCTCTCTTTCTTTTTCTTAAGGGGGCTTTTTTTGTATCCCCTTCTCCTCATAGGCTGATGGTTCCAATTTGTTTGCATAGGGGGATAATCTCCGCCCTCTGCCGAATCACGGCTTATAGGTGGGGTAATATACCCCTCCAAATTATGTTCTGTCATAACATTTTCGGGTCTGCCATAAATATTTTATTGCTGACAGATCATTGTGCTCATAGTAACCTGTCTGGTCTTTCCATCGGAACAACATCAAAAAATACTCTTTTTTTAAAAATCTAATACCCACGACTGGCTCTCTTACTCCATCACAGGTAGCAAATACGCAAGCTCTTCCATAGGTTTTACCTAATGAAACATAGTGTGAAGCTTAAATTTTTATGTTATAAGGAACATGCAAGAACCTAGCAATGTGTAGCTTAGTAACATTCTATCCGATCCAATATTTGGCTTTTGCCTGTTGAAATTATGCCTTTTTTTACGAATAAGCCTTATTTGTTGCCGAATGCCTCAAAGAAAAGCGAGAGTACCAAGTTTAGGGGCCTTGGCCCCTAGTTTTGCAAGAAAAAAAAAAGGTACAAAACAAAATAGCACATTAAATGGATTTGATTTTTAAAAATCGCTGACGGACACACATACAAACTTTCGTTTTTTTATTTCTACACATTGTGCTACCCATTTCAGGTGCTCATATAACACTTTTAATTTCGTTTACTTAAATTTTCTTTCTTGGTTATTGCCAGCACATCGGAATCCAGGATCAGATTCATTATTCGAAAATATTCCTCAAATGCACATTCCAAAAGTGCAAATGGAGTGTGAAGTTTGTTCTGTGTTTGCGGAATTTTCTTCAAGTTTACTAATTATCTATTAGAAACTAGTTTTCTACAGCTTTGTATTGTTAGTTAATGTTTGCATTGAACACTTATTATTAAACTTTTGTTATTAACACTGCATTAACCGTAGCACTTTTTTTTAATTTTATTAAAAATATTTAGATCTACTATTTGCCGTTAGACACTTCTAATCTAACCAAATATAAATAAATATTTTTCTTAGCATCAGTTTAGTAATAGATGATAAAAGCACGACGCATAGCACTTAACTGAATCAGTAGAGTGGATTGAATTCGTAAGGATCGTACACGTACATTTATTTGTGACAGAAACAATGAATAATACTCCTGTAAACACTTGCGTTCATTAGGTGCACTTAATACAATCGTGGATGAAATGTTATCGTTAAGACATCTATTGAAATACCTTGAAATACCGAACATGCTTTACTACAACAGATGCTGCTGGTCTTGTGCATCCTTTAATGCGATAAAATTGAATTATTAGTATCAAAAATTACGTATTTCGGGATATTTTCCTCTAGTAATTATGTTTCCCTGGCGATTTCGCTTGACCCTTTATCTGCTGACGGTACTTAGAAATACCATAAAAATAATATTGTTTTCATTTATGCATTTTAACCATTTCTTTGAAAAATTACTACTCTAGAATAGCATCGAGCCAAAAGGTTTTTGCATTAGTGAATTTTTAGACGTTGGTTTTATGATAAAATGTTTAGATTCCTCAAAAGTGAGTCATTCAAAGAATTACTCGGCTTCTACAGTTTTGTTTGTGGGTAGATGCTGTAAAATGAACAGAAAGGAAGGATAAAAAGAACAAATGGTCATTTAAAACGTAAGCAATATGCTTAAGCTAATTTATTTAATTACATTCTTTTACATTAATTACATTTATTTACATTCTTTTAGTAAGGAATGGAAAGATCTTCATGTTAGACTTTCTATTGAACAATGAAATTTACTTTATTGTAGCATTTTTCGGATTCAAAGCTCTAGATATTTTGATGGTAAAAGCCCTACTATTATTCCTAAAGAATATATTTGTGCATCAATTGAAGTTATGTAATTTTTTATTTTGGAATACTTTAAGTAAAGTGGGGTAACATGATCATTGTGCTAGGCTTGTATTTTAAGAAGGTGCGTATCATTTTAGATACTTTTTACATCTGTAATACAGTTTATTTTATTTATTTTTTAGCAAATGCCATGCAAATTAGTTCTTATACCATTAGTATGCAAGCCTTCCAGTAGTTTTCGGCAATGCAACTAAAACCGCTTAGTGCAGGGTGCACGTCCAGTTGATCGGCTGTCATATGTTAACGAGAGTTGCACAGACTACATCCCGGTGAATTGGCAATTCCGATACTGAAGACAGAGGACGCAAACAACCGTGCCTTGTCAGCAGTCTGAATCATGTGACTGCTGCTCGCCTTGGTGCATCAAGAACATAATAACAGTTCTCGATGATAATGCCCCAGCTCTTGTCCCTAGATTATTCGGCAGATTCCAGTTTAAAGTTCTGTTTCAAAGCCTTGTTTGTCAAAATTCTTCCAGAATGGAAAGTTATTGTCCTTGTGGGTCTCTGGACCACCAAGACTCACTTTTGTGCAAGTAAGTCCGCGTTTTCGTTACCCACGATGTGCTGGAACTCACTGGAAGGAAATTTTGTCGTCAAGATTCTTCAGAAGCAGACGGCATTCTAAAATCCTCTGTGATTCGCAATGGTAATTTTGTAAAGGGCCTCTAACTTGCTTTCAAAGGCAGTAGTGCATGGACTCTTTGATGGAGAGATAGAGGCTATCGCAGTATAAAATATATTACTGCGGGTTCCAGTAATACATTTTATGAGATATTAAAGAGTGACAGCATGAATAAATTAATAAATTCCGTTATTCTACTTTCGCCTATACCTTAAAAGGAGAAATATTACCCAAAACTTAGGCTATCGGAATCATACATTTATAAGTAGGTGCTAACAGGAGATATGTTTGCCGCAGATTTCAAAGAAAAGCGTGAAGACCATGGAATAAAGAAAGTATTCTTCAAATTTTGCAAAGAAAAAATGCAATTCATCAATTTAAAAAAAGGTTTAAAGAAGAGTTCAAAATGGCCTGACCGTAACACCTCCTTCAGACAAAATATTTGCTGGCTGCCATGTACTGTGGTAAAATCACTATTGAAATTTGTTGAACATATTTTGTCTCTAAAAAGGGAGCTATTTATACAATCATATAGCTAGAAAAATCTTAATTTGGAAATAAATGTTCATTTCCAGAAAATATGAAGTCATTGAAGTTCAAACTGAACAGATAACCCAAATGCAGGATGAGACAAAGTTTGATATTGTAGGACATTATACTTTTAATTTTTGATAGCCAAAGTAAAAATCCATGTAAAATCCTTTCTCAGTTGTTCGTATTCATAAAACGTATTTTTCTATAATTTGTTTTATTTAATTTCATATATAATCATTTTGCCCTACACAATGGGGTAAAATGATCATAATAGCAAGCCAGAAAAAAGTAAAGATTTATCTGTTTTAATGATTTTATACAAGGTAAGCAAAAATTTCTAGCAACTTTCAGATAGTTCAATACAAAATATTTGTCAAAAAAGTTTAAATATTTTGTATCATTTGCATATGTAGCTTAACAAAGTGAAGCTGCACATAAAAATGAATGTCCAAAATTAAGCTTAACAAAGTTAAAACTAGCTAAATTTACGGTCATTTTACCCCACCAGACATTACACTTTGGAAGAAGACTCATTAATAGCTTATGAAACAGTCATCGTACATATAGTTAGTGTTTAGTAATTTTTTCTCATTTTTCTTTTACATTCTAAGAAATAAATATTGACCGTTCACTTTCTAATTGAAACAACAGCATACAAACAGTTTCAAGTTTATAGTCTTGACCATTCTTAATGCGGTGGATAAAGAATTAAAGAAGTGTTGATATTTTGCATTTAGCTTAATGTTGTAAGCGTACATGTATAAGTGTGTTTTTAACTTTGTCTACAGTGATTTGTTGATTTTACCATTGGGTTATGATAAGCCTACAAGAGGGTCATCAGCCTACAGATGGGAGGTCCCTTGGTCGGAGAACTTTTTAAGGGATTTTAACGTGCATGCACGTTACATCTGAAGAAAACTCACTCAAACCCCAGACCGCCAGATCGACTGGGCCAAATACTAGACTTTCACACCTCAGCCGTCTACTCTACCCAGTGTCTTATCCACTCCTGCCATGGTGGATTCCTTTTAAGCATGCACAATGTCCCTTTAAGCATGCACGGATCTTTTTGCATGCATAATGAACTGATGCCAAACAACAGTAATACCATATTATGATTGCGTGTTTTACAAATAAAACTTGAGTCCTCACTTCAAAAAAAAAAAAAAAAAAGGAAACATAATTTGTGATTTGGAGTCTCAAAACCTTCCTAGGCTTTTCTGAAGAAGTTGATAATTTAAATTATTCGATAAAATCAAATTTTATGCACTTTTACATAATGATGTAATATTTTTTTTTTTTTGCTACATTAAAGATATTTTAAAAGACAAATGACAGTTATACTTTTTATGAAATTTTTCCTAAGTGCAACAACTTGCTCCGCTCAAAAAGGAATAAACCCTTTTTTGTGTGTGAAAGCTACAATTACCGGAATGGTTGTACTTTTTTATTTACGATTATTAAATTTACTTTTCCAAAGTGAATGCTTTTAGATAAAAATTATTGATTTAAAACAAACAGCTTTCTGAATATTTAATTAATTTTTCGATAATTGTGAGATATTAACGAAATGGCCGCATTCGTTTAATGATATTTTTTTCCTCAAAACTACTTTAAGTAAGTGTTCTGATAAAAAAGAAAGTAAAAAAATGATTTTTCATACTAAAAAACTGCATTTTTAAGGAGATATACTTTTTTAAAAACAGATAATTCTTTGACTATACGAATACGGCAACTCACTTAAACTAGTGTTCTTAATTTGAAAATAATGAAAATATATTGTTAACTACAAAATAAAAATATTTAATAGCGCATTTTTTCCCGTTTTTCGTTAACTCATTTTAATGTATTAACTTTATTATTTTAACTACTTTTTCGGCATTAAGCCCGTAGTGAAATTTTAAAGAAAAAGAAAAGGAACAAGATAAATATTTTACATGAATGTATTTAGAAATAATACTGTACAACTAATAGGGTTTTGAATTTCTGCAATAGTAAATATATTGTTTATAAGTTCTTTGTTAAAATTATGCTTGGAATCCTTTCAGTCTCAGTGATACCCACTGGAAAATGACATTAATTAACATTTTCATATTTCTTTTGTATGTTGAAAATAGTTGGAATTCTACTTAGGAAATTAGTTCATATAAGGCGTTACATATCATCCAAGCTTTCTGATCAAAAGGATTTGACGTGGTCTTATGACAACGAAAGGTTTTCTAAAGTCAGCGGAGACTTAGAGTCCACTCAACTCAACTTCAATGACTCCAGAAAAGAAAACCGTAGTCCATGCACTGGTACAACTTGGCTTAACAGATCCCGGATCATGTTATTTTGAGCACACCCTCTCAAAAAAGTATTCGAGTAAAAGTCAAATTCCTACATTGGTTTCGTATATAAAAAAGCATTTACTCTAAAGTATGAATTAGGTTATGTATAATTATAATTATTCATACTTTTTTCGCACTGTGCGTTTATCAAAAGCTCATTAATTACTTGCAAAGCTAAAATGAGAAAATTCACGTACACTTGAATACTTTCTTGAGAGGATATACTTTGTACGGTTTTCCTCTCAAGATGGATGCATCCCTTATTGACATCAAGTTAATGATTGTATGTGAGCATTTAAATCTTTTAAGTGCTATCATTTAGTTGGACAATATTCACGTTTTATAGAAACCATATATATAATACACTGTGTGATGCAGATAATCACATATCTTATTTTTAATTATCAGTTAATTATTTCTAAATTTAATCTGTGTTCAAAATTTATTCTTTGCACTTTTGATTTGGATTCTCTCTTCCCTTCGCCTGTAAAGTTTTTATTTCTGTACTTACCGTATTTAAAAGCAATCTTCAGTTTTCATCTTTTTCCTTTTTATTTCACTTTTGCATTTGTAAAGCCTAGCATTTCTGTTCCCATGGTTTGTTTATGACCATATATGGTATCAAATCTATAAATAACATTGGCTTTCATTTTGGGTTTCAATTTAGCTGCTAGATTGTTTGTTTTATCCGTTGGCATGACTGGGATTCAAAAATAATTATATAGAAATGTTCTTAACGCCTACTGGCGTCACGTTACTTTCACGTTTTGTTTGGCGTGTTTCTTTGGCGTGTTTTCCTTCTGTACTAACCTGTTGGCTTGAGTTTCTCATGACCATTCACGCCTTAGCAGTTTTCAAGTGAACCTGCGTTTTTCAGGGTTCTGCTCAACCACCGCAGGACTTTATAATTTTTGATGTTTGTGTTTATATGTCAAAATAAAATGTAATTGCCACTATAAAATGTTATTCTTTCTTCACGGTCTGGGTTTCGCCTTCATAAAAATATATGGGATGTGAACCTGGGGGAAATTCCCTATAAAAAAATTGAAAACGGAAGATTGCTTTTAAATACGGTAAGTGCAGAAATAAAAACTTTACAGACGAAGGGAAGGGTGAATCCAAATCGAAAGTGCAAAGAATAAATTTTGAACACAGATTAAATTTAGAAATAATTAACAATTAAGTAATTCATAGTTAAAAATAAGATATGTGATTATCTGCATCACACACTGTGTACATTCAATCAATAAAATAGTTATGTGAAAGCAACGGAACTTTGAGAAAAGCTGTGTGTTTAGCCCACACGTTTATGTCTCAAACATGTTTTATCATGAGCTCAATTTTTTTAGTTTCTTTCTCATTTAGATGGCCAATTATTCCCTGAATATTACAGAAGGTTTCAAAAGCATTATATGACAGATAAAATTATGTTAATGAAGTATGCTACTCAAATATATTAAGTACTAGCTGAAGTACCCGTTCTTCGCACGGGAATGAATGGGCTTTTTGATATTACGATTTGTGGTGATTACTATTCATTGTAATAAACAGATATAGCAAAGTGGATATCGCGTTATATTGTGTCCAATAATCATGCATACCGAATTGCAAGGCAATCGTTTGTACGGTGCAGAAGGCCATGCGGCGTAGCGCAATCTAGTGGCGAGTTTTAGCAGAACGGATACAGCGAAAATATTTTTCGCATTCAGATATCGATGTATACGAATTTTCATGACTATCGGCTGGACAGTCCTGAAGTTCATGTGTTGACGCGACATCTAGTGGCAAGTTATAAGAAAATGGATAGCGCCAAACTCTTCCCCGTGTTCAAATATCTATGTATACCTATTTTCATAGCGATCATTTGCACAGTCAAGAAGTGATACACTGCAGGGCCATCCAGTGGTTCAATAAAGTAATGATTTGCTACAGCGCCGTCAAGTGGCGAGTTACAGCAAAATGGATAACGCCAAAATATTCTCATTGTTCAAATAGCTATGTATACTGATTTTCATAGCGACCGTGTTCAACTATCTATGTATACCAATTTTCATAACGATCATTTCCACAGTCAAGAAGTGATACACTGCAGGGCCATCTAGTAGTTAATTAAAGTAATGATTTGCTACAGCGCCGTCAAGTGGCGAGTTATAGCAAAATGGATAACGCCAAAATATTCTCATTGTTCAAATAGCTATGTATACTGATTTTCATAGCGACCGTTTGAATGGTCAAGAATTTGGCCTGCTGCAGCGTCATCTAGTGGCGAGTTAAAATAATAATGCATTGCAGTGTCATCTAGTGGTGAGTAACATCAAAAGGAACGCAGTTAGAGTATATTCTTCGTGCTCAAATGTGTAAGTATAAAAAGATTTATGCCGAACGGTCGAACGGTATAGAAGTTGATGCTTTTCAGCGCCATTTAGCGGCAAGTTACAGCAAAATGGATAGTGAAAAATATTCTCCGTGTTCTAATATTCGCGTGTACCAAATTTCATCGAAATCGGTTGGACGATATTCGCATAGCAAACGGCTAAACGGAATAGAATTCGACGTTCTGCTGCGCCACCTTGTGGCAAGTTAGAGGAAAACGGATAGCATAAAAAGCTTCTCCATGATAAAAGACTTAGGTGAACCAAATTTCATGGTGCAACGGTGCTCAACGGTGCTAGAGTTTTTCAACCTCATACACTCATACCAACATTCATTTTTATCTATAACCAGTGTCATTATATATCCCAGTCTCAAATAAAATCCAGTTTCAAATCTAAGCCTCGCCAAAGTGCCAACATACGCCATTTTGCAAGAATTTTTTCAGGGAATCATTCGAAGCATTGACTTAGCAGCAATAATATATGAGAAATGGTTCGACCGCGAAAAAGTAAAGCAAGCCTTTATTTGAAAAGTTGAATCCCTTAATACAGCCGAATTTTTTAAAATTATCAACTATAACGTGTTTTATTCATCATTACTCCGATGTACTAAATGAGAAGATTTCAATTTTCTGAAATTTGGCGGAATTCCCCCAACTTAAATCAATGTACTCATTTGGCGAGAATTCTGTAGATAGATTAATTGAAATCCCTTAATAACTGCATTATTTCTTCACGGATCATTAAAATTTAACGCTGTATTCTAATAAAACCTTTGCACTTGTTTTCAAAAATCTATTTCCTTAAGCTCTCAATAAATTGCGCCAAGCCGAAATCTGTGCAAACCGCTAGAACTCACTTTCACAAAATCGGCATTTGAGCCATTTTATTTTTTCGCCAAACTAAAATAATTTACCTATTAGCCTCGGAAATCTTCAATTCTTATTGTTTTGCGTGTAAAGCATTACATTCCTGCTCTGATTTCCCATGCACACGATATTATAATTTAAAAAAAAATAACCTTACGAATATAAACTAACAAAAAAAAATCATTATTATTCTTTTATTTTTACTTTGAGAATTTAAAACATTTTATTCGGCAAAATCGCCACACATGGCAACCACGATCCTTTTTTCACAATTTTTTCACTACAGGGGTTACAATTACGGAAAGCTTTTTGCGTGAATAGCATAAAAAATCTCTTAAATTCCGGGAACGGGTGGACTTTTAAAGTTTTAAAGTGGACTACGATTTATTCTATATTATTTTACATATCTGTGCTAAATTTCAGGCCGATAGGTCCATTTTTGTGGATTTGTATACGAACGACATTTTATTCGGCAAGCCACACATGGCAACTACGATCCTTATTTCACACTTTTTTTACTACAGGGGTTACAATTACGGAAAGATTTTTGCGTGAAGAGCATAAAAAATCTCTTAAATTCCGGGAACGGGTGGACTTTCAAAGTTTTAAAGTGGACTATGAGTTATTCTATATTATTTTACATATCTGTACTAAATTTCAGGCCGATAGGTCCATTTTTGTGGATTTGTATACGAATCAAATCCACAAACAAACAAACAAACAAACAAACAAACAGAATTTCATTTTTATTTATAAGATATGTTCAAATATATGCTACTCAAACATATAAAAAATAACTTGAAATATACAATCTCTATGTAATAATATTACTTTAAATTAAATATCAGCACAGCATCAATAGTTTTTACCGTTAAAGATTACAAAAAAAAGAAAAAAACGCCTTTTTTTTAGGCATTAAATGTTCGTTGAAAAAAGTACATTACTACACTCTGAAATACTCTCTATATTTCGTATACTAGTGTAGTATATGTGGACGTACTTGAAAACAGATATTTATAATTTTTTTAATTCAAAATTAATGTAACATTTTGTGTATGTGTCATTTCGAAGCTTAATAAAGTTTATTGAGTGGAAACTTAACTGCTAAAATTAGCAAAGTGCAAGGAATATTTTTGTTCGACTTATTAAACAAATAAGCAGTTTAAAAAAGTTAAAGAAAAAACTTAGTACAATGTCTTTATCAAAAATAAACAAAAAACTACGGTTTTTTTACCACTACAGAGTTGACTTTGCAAAGCAGAACAAAATATCTGAAAAAAAAAAACTAAATCTAAATACAAAAAGTGTAAAAAAAAATATTTTTTTTAATTGTTCCATGTGAAAGTTTTATAAAAATTAAAAGAACACACTCTGTTTCTCATGCCCGCAGTTAAAATCTCTAATGGACTTTCGGTCCATTAGAGATTTAAAGATAAGCATTAAAGTCCTATAAATTTACTTCACTTCAAATAAAGCCTTAAATCAAGTTGTTTCGATGCGCTAAATAACTCAAATGTACACGTGCCTAAAATGCTTCCGTTTACAGCTATAAAAATTTGGACTTGGGTAAGTATAACTGCTTGGCTATACTACTCTTAACGGTGATGAAGCCTTATACGGAATTCATACTGTCACAAACAGAATAGGTGTATAAAAGTTACACACGGCATCCCTAACTGAATGTCATCCTTACATGTAATAAAGCCAAATAAAGATGGTTAAACTTAAGAGAAAACCCAGTTTTCTTGAAAATGTTCCATTTTATTCAAATATTTTCACATTTAATGTCTACAATTACATTGAGAAATGAAAATTTTAAGTAATTTACAATTCAAGCTTTTGCAATCAAAATTTTCTGTGATTCTGTATACATGCTCTAAAATTAGGTTCACACATTAAATGTTGAGATAGTTTATAAATATACAGAAAAACGTGTGGAATCATTTAAGGTTGCCTAGTAAAAACATACTGTTTATCAAAACAATTCGCAAATTTTATGATAATTACGCCGGTATAAAAATGTTTGCTATTGTTATGTGCTAAAAAAGTATATTTGAATATTTTTTCAATTAAATGGAATATTTTGTTAAATAGTAAAGATTGTGTTAGTAGCAATATTTTATCATTTTTAAAAATAAATTTATTTAAATTATTACTATATACTAGAAAAGCTTCAGAAAAAATGTTAAGTATTCTTTGAATAAAAATGTATCAACTGACTTTCGTAATACTAACAAGAAATGTCTGAGTTAGATTATTATACATTCATACACTGCTCGGCGTAGAAAATAGAGCACCATGAAAGTGTAGTACTAGAATTTAATAAAAATTGATATTCGCAGAGAATGCATATGCATGAATGTTTTCTTATTTACTGAAAGAAAACTTTATATAATAATAAAGTACACAAGCAGAGAGCATAAACAATTACGTGCCTGTGGTGCCGACAGTCTGTCGATCCTCTTGTACATCTAAAAGAACCTGATCATTCACGACAATTCATGGTATTTCATTGATTCAGTGACCCCGATTCTCTTCGTAGGTGACACAGCTACGTACTTCTCGTATTTACTTCACACTGTTACAAATTTTTAGAATGATTTGCTTTTGTGGAGTTTAACTTAGTCTAAAATTCATATTCTACGCGTTAAATTTTACATTTTGTTGCATGTAAACCAGTTAACTAGAATTCGAGATAGGGACCTTTAATTTTCTAATTGGATGACATTGGGATTGGAGGTTTCTCGCCAAATACTGACGATATCACTCAGCTGGGTTCGGCAGTTAAAACTTACTTTTGGCACAAAATTTGGCAATATTTCGCCAAAAGTCGTCAATCTTTGAGACATTTTGGCGCTATTCTATAAGTGGGGCCTGTAATATTTTCTTTTCTGCATAGCATAGTATTATGCAATCGATGCCCGCGAAACATGATAAATTTCGAGGTAGAATTGAAATGATTTGAAATCTTGCTAAAAGCTATAAATATGAGATCACCCACTTTCAGTCAGTTTTGAGTTGCAGAAAACACATTACTTACGTCAGTCATAAAGCTGCGTTTTGTGTTATTTTAAATGACGTTCTTTCGCCCGTTTTGTGAAACATATTTTAGAAGTTTACCTTGCTTAGCTGAGACAGCCGAACGGCTGTTTGTGAATTCTATATTGTTCAATTGCAACGGAGCTATGAAGAGCGGTGTTCCAGTATTTTAGAGATTTTTTAGTCTTTGAAATACATTGCTTAGCTGAGACAGACGATTGGCTGTTTGTGAATTCTATATTGTTCAATTGCAGCGGAGCTATGAAGAGCTGTGTTCCAGCATTTTAGAGATTTTTTAGTCTTTGAAAAGATTTCATGTTAGCAATAATTGAGATTGTCACCCTGAACGATCCATTGTCAGAAGTGGAATTAGTGATTTCAGTTTCGTGAAATCTGCATGGAAGATTATTCTCCGAGTTTCTAGAACCAATAAAATTTGGGCTTTGCTCTGAAAATTCTACTAAATACTGGAGTAGTTTCTGCGCATGCCGGACTTTGAAGTGCTTGAGTTCGATGACCATCAGAGTTTCTACGACATTATTTCTCCTACGGGTGGCATATTTCAGCAGCTATACGACATCAAGCCCAATCAGGCTATGTACGGTTTTATTTTGGTTCCTTAAGAAATTTCCGAATTGAAAAAGCTGTCTTATGATTTCCCAAGATTTCAGTGCAGAGATGCCATCTAAACCGTAAAATATTCCGAAATTTATGATTAAATAGACGGAAGAGTGCTCCGTATGTTAGTTTTACGCTGTTCTTTTCATATTATACCAACATTTACGTACGTGACTGGCACGCATGTGTTGTTACCCAGCAACTTGTTTAGGTAGGTATTCCCAGAGTTTTTACATAATTGTACATCCAAATCTTTGTAGCATTCCATATTCTATATCTGGAATTGTATGGAAGATGTATTCAATAATCTAAGAAACGAAATTCAAGTTAAACTGAATTATCATATTTCAAATTAAAAACAAACCTAGATGCAATGTATACCAAAAAATATTATAAGCCAAAAATTGTAGTTCGAAGGATTTGCTAATCAATGTATAATATTTCAAAATGTAAACAACTAATTACAAAGAAAAAGTTGGCATTAGCTGTTCCAAGACATTAGTCTAGAACCCAAAAATGTTCAGCGTAGGAATCATATCTCAAGATTTACCTAAAGCACGTTTCTAAAATACGTAAACTATATTTTTCCGTTATTCAAAGGACTCTTTCATATCCAAAATAAGATTATATTTGAAAATATAACACATCTTCTGGCCTTTTTATAAAGATAAAATACTATTAGGTATCGTATTTAAAAAAAAAATCACATGGTTAATGAATAACTTGCTTTTATCTCATTGCATTTCTCCTAAATGGAAAAACAGCAGTCTCTTATTCTCGCAATGAAAGCAATTTAATTAGCGTGTGTTTTACTTTAAAAATAGTTTATCTGAATAAGCTATAGAATCCTTTATGAGTTGTTACGTTCTGTAAGTTAGTAAATATTTATCTGAAAATGTTGCCTTGAGGAAACGTGAAAATCTGTGTATCTAAATCTAAATTAATTCTAATTATTATTAGTACTAGTTATATTTATTCGGACATATAAAAAGAATTAACATAAATCTTTTTTCCCTGTTATATTAGCTCAACAAATTTCGAATTCAAGAAAATATTATTCACAAATGTTACTTAAATTTAGCGTACAGTAGTTTCAAATTTTAAGAAGAAAGTCAAGTAAACAAAATGTCCAATGAAGCTTAAGTTTTGATCAGAGTTTAATAAACGTGTAGGTAAAATGCTCTGTTAAAATTTTAAAGTTAAATGCGGATTGTCTATACTTTTAGAAAGTATTTAACATTTGATTTGAGATATTAAATATGGAAACTACTGCATCTAAAGAAGTTATTTTTTATGGAATGAATGTTAAATTCAGTTGTATATTTCTGAACTCAAAAAGGATAAACAAGTATAAATAGTTCGGGAATTACACAAAATGAATTATTTTCAAAAAATGTACTGTATGTCTAGATAGATATGCTTCAAGTGACAAGTATTATTTTCATATTTATTTTATTTTTCAGATAGACATTCAGGCAACTTCAGTCCTTTCTGTGTCTGGAGTTAAGAATCAGTCAAATTGAAAATCTATCAGTCATAAAATTACAGCAGTAATTTATATAAAAGTATTTTCGTAGTTATTTATTCTGGTAATATTTAAGGAATTTGTCTAATTAGACTCATTTTCAAAAGTAACTATACCCATATTTTCGGAAATAATAAGATTAGAAAAAATTATTTTTTATTTCATTGTTTCATTCAAGCATTTTTAGACAATTGTTTAAAATGTTATTTAGATAATTTAATTCATAGGAATTTAGTTCAAATTTTTTAGATAAAGCTGTACGTTTATCTGACGACCGAACTTTTTTGCTACGGCTATGTGTCATAAAAGAAAAAAAAAAAAGGAAAAAGTATTTCTCATCACTTCAATTTGTATAGTTTAATTTGCTACTCTGTCGGTCTGACGAATTAGGTTACACATTTTTTCCATTTCTGCGGTCAATCTTTGATTTACCAATTAAGTTTAAGCTTTCAGTTTTACTATACTGGTGACTAACTATTATGATTAAGTTTGAAAATAAAACTAAAATACGAAACGTATGATTTTATACCTGTTTGTAAAGCCCTATTCAGCCGAGTATAATTATTTTAGTGGCCACTGTTTTCAGAGAGTGTAACTGATGATTTGTGTTTCCGATGGCTAAATTTATATATCAAAAATGTACAATTAAATTTATTGAATAATTATCTATTACACGTATGCTTCGATCGCAAAGTGACCAAGCTATATCATCCTCATAGCTTACCTTAACTTTATAATTTAGTGAATTGTTGTAACAGCAATCTTAATGGAAAATATTATCTATTACAGTAATATTTCGGTAGTTGACCAAAACAGAATTCTATGTGTTTCAGAGTAAAGAGCCAGTAATTTAAATTTATAACTAAAATGCATCATTTCCAATCGCATTTCGTTGATCGTTAGATGACTACTGTATAAAAAGATAGAATGTTGGTTGTGGTAATGTATACGCGAATTTATAATTTCAAAATTTATTTTTCGAAATTTTGTATTAAAACTGTTTATCTTTAAGTGCTATTTATGCATGTGCAATGTATCACCTTACTTATTTTTAACCACCAGGTGACATTAACTCGTTTTGTTCTTATTTATTACTAGCTGAAGTACCCGTTCTTCGCACGGGAATGAATGGACTTTTTGATATTACGATTTGTGGTGATTACTATTCATTGTAATAAACAGATATAGCAAAGTGGATATCGCGTTATATTGTGTCCAATAATCATGCATACCGAATTGCAAGGCAATCGTTTGTACGGTGCAGAAGGCCATGCGGCGTAGCGCAATTTAGTGGCGAGTTTAGCAAAACGGATACGGCGAAAATATTTTTCGCATTCAGATATCGATGTATACGAATTTTCATGACTATCGGCTGGACAGTCCTGAAGTTCATGTGTTGACGCGACATCTAGTGGCAAGTTATAGGAAAATGGATAGCGCCAAACTCTTCCCCGTGTTCAAATATCTATGAATACCTATTTTCATAGCGATTATTTGCACAGTCAAGAAGTGATACACTGCAGGGCCATCTAATGGTTCAATAAAGTAATGATTTGCTACAGCGCCGTCAAGTGGCGAGTTATAGCAAAATGGATAACGCCAAAATATTCTCATTGTTCAAATAGCTATGTATACTGATTTTCATAGCGACCGTGTTCAACTATCTATGTATACCAATTTTCATAACGATCATTTGCACAGTCAAGAAGTGATACACTGAAGGGCCATCTAGTAGTTAATTAAAGTAATGATTTGCTACAGCGCCGTCAAGTGGCGAGTTATAGCAAAATGGATGACGCCAAAATATTCTCATTGTTCAAATAGCTATGTATACGGATTTTCATAGCGACCGTTTGAATGGTCAAGAATTTGGCCTGCTGCAGCGTCATCTAGTGGCGAGTTAAAATAATAATGCATTGCAGTGTCATCTAGTGGTGAGTAACAACAAAAGGAACGCAGTTAGAATATATTCTTCGTGCTCAAATGTGTAAGTATAAAAAATTTTATGCTGAGCGGTCGAACGGTATAGAAGTTGATGCTTTGCAGCGCCATTTAGCGGCAAGTTACAGCAAAATGGATGGTGAAAAATATTCTCCGTGTTCTAATATTCGCGTGTACCAAATTTCATCGAAATCGGTTGGAGACGATATTCGCATAGCAAACGGCTAAACGGAATAGAATTCAACGTTGTGTTGCGGCACCAAGTGGCAAGTTAAGGAAAACGGATAGCATAAAAACCTTCTCCATCATAAAAGACTTAGGTGAACCAAATTTCATCGTGCAACGGTGCTGGAGTTTTTCAACCTCATAAACACATACCAACATTCATTTTTATCTATAACCAGTGTTATTATATATACCAGTCTCAAATAAAATCCAGTTTCAAATCTAAGCCTCGCCAAAGTGCCAACATACGCCATTTTGCAAGAGTTTTTTCAGGGAATCATTCGAAGCATTGACTTAGCAGCAATCAATATGGGAAATGGTTCGACCGCCAAAGAGTAGCACGCATTTATTTGAAAATTGGAATTCCTTAATACAGCCGATTTTTTTTTAAATTATCAACTATAATGTGTTTTATTCATCGTTACTCCGATGTACTAAATGAGAAGATTTCAATTTTCTGAAATTTGGCGGAATTCCCCCAACTTAAATCAATGTGCTCAATTGGCGAGAATTCTGAAGTTAGATCGCTTGAAATCCCTTAATAACTGCATTATTTCTTCACGGATCATTAAAATTTAACGCTGTATTCTAATAAAACCTTTGCACTTCCTTTCAAAAATCTATTTCCTTAAGCTCTCAATAAATTGCGCCAAGCCGAAAACTGTGCAAACCGCTAGAACTCACTTACTCAAAATCCATATTTCAGCCATTTTATTTTTTCGCCAAACTAAAAAAATTTACACATTAGCCTCGAAAATCTTCAATTCTTATTGTTTTGCGTGTAAAGCATTACATTCCTGCTCTGATTTCCCATGCACACGATATTATAATTTAAAAAAAATAACCTTATGAATATAAACTAACAACAAAAAAAAAAATCATTATTATTCTTTTATTTTTACTTTGAGAATTTAAAACATTTTATTCGGCAAAATCGCCACACATGGCAACCACGATCCTTATTTCACACTTTTTTCACTACAGGGGTTACAATTACGGAAAGATTTTTGCGTGAAGAGCATAAAAAATCTCTTAAATTCTGGGAACGGGTGGACTTTCAAAGTTTTTAAGTGGACTACGATTTATTCTATATTATTTTACATATCTGTGCTAAATTTCAGGCCGATAGGTTCATTTTTGTGGATTTGTATACGAACGATATTTTATTCGGCAAAATCGCCACACATGGCAACCACGATCCTTATTTCACACTTTTTTCACTACAGGGGTTACAATTGCGGAAAGATTTTTGCGTGAAGAGCATAAAAAATCTCTTAAATTCCGGGAACGGGTGGACTTTCAAAGTTTTAAAGTGGACTATGATTTATTCTATATTATTTTACATATCTGTCCTAAATTTCAGGCCGATAGGTCCATTTTTGTGGATTTGTATACGAATCAAATCCACAAACAAACAAACAAACAAACAAACAGAATTTCATTTTTATTTATAAGATATATATACTTCTATCGAAACTGTGTGTGTTTCAATTATTTTTCTCCAAAAGTTAAGAAAGAATCTTGTAGAAAAAATAGAAATTATTAAATTCAATTTATTTGTGAGAGTTTAATTTCTTTCTTACGCCCAATGTCATATTTAAAGAAAATATAACATTTTTAAAGACAATTAAAAAAATGAATTTAGTGATTTTTAATTTTACTTTCTCCTTATTTCATTATTTGTATAGGAAATCTAAACAATATCTCTAGAGCATAGTAAATGCGTTCTGAATAATGCAATTAAACCGAATTTCATCTAGATAATTTATTTTATTTTAATTTAATTTCACATTGACTATGCTGAGTTTTGATTTATCATTCTGAAAGTTCCAAATATAAGCTGTGGAAAGACTAAATTAATCATGTTTCATTTAATACAGGAAGTTTAAATAGGATGGTTTTAAAATTTAAAATTTAATCAAAAGGATCCCAACATTTTGGTAAATGCACACAGAAGAACACTTCATGCATGAAGAATGATTAGAAAACGTATTTTATGCATGAAATAAATATCTTGTGCATAATTTCATCACTCTGTTCATATTTTCTAATAATATTAAATTTTCAACATGCATTTTCAAGAATAAACAGTATGAGCTTTAAGAAATTTATTATTTAGCTATTGTAATATAAGATGTTTGTTATTATTATTATTATTTTAAAGTGATATTACTAAGACTGTTTTTCTATATATGTAAATTTCGCTATTTATTTTAGACGAACTCCACCAACAAATTCAAAATAAATAACATGTTGGAGTAAACGCATTCAAAGAAAGAGAAAACTTTTAATAAATTTGGGTGACTATTATAACATCAAAGAAAGAAAAACCACCATTATATTTTTATTTTACTTTCAAATGGCTGTTTAAGGTCATCGATATACAACGTATAAAATGAATGCGTTAATTATATTTTCGAACAATATTTTATCAAAACTTTAAATGTACAACAATTTTGTTCGATCTAAAATTTTGTTTTGTAAGTATTCTTATTCAAATTAAGAAAATATTCATAATGGGAAATGTAAATGACATGAAATACATTTATAGTTGCATTTTGTCTTGACATGATAAATTGTAAATGAATGGTAATAAGGAGTTCTCAACGAGATAATCATTTGTGATAAAGATACGTAACATGTAATAAACCATTTTGAACACGAAAGAATTTGTCTTAAATTAGTTTTCTGCATTCTTTTTGATAAATGTTCATATTCAGAATTTAATTTTTTTTAGTTCATTTAGAAGTTTCATAAGAAATGTATCCAATTTTTAAACTTTAACCTTTTCGTCTTGAAACGTTCTGTGGGTACTCCTGCCGCCTTTTGTCAACATCCACGAAACGTTGTTCGCTTCTTACTGTCAGATAATTGCTGCATCTACGAAAAGTTCTTTGAGTACTACCTTCACTCAACCTAAAATTCGTATTCACAGAAAGTTATGTGGGTATGATTACCACAGCTGTCAAGAATTTCACATAATCACATTTTATAAACAGCAATTTTTGTGTTAGAACCTAGCAAAATTTTTCATTGTTCGACAGATGTCACAAAACGCGTTTTCGCAGATTACGCTTTCGTACAGTGCAACCCCTCTTGTGGAAAACTTCTTCACGCCTTGTATATATAGCCGCCACTGTAGCCTCCTCCGTATCGAAAGGGTTAAATACATTTTTGAAACAAATTGCATCACCGGCATCTGTGTACAGTAATAACTCGAAAACTTTTTAACATAGCTAATTCAGGCAAAAACAGCTCCCAGGTTTTAATGCTCTCATTTTTAACAGGCGTGTTAAAACAACACAGACACGGGATTCCATGTTTTAAATGTGAAACAGCATCAGTTATTAACTGATTATTATCTAAAAATAAAACAGTCATTCCTTTTTATATAGTTTCTTTCGTTATTCGTTTACATTTTTACATAGTTATAGTATAGCTTGTTGTTAAAAAATTCTAATATAAATCGCCAGGAGAACAAACGTTGATAATGAATCATTAAGTGTCATGCAGGCCTACGAAATAATAAAAATTATAACAAAAATAGAAATTATACTTCTCGTGCATATATTTCTCATTAATTTGAGACGTTTCTATCATACCAAAGGAAAAATAATAACGAAATAAACGCTATGTTTAGTGAAAGAGTTTTCTGCGTTTCCTTACTTGGATAATTAATAATATAAATTACTTTCAATACATTCATAATAATTTTAACTCTCCATCATCATTTTTTCATTGTATTACATTTTCTTTCAATGGACTAAGTCTGACATTTTTGCTTAAGGATGTATGGGTGCTGTGCGATATAATTTACATAAAAACGTTTATTATAACTCAGACTAAAATAATTCATTAAAAATCTTGTTCCTAAACAATATCTATTTTGTGTACATCAATTCAAAAAAGTATTCAGTTATAAACTAAATTTCTTATTTTATTTTGTGAAAAGGTAATTATTTACTAAATTAAAATAGGAAAATAAATAAATGATTACTCATTTTTACGACCGTCGTGAAAAAAATGCATTGGGTATTATGGGTTAAAATGTCCACGCCGTGTATTTGATTCCTTATCAAGAGATGAATAAAGTATGACACTTCCACATTTTTCCAGTTTGTGACTTTCCAAATTTTTATTAGGCAATTTTTTTATCTAAGTGAAGACCGAAATAGTTTAATTACATGAAGCAAATATGAATTTCAATTCTTCACAGCGGATAAATGAGTTAATATTTTTATCAAACTAGTTTTTTAGAATACTCGCACGTTTCTTTCAGCTTTCTAGTATGACGGATATCATTCTTCTGTTCATTGCAGCTCATTCTCATAGTTATCTCATCCATTAAAGTATCATTTTCAAATTTCAGACCGTGGCTCGTTGTGTGTTCATAAAGTTATGAAATCTTTACATCAACACACTATGCAGAAAAAACTTTTTCTTATCAGCGGTAATTTAGCAAATAAATTGCTAAGAAATGGAACAATTCTTAAAAATAAGTTTAAAATTTTACAATGAGCAAGTTTAAACAAAATATCTAAATTAAAATTAATTATGAACAATGTAAAATATCACACATAAATATATATTTTCAATGCTATCCTTTTGGGTGGTACAAATGTCTACCGTTCTTTAGTTGCAAAAATGTTTCACTATCTGTACATTCATAAGGTATTTTTTTTATGCGTGTTAGTTTAAAATTTAAAAAATAATTTTACCTATTTACACCTTCGTTTTTTTGCCAGATGAAATATCTAAATATTGAAATGTTTGTTTTTAATATGGGAAACATATACTATATTAATGACAATTTTAAATATTTGACTTAAAAATAAACATATCTCACCTTTAATTTTTTGCGGAAATTTAATTTAAATTTAATTTCACTTCGTTTTGACCACTTCAGAATCGACATAAATGTCACATCTCAAGAGCAATCTCATAATTGTTTTTACGAAACCTATTGCAGTTAAAAACGACGAGGAAAGCATATTTACAAATTATTTCGAATAAAAGCTTAATTTTGAATCGCTGTTCTAGTTGTAAAAAGTTGTTATCATTCATAAATGAAGATTGTCAAGACACTTTTAAAGGTAAATGATGTCCTACAGCTTCTTTTCAGCTATATGAATTTCAAAAAATAAGTACCCACAAATTCAACTTAGGAAATTTCAACAAGATTCAAATATTAATTTATGTAACGGCAAATAAAATGTGTGCGGCAAAGTGCAGAATTTACAGATTCACATGAACTAAAATTATTTTATTCAGAATTAAGGCATGCACGCGTATGTACATCAGTTCAGAACTCCAAAAATTTTTTTAAAGATCGTTTTCACAGTAAAAACGCTAAGGTCCGCATATGTGGACATAGGAAAAAGAGTTTATACAGACAATACACACAAATGTACGTGTGAAATATGGTGTATTTATTCAGTAATTTTTAAACTTAAAACTAAACGTCTCTCAGTTTTTTAACTCTAACTATAATTCATGATATTATTCATAGTAAATTTAATGAAAGCCATTAAAAACCTGTTAAGTTTTGCATTCGATTGAAAAGGACTGTGAAATTTCACAATTACAAAACATTTATTCTGTCGTTTGTTATTCCTCCAGGCTACAAAATTAAATTTCGGTTTAAACGTTATTCTCACAATCACTATAGTGTTAGCTGGCATAACTACAAAATGCAACTCTTAACTAAATAAATAGACAGCACTGAATTCGTAGAAACGCTGTTATATGTGACAATTACAATGTGGAATTTGACCAAGTACTACTGAAGTTGACACTTGATTTCATTAAGTGGATTTAATACAACCGTGGCTGGTATGCAATCACTAGGACAACTATCGGAATATCAAACGTGTTTAGCAATAATACGTGCAGTTAGCTTTGAGTATAGTTTAACCGAACTAAACGGATTACTGATGGAAACAGTCTCAACTGAAATGTTAAAAATAATTCTCTGAAATAAGAACTTATGATACTTTGTCTATACTTTGAATTTTAGAATCCAACTGTCAGGACTTAATCTGCATTATTATATATGCTAAGAGTAAGACTGTAATGAGCGATAATTGAAATGAGCTTTTAATTAATTGCCTTTTTGTGTTGAAATAATTCTAACACAATAGCTATTGCACACAATAGCTAATTGTTCCTGATTGCTTAGAATATGATGGAAAACTTAGTATCTACTACATAAAGTGCCGGAGTTTTAAGACATATGTTCACCAAATAGTGTAAAAGCAATATACATGATAAAATAAATAAAAATTTTGTGAAGAAACACACATAAAGTAATACATATAACAAAATACGATCGTTTCGACTGAAAATTTATTCAGTCTTCAGCAGTCAAAGCTCTTCGTCTCACGAAAGTCTGTAGTCGGGACTAAATTTTCACTGCAAACGATCGTTTCTTGTTATAAATATCATTTTATGTGTGCTTTTTCACAAAGTGTTTATTTATATTAACGTTAAACACCAGTAATTTTTTTTTCGGTAATATGCATACTATTAAAAAAAATCTTAGAAATCATGTAGTAAGCAGTTCTAGCTCAGTATATTCTGTCAAAGTTTTACAAGGAAAAACTTATTCAGAAAGAATTTATCACGCACCAAACTTTGCGGATCATAGTATTTGTTGTCCAGGAATTTGCTCAACAAAAGTGATTAGTACGTCAATTTCATAGTCGTTTTTACTTTTGAATGAACTTTATAAAACGACTATCGAAGTTAATAATCCAGAAGTTTTGCGAATGGAATAATAAAATAATACCGTTGAGCAATTCTGAACAAAATTTCATCGGATGAATCAATGATAACCATCTCCTAGTATACAGTTGCTTATTTTACATGCTGTATATACCGTACCGTATCTGTTCGAGAGAAATTTTTACAAGTTCCGTCCTGTGTGACATTATTTTATGGTGAACGTTAGACAAGCTGAAAGAAAACGGAAAATCAACTTCATGTATTGCACACGCCAAATTTTTTCTCAAATCATATTTTTGAACTGCTTACACAAAAGGAGGAGAATTTCTTTCAGTCGCCAAATAGTGAAATATTTGCATTTTACATGTGGTGGCAGTAGATGGTTGTGTGAATGGCATATTTATGAGACATTTCTCTGTATATTAAAAGAATAATCTACTATAAAACAAGCACTAGCTTGAAATATTCTTGTTCAAAACAAGAATTTTACAGGCTCGTCGGTTTAGAAAATATTACTTGATTTACCTAACAAAAATTTTATGACAGGTGATCTTTATTAAATCTTAAATATATTGGGTTTCGCAATGAAACACTCTAACTTATCTTTTATAAATTCAATTCTCATATCATGTTCTGAATATATCTATTTCTGAATATCTGAAGTTTCTGTGTAAGACGAAGACGGTGAAAAAGATTCAAAACTTTTTTATTTTTAACAAGTGGCTTCAGCTCTTTTTTAGCCCATATAATTGTCTCATAGAATATCTAGAGGGACAAACAAAATAATGAAAACTTTGTAAAACAACACAAAAGATACTTATACAGTGTACACTTGTTTCGAACGAAAATATCACCATCTTCATCAGCACTAATTGAAATTCATGCATAGACAATTACTCAAGTCACAAATCCCTCCCAGCCTGTGTATAGACTTCTAGTAGTGTTAATGAAGATCGAATATTTTTTCAATTGAAACACGTGTATCTCGTCACCTTTCTCAAGTCCCTCTGAGTCCCAGTACTTGTATGGACTTCTACTAGTGTTAATGAAGATCGAAATTTATTCAATCGGAACACGTGTAACAAGTGTACACTGTTATAAGTACATTTTATGTGTATAATTTTACAAGTTTTTGAATATTATATCCTTTAAAAACTAGTTTCTTTTGAGTGTTTTGCGTTATCTAGTTGAACACTCTGTCAAAGACAGACTCTACAAATGTGTTGTCATCATTGTGTTGCAGAACTACTCTGCTTGTTTCTGGGTTCGTCGTTCTAAAGTCCTGTTGGTGTAAAACGTTATAGTAAATAGTCACGTGTGAGGATGAAATACGAATTTTATTGCTTCTAGAACTTCGTAGAACAATCAGCTGTACACAATTCACAAGCACAATCTAACAGTAACGTGCTTTTAACAATCCGCTAAGATCAGAAGCTTTCACAAATGCTGTAATTCTCACACAAAATAAAACACATCCACAGGTAAAACTTCAGTGGAAATTTTCGAGGGATAACACTAACAGTCCCTCAAGACTCAGCATTGAAATATTTACACACAGCACTTAAATTCAAAGTTTCAAAAAGCAAGCCAAAACACAGCTTCTATAGCACTATCCAGTCATAAAGCAAGCGTACTCGCTCAGAGATCTTTCACAATACGGGCGCTCTCTCACACTGAACTCGGGGCTTCTGAAGCGCTCCTATATATATAGGTGGCGCAGAAGCGACGAGAAACTTCCAGAAGAGTCTATTTCTTGAAAATTCTACATAAAGCGGGAATTTTGATTACGTCATAGAAGAGAAATGTCAGGTATTATGTGTTTTTAATGCAGCAAAAGCAGCTTTACAGGCCCCATAGGGAAAATCGCGCCAAATGACCAAAATATCGCCAAGCTTGGCGACTTTTGGCGAAACATCGCCAAATTTGTCGCCAAAAGTGAAGAGAACGAGGCCCTAGGACCAATATTTCTCGAGATTTCTATAACCCATGAAAAAGAATTGGGAAACTGAAACCTCCGTATCTCCGGTTCTAATTGGCCGATTTTGATGCAACAAAAAGCAAAATTTATCTATTTGAAGCGTAGAATACGAATTTTAAACCATTTTAAGCCCCAGAGCAGCGGGTTGCCCGAAAATTCGTAATATTTGTTTAAATTTAGTATAGTTTCCATTCCATCCATTCTTGAAATTATCTAGTGAAATTTAAAACTATTTTAAAGACAAAGGCGTGGATGTGTACGGAATAAAAACTGCTTGGCATACGCGCGCTTCGACAAATGCACAAATTGGTAAATAGCCCTTGCATAACTTGCCACAACACAACACATTGATTTCCCTCTATCATCTGCTAATTATTTCTTTTAATTCTGAATTTGTATGAATTTAGGTATCGAATAATTCAGCTACACGTATAAGATAACATTGGGAATTAACCATCCCACCAAGTCTAAACTTTCATTGAAATTAGTACGATGAAAATACAGTGTATTACTAAGATTAAAATAAGTATTTCCCAGAACTTTGAATAACAAATATATTTCTTTAACTATAAATGCATATATTTTTTTAAAAAGAAAGAAAGAAAATCAATCTCATCCAACACCTAAAATCCCAATTTATTGAGTAGCATTACTTCATCAGCTGAAATGTACTGGAATCACGGCATTTCATTTGTCTTTTGAAATCTTTTCAAGTGCGTGTTCTATACTCAAATTTTGTGATATAGGAATTTCTGTGAATAAAACAGATCAAAGTGAAAAAAGTAACAAAAGAAACAGGATTTGAGTAATTGATGAAAAGGATCGGAAGAAACAAATGTAGGGCATTTGTTACAAAAGTAATTCTTCATTCTAGTTACATTTAAAAGAGTCTGTCAAACTAACGCTTTTTAACAAACTGCATTTTTTATTAGTTTTCTCCCTTTATTTACATCTTATAAAAACGATTACTTAAACTTTTCAAGCAATAAGTTAAATAAAAGATTAGTTTTCTCGATTATAGATTATTTTTTACGCAATACTGTGGAATTTATACAGAGATCAAAATACGGATACACATATCAGTCAAAAACACTGACTAGACTAAAGTCAAACATAGTTTGCAGAAATTCAACTGTAAAAACTTTTCCTTCATTTGCATGATTATTATGTTTCAACCACAAAATAAAGAATACTATAAAAGAATTATATTTATTGTTGTAAATTACAATTATATTCTAAAAACCCTATTTACATTATAAAACTGAATATTTGTATTAAGGAAAAAGATTTAGAATTTTATTCTCAGGCCCATCACTGATTTAAATCTTAGGGAAAGGTGGCCAAAAATGATCCTCGCTGGTAAAAAAGTTCACATACCTTTTCTTTCATACAGGTAGCGCTATCTACCGGTTTACACATATACTAGTTGTACCAAGTAAAGAAGAAGCAATGGCGGTATTAAAGCGATCACACTATGAGGCGTGTAAATAGAATTCTTTAAAAAATTGGATTTTGTAACATTTGGTATGAGATAAGCACCAACTTTCCTATTTATTTAGATAAACAGTTTTTCATGTACAGAAATATGGCTTGGTTTACTGAATGAAGAATATTTTATTATTATTTAGGTTAGATGCAATGTCACGAATGCCTAGGTGGGTGAATGATACATGCGCTGGGACACCTGAGAAGAATGATCATGTGTATTTTTGTGATATGTGCTCAAATATTCAGAGTTTTTGAAGTGGCGTAAAAAGACATTCTTTAATTTATTCCTGTGTTTATTACAGGCGATAATCTTTTAACTAATTTTTAAATATTCTGTTTTAGTATTCGTGACACTTTATTAGCTTAAATTTTCATAAAATAAATTTTGTGTGCTAACTGGTTGTAAAACTTATTTTCTTCC
Source organism: Cheiracanthium punctorium (assembly GCA_038373885.1). Lineage (NCBI taxonomy): Eukaryota > Metazoa > Arthropoda > Arachnida > Araneae > Cheiracanthiidae > Cheiracanthium > Cheiracanthium punctorium. The sequence continues at coordinate 292,448 of JAWZYV010019487.1, forward strand.
ATGTATAGTCATATTTAGTTTTGGATCTTTCATTTTTCCTATAAAAGCAATTTACTATTCTTTTTAAACAGAGGATCGTGTTGCCCTTAGGTTGAGGGTAAAATGATCCTTTTGGCACTTTTACAAAATTCGATTTTTTTAATTACTCAATGTGGTTTGAAAATATTAATGTGAAATCAGAGTTATTTTTATGAGCTAAAGCCAGAACATTTCTCATTTTATAGTATTTGTAGAGGGAGTGCATTCACGGTGATGTATTTTGGGTTTTTCTTTTTGTTGAATTGTACCTTGACTTAGTAATTATAAAAGTGTAATGTAGCTGAAATAATTTCAATTCCTCTTCTGCTCTTGTTCAACAAAACTTGGAATCTATTTTGATAAGACTTTGAATATAATCTTTCAAAACTCTAATGTTATAAATGTAATTTTGTAATACACTACAACAGAGCTAATACAAACATATTTAATGGAACACTAACTGCGTAACTCGATATTTCCTTGAGACATCAGGTATTAAAGCATAACTTTGTGAAAGAAAAATGACCGCAGATGTTCTCTAATCTAGTCCCGTAGACTATTATTGCAACCATTAATGCATAAATTGATTGTGAATTTTAAAAACCTTCATCTGCATATGTATGGTATACTTCAAACACTATATGTAACGCAGCTATCTAAAATTCGTTTAACTCCTTGATTAAAAAAGTGATATTTTTAATTAATTTTTATAAATAACTGCACAAGTTTAGCACTGAAGTTTAAAAATATCAGGTGTCCGATTAAACGACCCTATTTTAAAGTTGTCTACAGACGAAAATATTTTTAAGAAAGTTATGAAATTTTGTGTAGGACAAAATGAACCTGTGGGAATTTGTTTGAGCGGGAAAAAAAAAATATAGTTCAAATATTCGCCACCAGGGGGCCACTTTCCTGATCCATGGCTTGCACTATCTCCAGACATCAATCCATGTGACTTTTGGTTTTTGGGGAGTTTGAAACATTTGGTAAATCGTGATAATTGGAGTAATTTGCCAGATTTTAAAAGCAGCATTTCACATCATATTCGTAACATTTCGCCGCACACACAGCGGTCAGCTGTGAGTTCGGTGGAACATGCTCTCTTTGGCTATAAACATGATGTTGAACATGCTGCCTTACGATACCAGATGGTAGCTGACAATGGTGGCCGTCATGTTGAACATGTTTTGTTGTAATAATAGTTGCAAACTGTCATAAATGTATGCTAAATGTGTAATTAATAAAAAAATGGCACCTGGTGACAAATATTTGAGCCAATCGTTTTCGCTCAAACAGATTCCAATAACTTCATTATGCCTTGCACAAAATTTCATAACTTTCACAATGATAATTTCGTCTGTAGATAACTTTAAAATAGGGCTGTTTAATTTTGGATACCCTGTACATAAAATTTCATTTATCGTACGCTATTGATTAATGTATCGAAAGTATGTTATTGAACACTCATAATGGAACCCTGGAACATGGTTCCTCACATGTGCATATACCCGTGCATGGTCTCTTGAATTTAGTATTTCTTGTATCCCTTTATATTATTGACTTATTTTTTACAAATGTAAACGCTTATTCATGCTACATCTGGAGAAAACGGAAGTAAAGTTCAATGCCTTTAAAACGGCAGCCGCGCGATAGTGCAGAACGCTGGACCTTCACACTTCAACCGTCTCCATTTTGAGTGTCTTATCCACTCGGCCATGGTAGAGCCTGAGGGCAAAGAAAGTTAATCAACAAAAAGAATTATTTAACAGTTATTTATTAAATGAAATTTGTTAACAAATGATTTATATTTACAGAAATAAAGTGAGTGATTTAAGCAACAGACAATATTGATAAATCCAGTACAGATAACGAATTTTTATTTACTAAATACCTCTAATATAACATTGTTGAAACAGGTAACTTCTGAATGATAGTCGTTATTCTTCAGTAAAACAAACAGAAAAAATAATTATTGAGACTTACTTTGCAAAAACACATAAAAACACTTTTATATTTATATTCAGGACCTTCCATTCACAGACGGTAAAAAATGACATGTTTGTTTGTGTGATTATGGCATTGATAAGCTGGGGAGATCTGCCAAGGATGGGGGATGCCTTGATAGGAGGACTTTCTAAACGGTTCTAAACGCGTATTCACGTTAAATGTGGAGAAAACCTACCAAAACTCCAGACCGTTAGATCGACAGCCGCGCAACAGGACCCGAATCCAAGACCTTCATACTTCGGCCTCCTACGATTTTCAGTGACATAACCACTGTGCCATGGTGAGGATGCCATGAATTAATATTTTTCACATGCCCAGTCAATTTTTTGGGGGGGAAGGGGAGGAGGATATGTTATAAATCGGAAATAAAAAAACTGTATTTTTACCCGACAGTAGCTAATCTGAAAATTTTGCTTTGAAATATATCCCGATGTTATCCTCTTGGCTACGTCACTGGTTATTGCATACTTTTGATTGAAGACTGGCGTTAAAATCTAAGTGTGGTTAACAAAATGCCCCATCTTGCATCTTAACAGTTGTACAGAAAGAAATGAAGTAAGTATCAAAATTAGTTATGGGAGAGGGGGGAAGAAAAATATGTAGAGAGCATAAAGAATCATATACACTAATTAATTATTATTTTTTACTCATCAAGATGCAAAAATAACTTTTCATTCGTAAAGGAGTTTATTTTAATCAACTTACAGTATGGGAATTTCGAATTTTTCAAAATATAAAAAATGCAACTTTTTAGTTTCCAAATTGTTTGTCAAGAAAATCTCTGCAATATGCAATCGTCTATTTACAAAGAAAAAAGTGTAATTTTTTTGCAATATACTTTAATGGGTTAAAGTTGAATAATATTTTGAAAGAAAACAGGACACAGAACTTCGGATGGCTGAATACGTGATCAACAACACAAGGGGCTGTGAATTCAATTATTCGATGAATTTTTAAAAAGACATGAAATGAAGCTAGCATCTTAAAACCTGCATGTGATTAAACTCTTTACTATCCAGTCACTCCTTTAGAATATCGAATGAGGCCCATGAGAAAAGCAAGTTTAATTGCGCTTACAGATTGAGAAACAAATGCTTCTTATTTCAGACATTCTCATAAGCTTTAGCCTCATAAATTATTCTTAAACTTTCTTTTACCGTCATATACAGTTTTTTATTGCTGATTAGAGAACATTTTGATGTTCAAACAAATATCTTGAAAGTAATTTTCTACGTTCTTCAGGTTGTTAAGCTACAGTCACTGTATTAGTAGTTATAGATATTATAAAATATGAAAGCTGTTTATATTTAATATAGTTTACATAGGATATTTATGATTCGTTGTGAAAATTATTCTTTCAGTACTTTGCATAGCATTATAATGAATTATATATATTGTCTTACATAATATGTTTTTCCCATTACATTATTGAATAAAGAATATTGGTTCGAATTAAAATCAGGTATTCTGAATATATTTATCAAATGGATAAAAATATTGCGCATGCTTCTTCAATTTAAGATAAGAAAAAAAAATAATGAGCGTTTCTTTTGGTAAAGGTGAATGGAAAATGCTACAATAGCTGCTATTCTTCTATTGTTATAACACTGAGATTTAAATTTCTGATGGGTCTAGTTGAAACAAAGACAAAAATTCTAATTTGGAAAATCACTAACAAGTTCTGTAAAAGTTACTTTTGATTTCATAAACAATGATTTGATTTATTTTCACCCTAAATTTATTTAATAGTTTCTTTCACATAGCATTATTCTTTTGCAAATCCTATAATGTTTTTAAATATTAGTGTTACACAGTGTAAAGTATTGTTTCACGTGATGAAAGATGTCAGCATTTAGTTTACATTGAGCTATTATAAACATTTGCAATTTCCTCAATAAAGTTTATGTGTGTTATCTAATAAATTAATATAGACAACATAAGTACCTTACAACAATAAAACTTTCAAAAGCTTTTTTCTACAAAATAATAAACACTGTACTTAAATCTCTTTTTAACTACTATTACAGTTGTTTTGTATGCATAGATTTTAACAATTCTCATTCACTCATAACAATTCTTTTTTTAAATAAATTATTCCTTCTGTACATTTAAAATTATTACTTAAAGTAGATTGTATTTTTATTTTCTAAACAGTTCTTTAAAATGTAGCATTTTCTTTTTTTAATTCGCAGAAAGCAGAATGATTTATGGAAGAGTTTGCAAAGCGTTTAATGGCCCTTCTTGCTATTCAAGCATTCCGATACATATTATCAAATCGCATTCTACGAGTCACTCGTTATTTGATTAATGTGCTACAGCATCATTCTTTGAAGATGAGGAGAGAACTTGAATTCGGGGACATTTACCATAACTCATTTGTTGTGCAATACCACGAAACCGGATATTTAAGAAGCTGCATTTATGTAAATTAAAAAGATCTTGTATATTTTGGAAGTGCATGGAGCGTTAGTTGTCGAGTTTAGAAGATTTTCGGAATGAAATTGCAGTTTCAGAATGTTTGTTTGCACTTGTCAAAGTCATTCAAAAGCAAATTATTTTCTAAATAGTGAAAACACTTGTATTTTTATATTAAAATAAATGTACAACAAATATTTGAATTGTGTACAATAGTTTATTGTTAGGAATATTTAACATGTCATTTTCTGTCGCTCACGGGATGTTTTGTTCTTAAATTCTTCCTTTGAATATTTAGTTACGATTTTTTAAATGTAGGAGAGACTAGTGATACTTGATCCCTAGATATACATGATCCCCAGCAAAAAATATAGCGAAATCAAATAGTAGAGATTCGAAATCTGGCAGCAAAGTTATTGTGGTACACAAACAGTGACAACACTGAATCTTTTTCAGCTATTTTGTTTTAGTACAAGAAATAATTGTTTGAATGTGTAGCAAAGAAAACCTTTTTAGGGGTAAATAAAGTAACATTTGTATGTTCTGTCATATACAACTTACAAAATTTTATGAAGTGTAAATTTAAAGCTTAGACTATCTTCAATAATTAAGTAATTTCTTTAGCAAATAATTCTTGATTGTTTATTATTAAAAATGTATGTTTTTCATATGTCTCATCATAGAGATACTTGATCCCTTCGTTTCAGAGATACATGCTCCCAGCGATCAAGCATCCCTATAACAATATTAGCATGATGAGAACATGATTATTTTCGTTTATTCAGTTTTTCGAATGTATTAATCCAAACTTTCAAATATTATTTGAAAGCAACTTTGAGAACTGCAACAACTGTCATGTTTGCATCTGACTTTTCGAGTTTTGAAAACATTTGCTAGGATGTTTTTTAAGTATACTGGTGCCTACAAATATCTCAAAAACATTTCCCAACAGATTCAATTGTAACAACTCTTAATTAATTTTCTTATTGCATACAAAGAAGTAAATGATTTTATTTTTGTAATTACTATTTTTGCAATTTTAAATTCATTAAATTAATAAATATTAATAAAAATGTGTACATTTTTACAAATAAGAAATGAAAAAATTTAGTTTATTCATAAAACATATCGTAAACAACTGTATCAGAGGCCACAAACTGATAAAAAACATCAAAAAATATTTGTACAACTTGCATTACAAATTGCAGAGTTGAATGTAAAAGTAAAATGGTTTTCCCATGTCCATATTATTATCATACATACGAAAAATATTATTTCTTAGAAATATTATTTAGTAAACCGAAATATGCAGATATATTTCTTACCTATGAATAGCTATATCATTTCTGAGTGGGATTAAGCATACCCTGCAAAGAGATGATGTATCCCTTGGTGTAGGGATACATGATCCCTTAAAAAATATCGAAAAAAGCTATTTTACTAAAATTATATGTTTGTTTGGAAATAAAATATATATAATCTGTTAGAGGGAAAAAAGTACCATTGTCCATGTCAAAAAATTCTGAAAACTAGCAAAATACAGCAGAGAAATAAATGATTAACTAAAGTGGGGATCCAATATTCCCAGTCTCCCCTACATTTATATTGTTATCACTACAGTTCTATTAAAATCAATCAGGATTTTAGCGTCAACATAACTTATCTACACGATTTGTCATGACGAAGCACTTTTCAAATGTGTCAAAACGATGCATAGCGTGAGCAGGGGGAGAATAAAATATTCAAAGTCGCCAAGATTTGCAATTTTTGATGATTTATCGCCAAGTTTGGTGCCTAATCTAATAAAGGAGAATTATAGATAGAATATGCCTGGCGGAGATAATAAAACAGTTTTCGTAAGCTATTTTAATATAGATTTCGATTCCAAAGAAGTTTTTATTGAACAAGACGGATCATTCAAACACGGATCATTCATGAATAATGATGCACTTTCCAACGTAATGGGATAAGGAGGGAAAAATACGGGCGACTCATGGATAATGATACGTTTTTAATACATAGCAATTTAGTGAATATTTAAAATATTTAGGTGTGTTTCAGATTTTTTTAAATTAAAAGTTAAGTCGCCCAGTTGCCTAGACATTTCGCTCACAACATAGGAGCATCGAAAGTGAAGCGGCAAGTTTCTCAGTTTCTAGGTATAGCAATTTAATACATTTTTTTTTTTCCCTGTTGAACTCATAATTCCAACGAACAAGTTTATTTTGTAGAATCTCAGTAATATACAGACAATATTTTAGTACATTTCTGTTTGGTAAACGAAAAAGAAAAATCTTCTATCGCTAATGAACCACAGCAGCTAATTGAGAGACTTATTTGTCAGCCATCATTATCCAGAAATACCTCAGGTTACCAAAAATTACAAAGAATCACAACTTTAATCTCAACAAAAAAAAAAGTTCTTGTCAAACATTAAAATTACAGTATTACAGAAATATAAATTAAGATATGCATTTTGTCTATGTTTTATAAAAATGCAAATAATAGAAACCTTTTTAAAAGAATCTTTTAATGTTTGATTTTCTATGAAAGATAGCCAATGAATCCTTTGATAAACAGTTTTCGATTTATTTGAGTTGAAGCTTTGAAATTTGAACCAAATGTGCAAAAAGTTAGAAGTATAATTTGGACTAAAAATCGACAGTTAATCACTTTCAGTACTTATTTAGAGAAGTGAGTGCTTTTGACTTTAAAGAAATCTTTTAAAATATTTCAATGATCTTTTATCATCTATAATTTTTCCTACTATTTGTTTCATTTCAGATTAAAGTAAATAATATCAGCAAATTTATTGTACGGTAAAAAAGTACAATTATTTACACTCATGACAGTATATTTGTGTAATTATTCCCTTTTTTTACATTTAACAAATATTCTTAAACCAACAAACCCTTCATAAGCATAATTTATGCCTTGAGAATATCTATTTAGAAATCTGTTTACAATCTTCCATTAAATATATTGAAAACATTCTTTGAAATTTAGTGTGTTTGCATGTAAATAGCTTTATCCATTCACAAAAGAAGTATAATTTCCATCACCTAAATACACCTAATCAGTGAAAACGTCCTTTCATCGCCTGCAAAATATACTTTTGAAGATTTAAAATAAATATATAAAATGGATTCGTGACTTATTACAACTGTAAAATAAACATATATTTTTTTCTTTTATAATAAGTATTCCTTTATGGTATATACAAATAGCGGTCGGGAATTGCGTTGATTATTCAACAAACAAATTCTTCGCTAAAGATAGTCAATATTTAAGTATTAAAAAATTGAATATAATATGGTTTGCTCTCGAGGAAGAAAAGTCGGAAAATCTAATTAGCTACATCTCGATGAATAGTTTATAAATTAATATCATAATCGAAACATAATAGTCTAGTCTGATATCAAGTAACTATAACATAAAATAAAGGTTTTTTGCTAATTAAGCTTTCATTGAAAGATATATTGAAAGGTATAAAATATTTTTGAGGGAAATTTTCAAGCTCAAACACTTACTGCAGTACACAAATCCATCCTAGCATACCGATCATCAGCAAAGGAACTTAAATTTCATTGAATTCTACTTTTTTAATGTAAAATAATATATGATTTTTAGAAGAATGGGGCATTTAAGCCTCTCGTCACCCTGAACCCCATTCGAGGCTCCTACTTCAAATAGCAATATTTAGAGAGAAAACAATTGAATTTAGTATTTTTTTCTTTCAGTGATATAAATATCATTATTTCATGTAGAAAGTATATGAGGCTCTTAACTAGATGCATAAATCGTGCCTAGCTTGCAGCACTAGTCAATTTAGATCATTTTTTACAGTTTTCGCTGCATTGTTTCAGGAGAAAAATTAAGAAAATATTTACACTGCTTTTTTACCGTTTTTTTTCGTTTTAAGGTAAATACAGTTTTTTTCTTATTCCTCAACCTTTACCTAATATGTGCATCCTTTTAAATTAATTTTAGCATAAAAAAATGCTTCGAAAATGCAGAAATTAATATTAGAAAAGTCTAATATTAATCGACATTAGAAAAAAATATTTTTGCATGATTTATAATAGTATTTCAGATGCATTTAATGCTACACAGATTTTTTTTTTCTCTGATTTTTCATAATTCAGTGACGAGAGGGTTAACAACTTACTTCTACCTGAGGTCAAAGAAAGTATTAAAAAGTATAGTATTCAAGTTTTTTAAAATTATATATTATTTTTCAATTAATAAAGTAAAATTTAATGAATTTTCTAAGTACCTCGGCGATGATCGATAAGCTAGGTAGGATTTGTGTGTTCATTAAATGCCTGAGCTTGAAAATTTTCTCATGAATTATTTTATAACTTTTAATACATCTTTAAATAATAAGCTTGATCAAAAAATATCTACTATTTATTTCATTTTTTTTATAAAAATTGTTTTTTCTTAGGATTTCTCTTAAGGCAAAAACGTCACTTGCGTTATGTTGCTGTTTCTTTCATGTTCGTGTTTTTTGTCTTCTTGTAGTATTCACGAGTACTAGCGTACTCCTGACTCCAATAATCCAAATAACTCCAAACTTTTGCACTTTCTTACCCAACGTATTTGTTTTAAATTATCTATTCTGTGTCTTTTCATTTTAAATTTGCATATCACTATAAATTATGAATACCGCATTTTTGTTTCACCCACCAACTTTTATAAAATGTAATTTTTTTTGGTTACCTGTTTATTGAGTTCCAGGGATTTGATGGTGTTGGTAAACATAGGAATGATTTAAGCCAAAAACTATGAATCATAAAAAAAAGTTGTTTAAAAGAGGCTTAGTTAACGATTATGCATACACTTTTTACTCACATGTTTAACAATTGTAAATTCCATGATATCTTTTTAATAATGTTTTAGGCATTCGTATTTAAACTGAATGTATTGATTATTTTGGTATCCATTTAGTTTTCATTCATTATTGTTCATTCAGTTTAATAGATGTGCATCATTAGCGTATACATATGCGCAATTGTCCTGCCCACTAAAGCCAGAACGTATATATACGCTCAAATTTTCTGGTAAATGGCACCAGAGCCATACGCATTTGCTCAATTTTGTTTTTCTAATACTGAACCGTAATTCTTAAGGGCAGGGAAAATTTAATTTTTTTCAACTGGTAAAGCTGCGAGTTTTTTAATATCCCTACACTTATTCTCCAGATATTGTAACTTTTAATAAAAATCAACAAATTTTATTTAGAATTTGATTGGCATCGGGCAGGGTATTTACAAAAGAAATGCAAGTTATATGAGGCTGTGAATACCTATTTGGCATTGTTAACATAATTATTTGGCATTGTCGAAGAATAAAAGTAGATTAATTCAAAATTGGGACCGATTGTTTGCTGCAAATATATGCATAAAATCAGTTTAAGGCTAGTTATTCGAATTTAACTTTTTCACTGAGTCTTATTACACCCATTAGGAATTATTCGTTTTGATTTTTCATTACACAAAAATATATAATTAAGTAAAAGCATAATGGTAATGTTACGGTCAAGCAAAATTACAAAAATTAACTGATTGACAAGTTTAGTGGGCTTTTTAAAAATATATTTTTGTTCGCAAAAATGTTAAGGGATTCAGGATGTGATGGCGAAAGTTTGCAAATATTTGTATGAATTCCGAGTAAATTATTCTTTATAAGAATTCATTCTTTGATTGCAAAGTCATATCACAAATAAAAGTTATTTGGAAAAGAGAGATTCTTTTGCATTTTGAGTACTAACAGGTAGAAATAAAATACTTCAAGCAAGATTACAGTAGCTTATAAAGATATTTGTAAAAAAGAACAATGTAAAGTGTTAATTAACCAAACAAGAGTATTTTGTACTTTAATGAAATTCGATTTAAAAGAATCTAAGAGAGTTTTACATTCATTTTTAATTGAGGAAGGATGAGATGCTCTTGTGAAATCATCTGTATAATCGGCTTTCGGATTATCGATAGAATAAACCATTATCAATGATTAATAGTGAAACATACTTGGAATTTGTTTAATTTTCGTATTTAGAACAATTCAGAATTTTCATTTTGTTCAATTAGTTATACACTGTTAACCTTATTAATGAAGAAGAGCCGCATAAAAGGAATTACTAAGGATTAAATTCTGTAGATATAGAAAAAACAAAATGTCATTACGATATTATATATATTAGTTCTTTAAAAATATATTTAATATACATACTATTTCGACTTCTCACAGCAATAGTTTTTTTTAATTGAAGTTATTTTCATTTTCATATGAAATCCTCCGACCAAGGCACCCTCCATGTTTGGTAAATAGCCCTTGCACAGCTTTTCCATAACACAACAAAACTGAAGAATATTAGAATACATTTTTGGTTGAAACAAAGAAATAATCTCCAAAATTCAGAAGGAAAAATAAGATCAGTTTTTATTTCTGATGGCGTGTTAGTAGCTAATTTTGACTAGACAATTGAAATATTTGTAGCTGTGAAATAATTACTTTTACGAAATATTTTATCTGAACTCCCCAGCACATTATTTATTATTGCTGGAATAAATGGCAGTTTCTAACTACGGTAGTTTTGTTTCAATTGTTTAATGAAATTAGTTTTGAAGATGGAGTTTTAAAAATGCGTATTATTTGTGTTGTTTATAACGTCAAATCAATCATTGAGAAATTGAGTTTAAATGTTTATTTTACAAATTAATAAGCAAATATTGATAGACTCGACTAAAAACATTACGCAATGATTAGAAAATATTTGTTTTGCAGAACTTTCATTCTGCTGGAAAATTTATTTAAATATACATTTAAAATAAAAGAATCCTAAGAGAATTGAAAAAAATCACATATTTGAATCACGATCCTAACCGCATACACTTAAGAGTCAAAAATGATAATAAAATCTTAACTATAATTAAATTTAGCCATTGACGCATGTAACAGCTACTTTTAAATTCTCTAAAACTAACATTTTTGTGAGCTGAGACAGAATTCTAGGTGTGAGATACAACGCTCAAATTGGATGATTTCGGATATAAAATACCCACGAATAGCAAACCTTTTCACAAACTATTAAATGTAAGACATTTTCACAACAATACTCCCTCCGCCTTGAAAATCCAAAACTTTTAAATCTCTTAAATTTTCTTTCATGAATTATTCGCGGAAGTTTTTTGAATTCCCGATAATTAAGAAAAGTCCTAAAAATAAGGTAAACGAATTTAACAAATATATTTCCTGTAGATGTGGTAAACTATAATCTTCACAAGTACATTTAAATCCACTCAGATTATTTCTCTTTCAACATTCCACACAAGTAATTTTGACACCGTTCATTTCCTCTTTATTTATTCGTGGAGCACACAATAATTCACCATTGGGAGAAAAAAGAGGAAAGGATTTGTCAAATGGCGAAAATGAAAAATTATTCCATTTCCAGTTTTGATGCTCTGTTATCAGTTCATTCCTATCTGTCCTGACAAATAAAGAATTGCTAGCTGTTAAAATAAATTATTTCTAAGCAATGTCCCACAGTGTTTTAGCTCAACTCTCCGATAAATTATTTGTTGATGCTGGAATGGTAATGAATGACTGATTCCCCGAAATTAGGCAAAGCCATTTGTTTTTGTTGTGTCTGTAATGTGGTATTCATCGGTACTCGAAACCAGTGTTGCTGCTTGCATTCAAAAGTATGTTATTAGTAGAATTCATTAAGTCAAAAGAGCAATTATCCTGTTCGGGCAGTAAAATTTTATTGTTTTACTTCGGCTGATCAATATATTTAAGGATATATACTGATCAATATTTCTAACTGTCTATGAGCCTTTGTGTAGGTTGTTGATTTTTCTATTGAAAGATGGTAGGCTATTTGTATCTGACTAGTGCCCGTATGATAAATAAATACTGCTACAGATTCCATCTTTCGTTTTTACATGAACCTACTTTAGACTATTTTTCTACGTATTCACCTCTTGCACTGAAGCATTTATCATACCGCATAACAACGTTTTGTGCACGTTCATCGTTCACTCACGTCACAAGTCCAAAAAATGAACCACAATCTATGTTGGTGCATACTGTAAAACACTAAAGAAATTGCTACCGCCTCTTCCAATCTAGACCGCGGAAGAGTTAAATTGCCTTTTTGCAATCTTCATTCGGCATAATGCCCTTTCCCATACATTTGGGATTACAAAATAATTTCTTCAAATTTTCAAATGGGAAGTTCTTCGAATATTCACTCCGAAGACCAGATTTCGGCTCCAATGATTGTCACATTTTATAAATTATCTAGCAAGTAGCAGAATGCTTAAAGAAACAGCGCCTACAGTTTTGAAAGGATTGGAATGGAGGTCATATGATGAAGATGTGTAAAAATATGTTACACACGCTGTGATAAATGCTGAAATGTATGAAGGGGGGGGGGTCTAAGTGGATAAATATCATAACGTGTGCACGTGTAAAAAAATAGGTAGCGTGTATTGCATAGTTTTAGTAAAACCTCTATCAGCTCGATAGTTGCTTACACACGCTAAGAGTTTTCCCTACTTCTTAAATATTGCGTAGTAATTTACTTACAGTGAATCCCATTTTGTCATAACAACCTTCCTACTTACCTTTCATGAATTCCATTAAAATATTTATGAAATCGATTTTTTTTCTTTTTTGTAATACACCCAGCAGTAAAACTAATATTTGTTATTCAATGTCCCTATTTGTCCCTAAATCCACCTTATTGATCTTCAAATGAAACTTATGTTACTATCAATTAATGATTGTCAATAGTAGATGTTTAATTTTCGAATACGATCTGTAGCCTAGACACTTAGTGTAAATGATCCCTTACAGAGTACTTTAATTAAATTATCTAATTTAAATTTATATAATGTGTACTTGCTGTAATATATGCTTCAAAAGTCACTCGAAACGGGTATGCCGGGTATTAATTGTGTTTAAATGCGATTTAGTGTTTTAATGGTGTTTATCGATTGTCTGCAGTTGCTGTAATGTAAAGGGATTTGGTGTTTCATGAAGTCATTTATTTTCCTGGTACCACATAACTGATACATTGTTGTAGATATGCAGAAAATATAGTTGTACTAAATTAATACGAGTTTAATTTATTTAAAATTGCTACTGCATGTTCAGGTCAGTTACTGCATTGCGTGAAACGATTGTAATAGCTTTTGAGATTTTCAAGTGAAGTAAAAACGAGGAAAACAAATTTTGTGAAACACATTCAGTATTAAATATTTCATCACAAAAATGTCTTATTTGTACATACAGCGGACAATTAGTACTATTAATTCAATAAACGTGTAACTACATTTCATTGAAGATTTTTATTCAATTCCTACTATTAGTTCACTCTTCCTATATACTATATCTTGATCAAATTTTCAGTTGTTAATAAAATACTCTTTTATTCATCCACTCAAGTTCAAATACATTTTTATAAACTTATAGTGGATGACACTTGATGTTAATACAGTTTTGGTCCCAATCATTTGGATAATTTATCTACCGGGCCGTCCAAAAGATTCTAAATACATTACGGTCTATGGGCCGAAATTCATTAAATTCGCATATCTCAAAAACTATTAGAAGTAGAATGTTGAAACTTTATATACAGGAATTTTGTAACATCTAGATGTGCACCCTCCCTTTCGGTCTGATTCGACTGGATAGTTTATCTGCAGGGCTCCCAGAAGATTTTAAATGCATTACGCTCTATGTGCAGAAATTCATTAAAGCGTATTTTAGAGGTATTAGGCTAGTTCAAACGACTCAGAAGTGATATATGGTGTTAAGGGTTACAAAATGAATCTGTCCATCGAAATTAGTGTCTTTATCATTTATAGTTCCGCTAACGGTACACTCAAAAGATTTCCTACACATTACGGTCAATTGCAGTTTCAGGGACATTCATCCATTTCAAGCACAATACCGACCTACCATATAATTAGGTAGTGGTCCGACCACGGTCACATGCTTCCCTCAAGACGTGTGCATGCATTTAACTCTCAAATCTCAAAAACTATTAGTCGTAAAATGTTGAAATCTCATGTATAAGATTGTTGTAACATCTAGTTGTACATCTCGCATTTAGGTTCCAATCTACTAGATAGATTATTTATAGGACCACCCAAAAGAATTTCAATACATCAATGTCTAAAGACATCTTTCCCTAACACCAATTTTGCTCGGACCATCATCGGCCGGCTACGTGGCTGGTGGTAGCCCGATCAAAATTGCTAGTAGGGTTAATACATTACACGCTTAAATCTATTGAGTAAAATAATAATCAAACGGAGTATATTTTTACTCAATTATTGACTTCAAACAGCCATTCTCCCGATTGAGTAAAATTTGCTCCATTAATCGACAAAAATCAATGGAGCGAAAAATTCTCAATTTTTGAGCATTATACAACAGCTCCATTTAGGCTAAATAATAATAAAAAATGAGGAGTGTCTGTCCGCTTTTGATTCATATAACTGTACTCAATTATGATTATTATTTAAGCTATAGTATGAGCGTTTTTACAAAATTAGTCCTTTTTTAATTAATATACCTGTACTCAAATAAGATTATTATTTTAAGCTAGAAAAGGGTGTCTTATAAAAATTTGCTGCTTTTGATTAATATATTGAATTATTCGTTTTCTTCATTTTTATTATCAGAGCTGTAATCTATGATTATAAGCCCGAGAAAATAAATTTTAAATCAAGGCAAATACATTACATATATCTTAGTACACTATAAAAAAATATTTTTTTAATAAATAGAATATAATTTCAAAATAGTCTCAAGTTATCAAACGAATTCACAATACAGTCAAAATACACAAATGCAATCATGGTTAAACGAGCTGTGAGACTTAATGAAAGCAGCAGCCCAATTTATTGACATGAAAAAGGTAAAATAGTACTTACTCACTTGACTGAAGATATCATAACTTCATTTGTTTTACAAGAGCGACGAGATTTTTATAATCCAGTCGTAAGAAACTATGTCCGTTAAAACAAAATTTTTACCGAAAGCATGCTCTCCACATTTAGGCTGAATTTATTTCACAACTCTGAATATGAAAAAGGTGCATTTGGTATTCGGATAAAAATAAAATTATCACCAGCGAACACATTCATTCTAAAGTATCATCGGGTATCTTCTTTAGAAACACTTTTAATTCATATATTTTGATAACGACATATTTGCTCTTCGGTGCTCGCCGCAAGGCACGATTCCCGCTTCCCGTGTTGTGTTGTCTGTGGTGACTGTACCGTTTTCCGTTAGAGCGTTGGTCACGTGATGTAATAGGATACCTTACTGAGCATCTTTCGTGGGGCAGAGACAGAATTCTCAAATAGACAAGATTTTAGTGAAAAATGGAGTATAATAGAAACTAGCGAATCCTGAGCATTGAGCGGAATTGAAGAGATAACAAATTATTGTCTTTAATGAGTATTTTTTAGTGTAAAAGGATTTAAATCAGCCGATAAGAAATTTAATCAATAAAGGAGTGTTAGTTTTAATCAATAGATTTAAGCGTGTACATCTGTAGTCAGTCATTGTTTGGTCCATGCCCAAAATCTCGCGAATTGTCATCGACTTTGGCGAGTTTTACTAAAATATCGCCAAATTTGTCGATATTCAGTCATTCGTCCATGTCCAAAATATCGCCAAATTTGGTGATAGTCATTGCTTAGACCATGCCCAAAATCTCGTCATTTTTCGTCGACCTTGGCAAGTTTTGCCGAAATATCGCTAAATTTGACGCCAAAACTTATTTCGTATTTTACATAACTCTAAAACTTTTACCCGTAGAATTTTGTATTCAGAACTAGTGTAATATCTAACTGTGCGTCTCCTTTTTTATTGCAATCGACTGAGTAATTTATTTACTGGGTCAGCCAAATGACTTTGAATACATTAAGGCAATGTTTCTCAACCTGTGGGGAGCGCCAACCAAAGGGGGCGCAGAGCGTTTGCAGGGGGGGGTGTTGCTAGAAAAACCAAAAAGCAAGTAGTGATGCATGTTTTTAAAAAAATCATCTTATTTATTCTCATTTTTACTCAAAAATATATTCATTTTCGCTTAAAATGTTCATTCAAACTTTACTGATAGCATTATTTTGTAGAAAATTTGACTAAATGTTCAATGTTAAAGATTAAAACACAGAATGTATGCTGAAAAATGTGAGGGGGGGAGCGAGATCGTAAGTTAGTCTTTATTGGGGGGGGGCAACGTTAAGAAGTTGAGAACCACTGCGTTGTATGCCTAAGGTGTATGGATACATTCAATAAATTGAAAGTTTGTGCTCAATTTCTACTTTGGCTTTCCCCAAAATCTCGCAAACTATCTCAAGCTTGTCGGCTTTTGTTGAAATATCGCCAAATTAAGTATCAGAAGGAAATCTTTCAAATTGAGCCCAGCTTGGCGAAATCGGAAATATTTGGCTAGAAATCGCTAAACCTTACTATATAACTGCAGTATTATATCTCTTTCAAGCAAAATAAGTTTAGATGAAGTGGGTCGAAAATATTTTTGATTTAATAGACGTACAAGAAAGTCATGGGTTGACCACACGAGATTTTTTTCAATAAAAATGACGTAAAATGGGCAGCAATTTTAAAATAGAAAAGAAATTATAAAAATTGATTAACTTTTATGTATTCTCTATCTTTATTAAAGGCTTATTCAAGTTTATAAATTTGATGGCTAGGACTGTAAGACCTCTGCTGGATAAACATTCCATTCCAACATCTCATTGTTGCAGTGTAAGGTAGGGTAAACTGAGTTGTATTTCTTTTTCATCAAAAATATACATAGTTTATTTTTAAATAATATTTTTTTAACTTTAATTTTATAACACATGTAGGCAATATTTATAATCACAAAAAGTGCTTTAGGAACATTTGGAAATACAATATTAAATACAATATTAAAGCCTAACCGTATACCCATTTTGACCCAAAGCACTAAAACATAAATCGAAAGAAAAATATTACCTTAAAAAAATCTCACTCTCTTGTGATAATAAGTTGTTTAGACTTTTTCTGAATAGAAAATAGCAACTGACCTCAAATTTTCGGAAATGTGTTAGTATATTCGAGACAAAAGGACATGGATTCAATAAGCAGATAAAAGCTAATACTATATTTCCGATTGCAATTCATGAGTATAAATCTTGTCAACTATTGTGTGAAAATATAGGCTAAAAAAGAAGCATTATTTCAAAACGATTCATTTTTATATTTTTATTAAAAAGAAACACCTACCCATTTTAGCCGACTATACATTTCACCTCATCATACAGTAAACCTTAAAACATAATGAAAATATAAGAGTCTCGAAAAGCGTCACAGCAGAAAACATGCTTGCTCAGTCGAAATAAAGCCGAATTCGAAATTCAAATTATTTTAGAAGGTTTTTAACAAAACACAGGGGGGAAAGCATCGTGGTTGCCATGCTTGTCGTTTTTCTGATAATAAAATGATTCAGAAACATGAATCTAAGCAATGGACAGAAATGTTATCCGTGAAAATAAGTGAGTAATCTTGAATCTTCAGTTTTAATTAAAATACCTTCAGCATACAAAAACAGAAAAGGGATTAATTGTTTTAAGTTACACAGTAAGGGTTTATTAGAAGAAGCTATATCTAATTTAGAGTTTTACGAACGAACACAATGGTGCGTTTGCCAAGTTCAGCAATTTTGAGAAGATAAAGTGTAGAATTTTTTTTAAAGAATAAAGTGAGGTATTTATTGACGTGTTAAAAATACTACGTTAATATTTTTAACAGAAAAGACTCCCTGAACTTTTTTATAAAAGAAATATTCGTTAGGAAATAAAATAAATAACTGGCATTGTAAGAATTTATTAAGAAGTAACTTTTGGTACACTGCAAATCGCAACCGTATAAATATTTGGTTTTCTCGTTATTGTTTAAGAATTTTTATTTATCAGAGATGAAATTAAAACTCAACAATTAACGCTTATGTATTATATTGCTCTTGGAAAACATTTTCAGCTGAGCAAATGTTTTGTTAAAAGATAGCAACTCCTCGTTTAAGATGATACCTCTATTTCAATTTTACCTACTTTTGATTTTTAACATAAAATTTCAATTCACTTATTCTAACGCATCTATTCTCATTAAAGATTGTGGAAATTATTGCTAGAAGAAAGTGTTCACATTTTCCGCATGTTTCTATGCAAAATTCAGTATTAATTTCAGTTACAAAATTGTACGTTTTAGGAAATTGCTAAATCTATATTTTATTTGTAATTCTTTTATAAAGGATTTCTATACTTACATGAGAGTCATAGCTGCATTCACGTATTTTAGAATTATCCATAAATAAATAATCTATTTAAAATGTCGTAAACGAATTTAAATAAGTTTGGAAATTTATATGTACACACACACACACACACATATATATATATATTATAACTACACAATTCGTTATTTATAAAAAAAAAGTGAAATAGCACCATTATGTAAAGTTTATTTAATACCAGCAATAAAAACGAAATACAGATGTGAAAAATTTAGTAGTTTCTTTTTTTACCAAATTTATCTATAGAATATACTAAACCACTTACCGCTGAATTATAAATTAAAATCTTTTTATTTGCGCATGACTGCACAGTATTCAGAAAATTTCTTCTGTTTAGTTATTCACAGAATATTATAAATTTTATAATTTTTGTTCTTCTTTACTAATGTTCAGATCTATGCGATGCACTTTTAATGTTCAGTCCTGAAACTTGGGCGCTTTTTCATTATATTGGGAAAATATTTCGTGAAAAATAAACAGGAACATTTTTCTTCCAAATTTTCTAGCTCTGAACAAAATAGTTCTCGTTTTATTAATGCTTAATTAAATATTTGTTTTCAAAGTTGTTTAACGTTCAAGCTTGCTTCAGGCTGCTCTTATGTTGTTTCTTTTCTGCTAAATGTAAGTTAATCATTAATTTATATTTTGCCCAAGTTTAAAACATTTTCATAAAACATTTATGATTTTTAGGCTTTTGTGTAAATAAATAAATTTTAAATCTTTTTCCGCACAAAATATTTAAACAAAAGTTAAAAATAATAACAGTAATTTATAAAATATCATGTTTATCTAGAGTCCATAAAATAAAGGCAAGTTTACACGATTTGATATAATGCGTTTTTTATTGAAATATATTCCCAGAAGCATAGTTGTAAAAAACTCCAAAGAATAGAAAAAAAGCAGGTACTTCAGTACTTTTATTGTAAATATATGCTAAAAATTACCAAAAAAATTACAAGTAACAATCAAAATGGTCTGTAAATCGTTATCATTTTAACCTTTTAAGGCCGCGGTACGGCATTAGTACAAGAAATGAAAGAGGGCTAAAGGACATTCATGGTTCGATTGCCTAGCATTTAAAGAGATATCCATTCACCTTCCAGTGAAAATACTTAAGGATATTCAAGAGCTGAGAGTTTGTTTTCTCATACCACGGAAGAGCCATGTGTATCGAAATTTTTTAAACAATTCTCACAGTCAATATTTTTCCTTTTATAAAACTTTGACTTTCAAGACTTCTTGGGATAAAGATGGCATGATTAAATAGGTAGAAATTATAACCTTTTTTACTCAATTCATATTAATTATTTCCGCACTAGAGTGACTTTAATCACTTAAAGAAAGCAAGAAACGTACTCTAAATTTCTCAAACAAAGAATGTTTTATTATTATTGTTATTAATAAGGAGCTCTAGAGTATTTCTTAACAATACGGTGAAAACTATTTAGTTTAGAACACTCATCTGAATGAGCAGCAGTCATGGCTTCTCTTGAATCCTATAAAATACAGACGAGTGAAATTCTTCAAATTAAAATGGAACAGACAGGCACTGAGGCAATTGTGTCCTGCTAAAACCTTAAAAAGAAAAATAAGGCATGCCAAACGCATCGATTATAAAACACTTTACAACACATTAGCGCGTGCGCACACACATATACATCCCCTAAGCAGATAGCCCTTGCGTAACGTTGCCTTAACACACCGCAACACACTAAATCAGTTAATTAGAGCGTGATTATTGATTTTTCAAAATTCTCATTGAAATCATCATACTTTAATATTTTCACGTAAGTTATTTTTTTATTTCCCGCCAAATAATCAAAATATCGCCAAGCTGGGTAAATTTTTCGAAAGATTTTTTTATCACCATATTTGACGATTCAAATTCTCTCAAAATTCGCCAATATTGGTGAATTTTGGCTCATCTTTTGAGGGAGTCGCACAATTGTCTTCGGACTATTATCTAATATTATTATACATAGTAGATAAGTATCGCACTTTAAATGGATGCCTGTCTCTAAACTGCAATTGAACGTAATGTATTGCAATGATTTTGATGCTCCTGTAAAAGAACTATTAATGATACACTAAATGTTTTCGATGGCGAGATTTATCTGGTAATCCTAAATAATACGTATTAATTTTGTTTCATTTCAGATAGCCGAATATCGCAAAATACACTTTAAAGAATGACTGCCCATAGAGCGTAATGTATTGGAAATATTTTGAACTCTCCTATAGAAGAACTATAAATGCTACATGCACTATTTTCTGTAGGGTACATGGTAAAGTACATAGAAATATCATGCGTAATTTTTGTAGTAATCGATGCATATTTACTTTTTAACCTTGTTGGAAAGTGTTAAAAGGGAGAGGGAGTACTAGATAAACGTGTTAAACACAAAATATTCAAACTCTACTGCTAACAGTTTTTTCTTTATGGTAAATAGTTACATTTATGGGTATAAGATGTGATGTCGAACTAGACAAATTCGATTTAGAAATGATAAAACGACACATACATGACATACAAATGATACATAACATCACGCAGAAAATTTGTATAAACGAATACCGACATGTTTCAAAATTACACACAATACTCCTTATAGTTCAAATAAATTTAGTTGAAAAAAAATAATACTTGAAGAAGACTACTTACGCTCACTGTATTTTGAAAGTGACACAGATTAATATCGTTAGTGAGTAAGATTACTTATATTTGGTTTATAAATTTATTAAAACATCTTTAAATATTTTTAATAGTTGCGACTAAGAATACTTTGCATGCTTCATAACTCATATGTACTTAATAATTCCATTTACTAGCTATTCAAAAATATTAATTATAGATCCATAAAAATTAAAAATGTAAAACACATTGTTATCATCCCGTTTTGTACATATTCCTTTAAGTTATTAACAACTTTCTATGAAAGAATTATCTTTTCCCAACCATTAAAGTTTGTCACTGTTCATTATGAATCTTGTACTTCGTGCATGGTAAGCTATTTACGCTTTTAACCGAGATTTTCATTTATTTGTCGTTTAATCTTTAAAAAAACAGTTAGTTTATAAAGCAGTATCAGAAATATTTTACTCATTAAATTGTAATTATAATTTTGATTAGACACGCTAATTATTTGAGTTTAGAGGCATGATATATTTTGTGGAACAGTAAAATGAAATTCATCATGTAAAAAAAATCCTAACATAGCATGCTCTAATTAGAATATTGAAATATATCTAAATTAAAGAACTGCAAGTAAGGACAAATTTCCATTTAATGAGTGGGCATTTTTACTAAGTAAGTTATCATTATTTTGTTCAAGATGAGACCAATAATTATATTAATGAACACAGTATTTTTGCAAGTACGCACTATTTATAATAGCCAACTAATACTGTTGATGAAGCAAAATTCAGTTTATACTTTTTATAAAAGCTGATTATTTTAACTAGATACATTCATGGGTACATGGAAAATGGTAATAAAATATTTTACTTTGTTTTTTATTTATTTTTAATGAATTATAAGTAATCATGCATCATTGCAATATCATTTCTGGAGATTTTAAAATTATTAATTTACTTACAGTATATGCTTCTACACGTTTTACACAGCAGAACACACTTTAAGTGTATTAAAGCACGTGCTTCTGCGTTTATATTTTTGTTCAGGAAGTTTTATCAATGAACAAAAGTAGTTGGAAAGCTTTGCTAAATTCCATTGCAATCGATAACGAGACTCCATAATAGATATCTGTCGGGGGAATTGTTGACAATGCTCATAGCTAATTGCGCCAATATTCTCTGGAAAGTTCTGGTAAAATTTTAAGAAATCAAGCTTTAACAACATGTGACAACTAAGCATATGTCGACGAACAAATACTGCCTCACGGTCTTTATTTGTATACAAATTGAAATAAACTAATTGCACCAAGCACGAAAAAAAATCAGGATGGTTTTGTATAAGCAGTACTTCACACTGAAAGACATGAAAAAACGATCCTTTTTCTGAAACTTTCAAAAAATATTTTAAATATGGCATTGCACAAGAAAATTTTTCGAAGAACAACAGATTCAGCAAAAATTTCGATTTTTATGAATTTTTTCTGAAGGTCTCGCAACTGATGCAGGTTTATCCTTTATTTGAATGTATTGTACGGTTCAGTGGCGGATCCAGGAGAGAGGCTAGGAGGCTTATGTCTGCCACGATGTTTGGAAATTTGTATATTATTAGCCACCAAATTCCACTTCTGAGATCTTGATTTTATCAATTCGGCTTTATTCTTACTGAATCCCAAATGACGCATAAGATTATTCAATTGTCGTAGTGTTATCGTATGAGGCTCTGAATGTTTCTCTGATCGAATCGCATTCATGTAAGTCTCATTTTCAAGACCAAAATATATCATGCATTCGTCATCAATTAAGTGATAGTTAACGACTGACTATGGTACAGGAAGTACGTCACTCTGAGGTACTATCCTTAATGTGTAACTGATGTTGGGATGCTGAACCTGTTTCTGATTCTTAAAATTTTCCTTTTGCTGTTGGAGTCATACAAAGAAGTAATCCTCAGAAATGATCTTTAGGTTTCCTTCAAACAGCGGTATGGCGAATGGCACTATAGTCCATTTTTCTTTGATCCTTCCGAAAATCTAATAGAACAGTTAGTTGAAATAGCAAAAATATGGTATCCATAGTATATAGTATCCCCATGCAAAAACCCTTAAAACTGCTTATCTTAACTGTAAGTTCGGCGTACTACCGCGAGTAATTTATCAAGCAGCAAATGAAACGTAGCAGTCATTTTTGGATTAAAATATTCTCGTTTTGTGTGTGTGCGCGTGTGTGTGTGAGAGAGAGAGAGGGGTTTTGCTAAAGATGTGAGAGAACACCAAAATTTTTAAGGAAATATGATTTGTTAAACCTTACATTATTAATATGTAAAAACCTCAAAAACGTTGGTTAGTATTACTATTTCTGTACAAACATTTAGTTTTTTTATATTAAAAATACTTTAATTTATGACCATTATTATACTTATTATTCTAATTAATATTATGCTTCATTTGATTGATGCTTATTATTATAATTTATAGTTATTTTTTGTGTAGAAATATCAACACACGGTACATTCTCTTGAATTACTAATTACTTTACATGCTAAAAATAAGGAAACATCTTAGCTGCTTGCCGACCTATTGATGTAGAGGTTAAAGAACCATTCTGTCACACCTTTGGTCCGGGTTCGATTCCCGGCTGGGGTTTGGGTGTTGGCTTGTTTGTCCCTTCACAGGGGGTAACATTAGATGGCCATTAGGTTATCCCAGGAATGGGCAAACTACGGCCCGCGGATGGGATTTTAATTTGCCGGTCCGACGGAAATTGAAAGAATACATATATTTATATATTATAAATACATATTAAGAATTATAAAGATGGCTTGAAAAAAGTGCCCTTTGAGTTCAAACGCAGATTTCAAGATTTCAGTGCCATTCAAACAGAATCGAACAGAATTGAACAGAAAAAGTTTGACCATCCCTGGGTTATCCCATTATAAAATGGACATTAATTAGGGCTTCAGTAGTGGCAAATGCTAGATAAGTAAGCATCCGTCAGTCGAAAAAAAATTCTTATCTGTTTAACAAAAAACAAATTTTGAATTATTTTGAGAAAAGCTTTGTAGAAACTATGAATTTTTTAAAAATAGAATCATGTAAACTGTTAGTTTTGCAATATCACATCTCATGTAAATAAAAATTATTCTTTAATTACGTTTTTTTAAATCATCGTCTTTATAATATTGTTCTATTTGATTTTTAATTTTTATTAAGAAATATCCGATAGTTTACTCATAATTTTAGCAAATCCAACGAGGTATTCTCAACTAAAAAACAGTTTTTGAACTCTAACAATCAAATAAAGTAAGGCTCTAGCTTCTCGATATAGTTCATGAAAAGATGAAAATTGTTTTAATCATAGTATTTTAAATCCAAATTAAAAGATATTGAAGCTCGTCTTCTTTTTTCTTTGAGCTCTAGATGTGGCATCACAAACACCTGGCAAATTTCAGTCCCTTTATTTTTCGGAAGCAACTTAAAAATCATCTTTTCTACAGGAAACACACTAGTTGACAAACTGTAATGAATTAAATTCTGTATTAATTGAATTCATAGTAGCGAAAATTCGATCATTAACAAACAAAATATCAAAAGTATTAGGAAGGGTAATTTTTAAACTTATTTTTTAAAAGCATACAATTGGCTGTTGACTTCTTAAATCTTAAAGAGCTACAGTCATTCAGGTTAACTTTGAGCCATGGGGTATAATTTTGCACCACCTCCTAGTTTTCAGTACATTTGTTTTTACAGAGCCGCTCATGATCCACAGCTGCACTCTGTTGAAAAGATACTGAAACTAGTATTCTGATCTGTATTTTAGAAAATAAATAAGCAACATTGTACATAGTTAATTTGGCCATTCAGCTATTTTTTTACAGTTTTCAAGCTCCATTTTAATGCTGATTTGAAATTCATGCAAATAGATTAATTTCCACAAGTAATTATTAATTTACCTCTCTATCAAATACTGTAAAGAGCATAATGTACAATACCTTAAAGAGTTCATAAATTAATTTCTGAAAATGATCAAATTGTTGCTGGCTAATGTTTATCATTTGTTAACAATTTCCAAAAATCGAAAAAGAAGACACTAACATTTTATCCCATTTTCAGTGTACCTTGTAATTGAGATAACACATATGCCCTATATTTTTTATTCTTAAAAACAATGGAATCTTAATGTCATAAGGATATTTTTCAGTAAATTGGCACCTTTTCCAAACTGCATTTAAGTTTAGAATGTGAAAAAATTCTATGAAAACAAAGCATTGTCAGAGGCACAAAAAAATGAATGGTAAAGAAGATGGAGCGACACTACATACATGTTCTTTGTGAGATGCAAGAATTCTGGGCCTCCCCATGGCACAGTGCTTATTTAACTGAAAATGGTAGTCGGCCGAAATGTGACGAACCCGTGTTCGGGTCCCATTGCTCGGCTGTCGATCTAACGGTCTGGTGATTTGGTAGGTTTTCTCCAGATGTAGCGCGAATGCGCGTAAGAACTAGAGATGAGACGGGCTCGAAGCGGGCTCGGGCCTTGAAATTCACGATTGATTTCGGGCTCGGGCTCCTGAAAAATTTCTCCTTTATTGAGCATACTCCTTGAAACGGATTTTAAAATGCGATTCATAGGAAAAATAAACGTACTGATGTGATTCTAGGAGTTGCAACAAAATAATTGGTGGGTAAAAAGCTTTTTCACATAATTTACTAAATGGTGTGTTGTGCTATTTCATTTGCGTGTGTTTGTTAAAATGCTGTTAATTCAACATTTTGGCCTCATTATTTACTGGTCTATCTTAGTTAAATGAATATATTCACATCGTATCATAAAATATTTTTTAAAAGTAATTTTGTTCCTATCAACTAAATTCTTATGCAATAATATATTCTTATGCAATGCTATGTAAATATGCAAATTTCTTAAATTTATTATGCGAAATCTCTTTTCTGGACGGTTTTTAAATATAACATTTTTTAATGTCACTATACGAGATTTATAACTTGTATTTTTCTGTATCGAATATATCTAAGTACATACGAATGTTTAACTCTGATGTGAGTACTCAACGAAATTTTTAATAAAAGTTGAAGCATTATTGTTATTATTTGATAAACATGGATATAAAGAATTAGAAAGTGCATTAAGAGTTTGCAACTATATTTGTCTTTAATTTGCATTAACGGCAAAATTTATAGTATTGTATGAATGAAGTAACTGAATTTTATTTATCTTTAGGTGAAATTTCGGGCTCGGGCTCCGACTTAACCCCTTAACCGTCGTATTATTTTCAAGAAAACGGTCATAAAAGTGCGTATTTCTTTTATTCCAGAAAATTGTATAAAACAAGTGCATATATAGTATATTTATTCATTTTAAGGTTTTGGACATTTTAAGCACTAGAGAAAAAAAAATAATTTTTAGGAAAAGCCAACATTCAGGGTCATTGTGACTGAATGTGTGTTTTGTAGTAAGCAGGGAATCATTAAAAATATATGTTTTAAACACTAGAAAATTTTATTAAACTTACTACGTAAAATAAGTAAACATTTCTAAAATTTTCTTTCAACATAAATTAAAAAAAAAGTAAGCTAAGATTGCATAATGCATATCACAAATACACGTGTGTTTGAGTACTGCTACCATGTATTTAAAAATAAACTATCTCCGAATTAAGTTAAAAATACTCTGGTATTGCCATCTGTTATGTAAAATTATATATTACAAAAAAATCATCGTGCATCAGAATTGGAACGCTCTTATCTTTCTGGCGCATTTTTTTTAATAGTATTGCCCGGAAATATGACGGGCACAAGAAATAGAGGGAGAAAGCTTAGCCCGTGATTTTGACGGGAGCGAAGGTTAAGGGGTTAAATAATATTGCTCGGGCTCGGGCTTCAAAAAATGAGCCCGAACTCATCTCTAGTAAGAACCCCTTATAAAGACCGCCTACCAAAGCACCTCCAACCAATCCCCATCCTTGGCAGATCGCCCTATCATAGCGATGCCATAATCACACAACCAACCAAACAAGAACTGCTGTGGTATGAAAATTCACATGTGTTTAACCCTCTCGTCACCTCATATGAGGCTCCTATTTCAAATAGCAATATTTAGAGGGAAAACAATTGAATTTAGTATTTTTTTCTTTCAGTGATATCAATATCATTAATTCATGTAGAAAGTATATGAGGCTCTTAACTAGATGTATAAATCGTGCCTAGATTGCAGTACTAGTCAGTTTAGATCATTTTTTACAGTTTTCACTTCATTGTTTCAGGAGAGAAATTAAGAAAATATTTACGCTGCATTTTTACCGTTAAGGTAAGTAAAGTTTTTTTCTTATTCCTCAACCTTTACCTAATATGTGCATCTTTTTAAATTAATTTTAGCATTACAAAATGCTTCGAAAATGCCGAAATTATTATTAGAAAAATTAGTATTATCGACATTAATCGAAAAATATTAATCGAGATTAGAAAAAAATATTTTTGCATGATTTATAATAGTATTTCAGATGCATTAAATGCCAGACAGATTTGTTTTCTCTGATTTTTCATAATCGGTGACGAGAGGGTTAAAAATTATTTAAAACATTATTCCAGCTAGTATTTAAAAGAGTTTTCGAGGAGCACTCAAGTAGTTTTGCACCAAACAAGGATTCGCGATTCCTTGTTTGGTGCAGATCTATTAAACTATACAGTGACAAAGGGATAAAGTTTTGAAGTTTGTGTGTGTGTGGGGGGGGGTGTCATATTTTACTAATATTAAGAGTAGAAAATATGTACGTATGACTCACTGTGACTTGCAATGAGCATAGTTAGTAGCACACGGGTGGTCTATCAGTTTTATTTTCTTTTTCTATTTTTAATTGATAATATGAGATCATTTTTCCATGAATGAACTGGAGATTGTGTTTTCTCTGTATTTGTGTGTCTTAATTGAATAATAAATAGGTTTTTATATCAATATATTCATGCTATTCTTTAGTCACTGTTCCTACGTAATATATTCTTCGAGATGTTCTTAAAATATCTGAGCTTCGTGATACTGATTACTGCAGCTCATGATTTTCAAATATTTAAAAATGTAATTTTAGTGGTTCCAAGTTTACCTTTCTCCTAGGTTGAATAAAATAAGGTATTTCATAGTTAATTTCTGATACTGGTTCAAAGTTATACAGAATGGCTGGGTAACTACACCTGATAAATAACTTATTATTTTTTGCTTTTATTATCAGCAGTTGCTTATTTACATAAATTAAGCTAAAATTTAGGGTTTATTCTTCCATTTTATGCCATTTAGTCTGAAAATAATATTAAAACATAACAGGCAAATGGAAGTACAGGAAATGTGGATCAAATTTACCCTGAATGACTGTAGTTAATTTTTCTAATTCATATATTCATTTTTAATGAATATTTTCAAAACTCAAATATTCTTTTGTATAGATATAAGGTTGAGGACATGAATGTTATTTTATACCAGCTAAAAGCATTAAAAGTTAATCACTAATAAGTTAAAAATCATAAGTCCAGAAAAAAATCAACTTTCTCTAAACATTCTTAATTTTGCTTTTTTGTACCAGTTATCGGTTGAATGATTTATTCTTCTTCTTATTAAACAGCAGCAATACAATATTGAATTATATTTCGGTAAGAAAAACTTAGACCAGATAATTTAACTTCATTTCCAACTTTTGTAAAAGAATTATACGTTCTGCTACATGTGATTCTGTTCTGAAAATATAAGGGAATTTCGAATATAAGGCGTAGATGAATATATATATATATAAATTTGAGGTTCCTATAATGTGATTATTCAGTCCTACTTATAAATTTATAAAATAAAAACATTTTTTTTTCATTATTAGATTAATTTTCTGATATAAACACACTTTTTACTTGTACTTTGTTACTATTAATAATCATCATAGTTGTAAATACAATAAAATAAAATACGTTATATTTATAATTGGCTATACCATCTATTTTATTCCATAATTTTAAATTCATCATTATTCTATATATTTTTTAATTTAATTAATGTACCTGGTTACTAATAATGTTAAATAATATTACCATAATGTTTTTGGCAACACCTTTATATTCTCCTTTTCTCTGTTACACTTTTATTCTGTCGCAACACCGACTTTCACTTAACTACAATTTTTACTTTTGGCAATACTTTATGGTTGCCTTCCATGTGCTTGCTATCAATCCAGAATGGTATGTCGAATTTTCAGTGCTTTTTCAATTATTTTTATTTCTTATTGCTTTCATATTTTAATTTTTTAACTGTTGGACCGAGCCTAAAAATTGTGGAGTAAATATCTCTTTTGATATGCCACAACCGAAATCCTACTAGTTTGTTTGTCTGTAATTATAATTTTCTGGGTAAGGCTCCTGAGGATGGACACCAGAGGATATAATTTCCATTCCATTCATTCTTTTATCATTTTGTTTGGCTCTTTTTCTTTCCTCTCCCTCCCCCCCCCCCCCGCCAATTGGGGTATGTCATTTTTGCAGTAATATTCATAGTGCTTTACTTTTTGATTATATATATATACATATATATAAAATCACGTCGATAATTATTTTAACAAATCAATATAAAAGGAATTATGCTAAAATGTCACTTTTCTTCCGGTCAATTTTCACTTCTCCTCCACTTCATAGGATTTATCTCCATTGATATTTATTCTTTTGTAGAATCCTGCTTGTGAGTCTTCTTACTCCGTGGTGAACCAAACTTATTACAGTGGGAACATAGGGTCATTTAACCACGTTCTTCCTACAAGTACAACTACTTTTACTCGTTCGTATGGCAAAATGTTAAGGAGTTCTCGTGGTACAACTTCATCGTTGACAGTTACTGGAAGCAAACCATGGTTGAATAATTTCCAATCCCAATGAGTGTGATTATTTTCCAGTACTTCCCCAATATTTATCTGAAGGTAAGCCTAAATGAAGGTTGCATGCCTGCATCTTCAGTTGGCGGGTAAGAGTGAGGTTTTTTTATGTATTCATAAGATGAATCACGAAAATACCGTACCGCAATTTTTACACTTTATTGGTTTTGTCGTATAAGATGAAATTACCACACATATATCTATTTATTTTCTTCATAAGAAATGACCCATTCAATACGCATTTTTCAAAAATAGGCAAAGTATCTAATGCAAACTGCTTTTGTAAGAAAATAACATCCCCGTTGATTACAAAATAAATGGTCCACTAACTACAAAGTATCATAAAAAGAAATCTACAACACAATCTTTGTCATCCTGGGTCAGCTACATTTTTGGAAGACTGTATCTTCATGGGAAAATAATTAATTGTTTGGGCCATCTGGAAAGCAATCAGTTTCAATTTGTAAAGTCCTCTCCCCCAACCGCTTCTGCAATTATGGAGTCAGACTCTGACCATGATTAATTTTTGATGGTCTCCTCATCGTCTGACTTGGGGTCTTAACTAAATTGCTTTCGATCTTTAGTATTTAAACAATTGATCAAAATTAACAATGGAGAGAACCCAAATTCCTTAAAAAGACAAATAAAGCAATAAAATTGGCGTTTGATCTTTATTCAAACACATTTTTCATAAAACTTTCTGGGTAACAACCAGCATTAAAAACAGCAAAATAAACCCAGGTCCCACTATCATCCAAATTTTTTTTCGTCTTCTTTTCCTTTTTTTCTCTCTCTATTTCTTTTTTTTTTCTTTTTGCAGTAAATATTTGCTCATTTACAAACAAATAGTCTAGCATTTAACCAAGATTTAAATTAAATAAACAAATAAATGAATAAAAGTAAGAAAAATTACTTGCATAGGATAAAAACCCTGTAGTTGAAACAAACTATCCTCAACATAAGAACTGCCAGCTCTGATTATTTCAAAGAAGATTCAAGATCACTGGAAAATATTGAAATCTTCAATAAATATTGGTGACTTTCCCCGTTGGTCGGTCCTCCCGGCCCGGCAATTTTTAAAACCGTAAGTCAACAACTTCGGTCGCCTGCTCTTAAGAAATGTATCAAAACGTATTTTGTGAAAAGATGCTGTATACAAATCACATAGTGAACAATCAGCGATACGATATTTTTTTAAGCTTATGCAAACATAAAATAGTGTATGGGTGTGTCTTTGCAAAAACTCAAAAGAAATTAATTTGTCTTTCTTGAAGATATCCAATGTAGAATCAAAACGGATAAATGCATGCAGTAATGCAGGAAAATAAATTCATAGTTCACAGTGTACGAATATTTAACACTTAGTGGTAAAAACAAAAAAGAGCTTGTTCTTACTGTCCAATAAGTATATCATGAATGAGTCTGGAGGAAATGTGATCAAGGGGCACTAGTAAATCAATATCTCAAGCTTTTTTTAAATTCATAGAAAATTGGATGGCTTTATTACAATATTAGAGTGTATGTCTTCAGCAGCTTGATTCAGTTGGCTCCGCCTTTCAATTAGCATTATATTTAAACGCTGTTTGTTGCTTTCATTTGGAAGAAATTCGTTTTTTGGCAATTTAAACGACAGATATTTTGTCGGACACGATAATTGATCTTTTCGACAAAATTCGCACTATGAACTGAGAATTCATCTGGGTAACTGTGAAATACAATTATTATTGCTGCTTCTTATGCTGCCTCACATTTCACTACAAAGAGCTCTGCATATATTCAAGGTATTTTCTCTACATATTTGGATATTTGCGGAATGTATGTATCTTAGATGGAATAAAATGTATTCCTCAAAAAATAGTTTTACTGATGTTACTTAGCTTATAAGGTTTGAAATTGATAACTTTAACGAAAACATGGAAAAGAGTAATTTTGATTCGATAAAATGAGGAACTTTTAAGCTGTTGAAAAACAAAGAAATAACTTCATGAGATTTTAGAAAAAGTTTAAAAAATCCCTTTACAATTAATTAAGCGACCTCGCTTTTTATAGAATGATTTTTTTTTTCATAATTTTGTGTTCTATTCTTTTTTTTACGTATAACAGGCAGTATGAGGGAGTTGTCGAAGTTCGATCACGAAACTTTCCCTCGGCCGCTTACATGACGTATAGTGTATTAAAAAAAATCCATGAAGTACGCTGAGGACTTAGAAAACAGGAAGACTATTCGAATTCAGAAAAGCTTCGTTTATTGTAGGTATCAGCAAAACAGTCCCAAAGGAAACAACTTCAATTACGTACAGTACATTGCTTTAGTAAAGAAATAACACCAGGAACATATCTAATCGTTCCGGCCACACGGCGTGCCGGAATTCCATAAAAATACGAACAAAACCTCCTATGACGGAGAGCTATCAAGAAGTGTGCTCAAAACTTCTTACAATACTGTCAGCTCTTTACAGGTTGGCGAGTAAAATATGAGCACTCATAAGCGACAGCCCCACGTGACAACAACTGTCCGGTAGGCGTAACAAATATAAAAATTTGAAACAAACGGATTACATGAATATTGCCAAGACAGAAGTGCCAGAATTTGGCGATCGCCAAAACATAAGCCTACAACCCCCGTGAGAAAGCAAAGACGGACGACCGACAGGCACCAAGAAGTTACATAGCAAATGCTAAAGCGAAATTAATTTAGAATAAAAACCGCAAACGCGAACAAAAAACAAACGCACATTTATCAAGCAGAAAAGCAAAGTGAGAGAGAAATTAATATGGAATACGAAATTTTGATTTAAAAAGACGAAACATAGGAACATTATTTTAAGACGCGAAAAATATGTGAACTTCGTCACATATATCTCTCCACAGCCCAACAAAAAATTTTGATGCCAGAAAGACGAAACATAGGAACATTATTTTAAGACGCGAAAAATATGTGAACTTCGTCACAGGCAGCTTTTAAATTTTTTGCTAAAGAACTTTGAAAATAATCCGACAATCCAAAAGAATTTTCTCACAGATAAAGCTCACTAAGTCACATCTAAAGCTCACTAAACAATCGGACCACCTTCAAATACCATCTGGCTTCCTGGGAATTATCACGAGACAGAGCTTCTCACAGCTAACTTTATGAGCTAAAATGACGCATTACTTTTAAGCCACGATTTTAAAACAAAATGTGCAGGTGGAACGTGACGAATGGATATTTCACACTTTTGCGATAACATTGTCCATGAGCATATTATTTTCGTGAAAGCGTGACGAATAAATCCGCTTTCTATATTAAGAACAAGAAACAGTTAAGTACATGCATATTCTTCGTAATAAATGCATATTACAGAGAAATTACACAGGAATATGTCGGCATTCGCAGTACTTTCCCTTTAGTAGACAATTGCTGCTGCCCATTATCCAAAAAGTCAAAAGTCAAGTATAATATATAAAGCTATACAACTGCTTTCTCTTAAACTTCTACTATGAAAGTTTGTCAGTAACTCGGATAAGAGGTACGTAATTCAATAATTTTGTTTTTAGTTTTGATCCTAACTTATTCTATTTACTTTTAAAATCCAGTTTGGTCAGTATTAACTATGGCTGTATGAATGCTGAATCGTTACTTGACGATAAGTAGTAGTACTAGTAAAATGTTGGAGTAGAGGAGAACAGTTACTTTATAAATTGCTTGATTCCTAAGTTTTCTTTTTTTAAAACTGTCTGTAGCCTGTACTGTCTGGGGCTGATTTAAAAAGGAAATCGCTCCCTTTCGACCATCGCCGTGATATATGGAGGAACTGTCACCGGTCCGCTGTAGGCAGAGGGCATTTGAAACAACAATAACAAAACTGTCTCATACAATACCCATGTAGCATATATGCTGGCAGTAACATTGTAACGACGTTGCATATCGTCACGTGTCAAAATGTAATGTTATTGCCAATATGTGTGCTACATGGGTAGCTTTTTAAATAGCAAATTTGCTGCTATATTGCGACTAAAACTGAACAAGTTTTCAGTCACTTGGGTTAAAACAAAATTTTATTTTATATATTAATATAAAAGAAAATGTCTGTGTGTGTCTGTCTGTCGGTGACTTTAGTTAACAGACGGTTTTATGGAGATATACCAAATTTGTTACGTAGGAAACTGTAAACATGAAGTTATGAACCTAAAAGCACCCTTTTTTTTAAAGTACGGGCAAAAAAATTTTACTATAGACTTATTTTTTTTCCATAACAAACCAAAAAATTAAAATTAAAAACACAGCCAGTCGAAGGACTGCACGTCAGAAATGGAAACTTTTTGTCGAGCTTTCTCAAATTATATTTCGGTTAAACAGATTTTCAAACATTATTGTATTTTTATTAACAAAAAGTAAACATTTATGAAAGTTTATGCACATTTTTATACATTTGAAATTCTTTGTAAAAACATTTAAATGCTTTTTGAAGGCTGTAAGGGTAACGAATATTTATTTATGATATTCTCACATTTTCACATATTTTTGTACGTTTGTACACATTTTAACGCAATTTTCACTGGGTTAGCATGAGAAATGTTTGAATTTTTAAAATTTAATTACATTTCGAATTTCGTACTCGATTTGTGTTCACATTTAAAATTTAAAAAGAGAGAGGGGGCGTGCGCACAGGTCGCAACGCGTCACAGCTGGTATATGCGTACGGTATACATCAGCAATACACATTTTTCTCGATGTGTTGGATTTTGTTCGATTTAATTAAAAATTATATACCTGAATTTATTAAGTATTAATAATTATGTACTTATGTTGTAATGAACTGTAGTCTTATTTTTTTGTAATGACAATGGATTTATAATTTAAAATCAAATGCGCTAGTATAACACTTATAATTGAAATAATGTACAGAATATAATTATTAACACTCTCCACATTATCATATTAACTTTATTGCACAATAACTATATCCAAATTGAGTACAGTTTTTTAAATAAGTAATAGAAAATTATAGCACCTACCCTGCTAGAAAAAGTCTGCACTTTTTTTGAGAACAACATACAGATTGTACACAATTTGTTCATAAAAAGTGTATCTGTGAATATTTTGAAAGTATACACTTGTTCTGCGAATCATATGCAGTTTTTATGCATACTAAAATAAAAATTTACACATTTTGAAACAATTTTCAGAAAAATCTTTAAATCTAATGATTTTTTTTTTAATCCGACGCCTGTAACTTGAGTGATCTCCTATCATGCCACCAGATTTCATTTCTTTCGCTTTAGTCATTATTACGTGATGTGTGAACAAAAATTTGAAACAATTTTAGGAAAATCTCAAAACTTAATGAATTTTTTGAAAATTCTACGCCGATAGCTTAAGTTGTGTGACCACCTATAAATTTTATTTCTTTCGCTAAATTTTATTTCTTTCGATTCAATTTTACGTGATGTGCGACAATCATGTTGCTCAAGAATTCATCAGATTACTAGCATAAAATATTTCGATTGAATGAAATTCTTTTCTCTGAAAAAACACAAGAATAAAAAATCTGATGTGGACAGCACATGACTTCCTTGCACGTCTATTAAATCAAAAATATTTTCGGCGCATTTCATCTAAACTTATTTTGTTTGAAAGAGATAAAATATCAGTAATAGTAAGGTTTAGCGATTTCTAGCCAAATATTTCGATATCGCCAAGCTGCGTTCAATTTGAAAGATTTCCTTCTGACACTTCATTTGGCGATATTTCACCAAAAGCAGACAAGCTTGAGATAGTTTGCGAGATTTCGGGGATAGATAAAGTAGTAATGGACCACAGACTTTCAATGAATTGAATGCATCCATACACCTTAAGGTATTTAAAGTCATTTGGCTGACCCCGTAAATGAATAACCCAGTCGATTGCAGTCAAAAAATATATTAAAATCAGCTAGATATTACAAAAGTTCTATATTCAAAAGTTAAATAATCTACGGGTTAAAGTTTTAGAGTTATACACAATACGAAATAATTTTTGGCGTCAAATTTGGCAATATTTCGGCGAAACCCGCCAAGGTCGACGACAGATGGCGAGATTTTGGGTATGGACCAATTACAGACTATCGCCAAATTTGGCGATATTTCGCAAGAAACTCGCCAAGAACGATGACAAATGGCGATATTTTGGCACATTAAAGTATTGAAATTCTTTTCGGTGGTTCCGTAAATAAACTCCCCAGTTGATTGGAACGAATAATCGAGATGCACAACTAGATGCTACAATCTTATAGATGAAATTTCAACATTCTACGACTAATAGTTTTTGAGATTTGAGAGTTAAATACATACACACGTACACCAAAAGTCGCCAAGCTTGGCGACTTTTGGCGTGGTTCCTGAGGGAGGCGTGACCGTGGTCGGACCATTAGCTAAATTATATGGTAGGACGGTATTGTGCTTCAAATGGATGAATGCCCCTAAAATTGCCATTGACCGTAATGTATTGGAAATATTTTGAGTGTTCCTGTAGCAGAACTATAAATGATAAAGACACTTCTTTTAATGGAGAAATTCATTTTGTAACTCTTAAGAGCATATATCACTTCTGAGTCGTTTGAAATACCACAATACCTCTAAAATACGCTTTAATGAATTTCGGCCCACAGAACTTAGTTCATTTAGAATCTTTTGGGCGGCCCTGTAGCTAAACTATGCAGTCGAATGGAACCGAAAGGGTAGCTGCACACGAAGATGTTACAACAATCCTAAACATAAAATTTCAACATTCTACGAACAATATTTTTTGAGATTTGCGAGTTACATACATACATACATATGTACGTACACACGTACGTACAGAATGTACGTAATGAATTGCAGACGCGTTTATATTATCGTGTATGCTAGCTTACGATGAGATGCATCGAAAAAATTCTTAAAGGTAGATTTAGAGGTAGTCAAAATCGGTTTTTTCTTCGAAATTTGCCCCCGAAATTTTTCGGAATCACATTACTTCCTTATACTCCGTACAAGGAAGTAAAAATGAATAGAAATCAATGTTTCAGATATTTTTTTTTTAATTTTCCTCTGTCTAAAACATTTATAAAAGGAAAATGACAAGAATTTCGCCCATTTTTTTTTTTTTTTTGACAAACCCGTTATTATTTATTTTATCAGACACTATTAAATTCATGCAATTTTACATAAATTGAAACTATTTTTATACATAAGGAAATGTAAAGGTAAATTGATTAAATTAAAATTTGAATAAATTTAATAGAATTAACTCGATAACCGGACATTAACTATGATTATCAGGTAGAAATCAGTCCTTATTTAAAGTGTTTGAAACATAATTTTAGTAGATATTTTGATAGCAGGTGGAGAATTGCGGATGGGAGGGTAGGAACTAGAAAAGGGAGGCCCATGGCACTTGCCCCGAATGCCCTACCTTAAATCAGTCCCTGCCCAAAGCAGAGTTTTCAAAAATCAATATGAGAAAAAAACTCTGGTCATCTTTTCAATATGAGACGACGGAACAAGTAAAACCTGAGTTTTAAGTTAAAAATGAAAATTTATATATTAAATCTCCGATAAAACACTTATCCATAACTATTATCCGTAATTAAAAATTATATGAATCCTCCAGGGCACTAAGTCGTATTTATACCTTTTTAATCATTTGTTCTTATTCTAAATTCAAAAGCCGGCATTTGGTGGCTTTATCATTCAAAATTTTTATTTTATTTCTTTTCAAGCGGATATTATTATTATTATTAGTATTCATGATATTTATTAACAACTGCTAGATTTACATTTTTAAAAGCTTCAGAATTCACTAAATCTTCGTTAGAGTAAATTATTAGAATTTAAATTCGCGACAATGAAAGTCCGTTTGCTATTGCTTTTGACCAACTCACTTCTGTAACTGCTTTCAAAGAGCAATGCAGAGCAAGCAGTAATAATTTTTATTTCCAACGTGGGGTAGCAAGAGGGGACTCTTTTGAGCACCGGGGAGAGTTTGAAGGAACATTCTCTAAATGAAAACTGTACTCCCTCGTCTCTGAACAACGGGAGATGCGGGGAGAAAGTAATAAACTTTAGGGTTGCTGTAGGAACACGTGGCAAGATACGATGCGCTAACCATGAGAAGGGACTAGTTCTTCCTTTCACCTATTTTCAACAATCGATGCCATGCGACCCGAGTGCCAAATTATGGGAGATAGACATGTATTATTTATTTATTTATTTACTTTTTCATTTATTTTGCTATTACTTATTTTTTTCGTTACTTTCATAAGAATTAAAATTTAAGTTATAGTATGCCAAGCCTACTATTTTTTAAATTTTACTTTTTATTGCTATGTTTTTTATTTAAATGAGCATTATAAAAATATTAAATTTAATAATAGAAAAACTTTGAATTGAATAATTTTAAAAAATGAATAAGTAATAAAAAAGCATTGAATGTGTAATGACATGAAATATTTATTTATTATTTTTTCTAAGAAATGAATTAATTATAAGTAATACTGATGTATAAAACAAGCTTCAAATACAAAAACAGGCAGGTCGGGAGTGATACCACTCACGCCACCACTTGCACAGGCGGATTTTGTGTAACTTTGAAAGTCCTGGAAAACTTTAGCGTCCATTTTTCTCGACTATTTGCGAGTATTGCGAGTACTTAACGCATGGTATGTTACCATTACGCCGGAGATCATTGCAATTATTTATTCCCCCAAAGCCGGAAAGTTCCATAAAAAATTTAAAAGCACTTTAATGTATTTCCTGAAATAATGATCCAAGTGAAAATTTATGATGTGTTTGTATATATACTGAAAAAAAAATTAAGTACATGCATTATATCTGTATGCATCAGCATTTCTTGGTTATGTTATGTCATACCTGAAAGTATTGTATCTCTCAGCTGTGAGCATCAACGATGAGGGAACGACGCACGATTATATAGTTTAAACAGAGTGTGTATAGAGCATTTTATAGTTTTGTCATAATCTGTCATAAAACCACAGGGAAAGCAGGGCGTGATGAAAAATTTTCGTCACGGCATACACGGAACCTCGAATACAGAACGGTGATCTTCTGAAAGAGTATCATTTATAGCTGAAACTATCTCTTTTAGATAATTTTAAAACTCACTAATAAGTTATTTCTGCATAGAAAAACTGTAAAATTTGTTTAAACACCTTTAATATATTAAAAAAGTTGTTTTAAGCCTTTAACAAAATTCCCCATCGTTCTTACATCTATGATTTACAATAAATATTAATTTAAAATCTTTAAAAGATAGTTTCAATGGAGAAATGTGAAATCGGTGATGAATTGCATACACTATATTTATTTTTAAAGCATTAGTTTGTAAATTAAGTAGTATGTCATTCAAAACACTTTAAATTTTAACACACATTTGTATTTCTCTTTGAGTTTTTCTTGTTGAGTAACTTCTCAGTTAGTTAAATGTATTGGACTTTAACGTCATGTCCTTTGATGCAGATCTGAGGTGTTTATTAGGACAGAATAATGTTAAAATTTCAAAAAAAGATATTTTAGCCAATTTATACCAGGATATTACGATTAAACGATGTATTTCAAACTTTATTTTAAGAGAATGACTGCCTTTAATTCTTTTTTCATTCTTCTCATTATCATAAGTCTATATTAAAGTAACTATGTTTATGAATACAACAACAATGAAACAAAACGGTTAAGGGTAAATATGCTTAACAGATAGATTACTTATCTAATTTTTCTCCGAAATTATGAAAAATTATTCCTGTCCTTTTATATTATACGATTTG
The DNA here is from genome assembly GCA_038373885.1 of Cheiracanthium punctorium. Classification (NCBI taxonomy): domain Eukaryota; kingdom Metazoa; phylum Arthropoda; class Arachnida; order Araneae; family Cheiracanthiidae; genus Cheiracanthium; species Cheiracanthium punctorium. Next base: position 332,577 of record JAWZYV010019487.1, read on the forward strand.
CACAATTCTGTGTATCCTGAGAAATAGAAAGCCCCATGCGGCTCCACCTGCTTAGAGGCTGATTCTGATAGTGGATTCTACATAATATGTGATTATATTTCTTATATAACCTAGAAACATATCATTATTAAAAACTTTAACAATAACTACTTTCTTTAATTTTTTACACTATTTATACCTTACCCCCTTTTTGTTTTGTGTTTTCTTCTTGAGATTAGAAAAAAAAATCACATTTGCTGTATGCACAAATACACAAAATAACTAAATGATTTTAAAAATTATCTACCATTGTGTTAAAAAAAAATATAGAATTCATGCATCTCAAGCCTGAAGATCATTATAAGCCATACTTTCAACTTCCGGTTTATACTCATATTCATCTTAAATTTGCATAAAGGAGTAAAATCTGAAGAGCAATTTTTGTCTGAAAATTCGATCGTTTACTTATAGTGAAGTGTATATAGTTTCGAACTTGAAAAATAAATTTGTAGACTTCACTAAAATTGTAAAAATAATTTAGAAAAAACAAATTAATAACAGCTAAATTATCACTAAGTATTTCAGTCGAATCATCACTTACTGTACTTAGATATTCATATCAGATATTCTAATGGAATAGAGTTTGCTTCATAGGATGGTATATTTCTACTTTGGACCCGGAAAGGTATAAGTAAATCTGATAGTTTCGAAGAGGTTGGACATTGATAACATAAATTTAATAATCCTAACTAATATTATAAATGCGAACGCTTCTTTGTTTGTTTGTTTGTTTGTTTATGACGCTTTCACGCCTAAACCGCTGAATCGATTAGGATGGATTTGGGTTTAGATATAGATGGGACCCTGGAGAGGGTTATAGGCTACTTAGAATTTTAGATTTTTAATTACTTTTTTAATTATTAATTAAACACCGTTTTTACGTTGCCATGCTTGGTAGAGCTGAAGCAAACCGCATGTATTCGGTACTAAGATACGGATAATCACTCAGACTCGAAGTAACGAATTGCTACTTTGCGGTTGATATCGTTATCGTTACTCCTTACTCGATCCGAAGCTGTTTCGGATCGAGCAGCTTCGAACTTCGAATACAGACTGGCAGGCGAGGCGAACAAGGGGGAAACGGGTTCCAGTAATCGGGTACTAATATGTTCTGTATTTGTTACTGGATATCGGATCGCGGTTTCAAGGGAGAAAATGACTTTTGAGTGTGCATTTCGGATCGACCAGGTTCGAACTTCGAATACAAGACTGCCGGAGGGAGAAAATGAATATCGGTATTTCGGTATTTGAGTAATAGTATGTTCCGTTCCGTTACTAGATACCGGAAGTATTATGGATTCTCGCTGTTTGAAGGGAAAAATCAGTTTCGGAATTTGAGTAGTAGTATGTTCTGGTTGCAATTCGTTTGTGCCGAGCCGAATGGTATCGTTTTGATGAGGTTTGGAAGAATCCGTATGTTTCGTTACAGTTATGGAGATGGATATACTATCTGCTGCTCTATTGATATGGGTCGTACAATGGGGGGATAGGATCCGGTGTATAGTGCGTTCTTATGCGCAGTTGAACTTTTTTTTGCAGGGGGGGAAGGGGGTGTTCTTATAATTGTAGAGGAGCAATACATATAAGAGAAGCATGTTAGTAAGGGGTGCTAATTTCGGGCTTTCTAACATTTTAGTACTAAATAGTGGTGCAATCAGAATTCTTTCTTTCAGGGTGGTTTCGAAGCAGGATTGCGAACTTAACTTTTTCTTTTTTTTAGCTAGAATCGAAATATGAGTAATAAATAACAAATTATTTAAATACACCTTTTAAAAAAATATATTTTTATAAAGTAAACGAATTCACACATTTTTATTATTTGAAATATTATTTGGAAGTAAAAAAAGTATTTAGCATGGAAACCTAAACACATTTTTTAAGTAATTTTTTAAAAAATATATAAAAAATTGGGAGCTACCCGGGATTTCTATGCCCACTCCTGCGTAAGCCACTGGTATTAAAATAATTCAATAAAGTTCAGTATGTTTCTAAAATGTCGGCGTTTAGGGGGCCATCTGCCCTATTTTATGGTACATTTTATTCCATGAACTCATGGAATACGCATAGTCCGGTGCAACCATTCTTTCTGTATGAAAGGAGTGATAATTTTTGTTTAAAGAATGCTCTCATATATGCACCCACAGAAGGGGCTAACCCCTTTCATCCCAAAAGTGCAGAAATAGAACTGGAAATATCTTAAAAATAGATCATTCTCACTGAATTAAACAATTTTAATTTAAAATATGGTAATTTTTAATTTACTTCGAAAAATCGTCCAGCAAAAGAAGTTTTTGATATGAATTAAGAACACACAAATAATAAAGATATTATGCTTATAGAGACGCAAAGTAGTTGATATCATACTGAGATCCCCTGCCCTGTGAATTTAATATATGTGGCCCAATCCCTGGATCTCAGTATTCGAGAACCCGCTCCCAGAAAAAACACGAGTCACAAGCTTTCCTTTACACTTTTTATGATAAGAATGAACAGGTTAAACCAGCGTTCAGAATTTTAAAAAGGGGGGGTTGAGAAAAAAAAGAATGGCATATGTCTTTGGAAGATTTCTATGTGCACTCCGTAATTCGGATAATTTAGCATTGTATAAAACCATAAATGTGTATAAAAACAATCTGTAAATCAGAGAAAATAAGCTCTAAATACAACTTTTAGCAACTTCGCTAAAAAAAATTCTTTTTGGTTAGGTTTTGTTATGGGTTTATGTATGGGCGGAATATACCCATAACAACACTGTCCCGGATGTGTTGTTATGGGGCACATATAACACCCTATTACCGATTCTATTAGTAGTAACGAAAGTAACGAGTAACGAATACTTAGTAACGAATAGCGAACATCTGAGTAACAAATACATACGGATACTCATTTTGTCGTTACTTTTACAGCACTAATGCTTGGCGAGTTTCGCCCGTATCAAATGATTCATGTTTTGAGCTAACAAGAATGCTATTACTTCAATAAAGAAGCGCGTGCATCTGAAAATATTAAATGCCACGGAAATTATGCCAGTTTTATGCCAAATCTATCCATCTATCTATGTATATATAAATACGCAAAGAAAAACTTGAGTGTCCCTTTTGCAGCGCACTACGCAAAGGGATGACCGTGAAATTCGGCACAGTTAAAGTTCGTATGGAATTGTTTGTGCGAATGTTAAAATTTTTGTGCAGTATGCTAATGCACCGTAAAAAATTAGAGAAGTCATTTGGCACGCAGTATTTTGCGCGAAGTCGGCAATTGTTCCATTGTTGTGTCCATTTTGAAATAACAACACTTAGTTTCAGCAGTACTATAGGGTTATAGTATTAAAACAAAATTTGCAAAAAGTGGAATTATTCCCCAGTTTGGTGATACACCAATGACTAAAATGTGCTTTAGCAATGTGCTTGGCGACTTTTTTTAGACGGCGATAAGTGCGCGAAGTGTTGTAAATTCCATATTTAAAAGCAGTGGAAAAACCTTAAAGGAGATAATAATATATTTACTATTCGTTAAGGCAGGTCGGAATCCAAGAGACGCTGCTCGGAAACGCGCCAATTCGACAATTTCTTCATAATCTCCAGCCAGGCAGTATGCCAAAGCAAATTTTCTCCAAAAATATTATTGAAGAAATACCTCAGCAATTAAGAGGGAGTGAAAATAACATTCTTAATGAAGAAAGAAAAGTCCAAATGTGTTTTTTAACGTTCATAAATTTCCAAATCCTACCAATAATATAAATGTGTACGTTTGTGTGTTTAGATGTTTTTGACTGAATCACACACAAATGGTTGAACGGATTTGGAAAAATTTGTAATGAAGATAGCTTATGCCCTGGATTAACATACAGGCAACCTTTCAAGCATATAGCATAAATATTTCTTTTACAAAAACACTCAAAATAATTCTAATGCATTGCGCTCTATGGAAATTTTATAGCTAGTAAACCGATTCTGAAACTTTTTTCACTGATTAAAAGTTACACTATCCCTGAGTATTATTGTTTGTTTGTGGATTAAGACCGATTGACTGCACTAGGGTCCTAGGCCTATATGGGGAATTCCTCTGTGGCGAACTTTCTAAAGGATCCTAGCCCGTATTTACGCGAGGTTTTGGAGAAAACCACGAAAAACTGCGAGCGGCTAGGTCGACAGGCGCGACCGGGGTTTGAACCTGGCACCTCCAGCCTTCCAGTTTTGAGAGCAGAACCTCTTAGACACTGGTGGGACCCTGCGTGCTACAGGCTACCTTTTATGCATATATCACAAATAGTTCTTTTACAGCGATACTCATAAGAATACATTACGGTCTATGTGTATCTCTGTAAGTACTAAACCGATTCCAAAACTTCTTTCATTGATAGTAAGCTACACTATTCTTGAGTATTATAGGCTAAAATTCATGCATGTAGCTCAAATAGTTCCTTTACAGGAACACTGAAAATAATTCCAAGACATTACGCTCTCTGGGTATCTCTGTAACTATAGAACCGATTCTAAAACTTTTTTGCTAATAGAAAGCTACACTATTCCTGATTAATACAGGCTACAATTCAAGCATATAGCATAAATATTTCTTTTACAAGAACATCAAAAACAGTTCGCAAATACTGTCGTAACTGTCTCTATTCGCAAAAAATGCCTGAAAAAAATTCTAAATTTAGTAAATCTGCATACTCTCTTATTTTAAATGAAGTATACTACCATGCATTATACTTCATTTAAAATAAGTAAAAAGCAAATAATATTTAAATGCAGTTTCTTTTGTCGCAAAAATATGTGTTATTCACATATGCTTCATTTCTCTCGGGACCTAACTCTAAAACCGACGCGGACGAAGTCGCGGGCAGCAGCTAGTTCACTATATTACTGTGGAGGACTTTACTGACGGATACAGTGAGCAGCATCATACTCACCGATCATCTCTCAATGTACCATAATGGCTGGGATAAAATGGAATTTTCCATCACGGGCACTGTTAATTTGCCCTATATTGAATGACCAAATTCACGTATTCTCCTATAGAAGTCACTATATTTAAAGAGGGAAAAAAAAACTTATATTTTTCCCCAATTAACTTACGTCTTTATTTCAGTTAAAAAATTACAAAGGTCGTCAGTTGCTGTTATAGTAATTTCAAATATATTCTTTGTCTATTCAGAAGTTCGAATTAGCCAAGGAATATTATTCCATATCGATTCAATCGTATTTTCATATTGAATCAATAGATTTGAGATATTTTCAGAAACAGTTGCATGAATTTTAAAGATTGCTTTATACCTTCTTATACACATTAGAATGATTTTTATTTGCCTCATAAAATAGTGTCCAATCTATAGCGGATTCGTTGCTTACTTCCACAGGATACTAAAATAGCAAATTTTTATTTCTGAAACAATATAAATAAATTTGCCATCGTTATCAGTAAAAATGTCGATAGAAAAATACTTTAAATACACTAAAAAAGAATTTTATATCATTTACCTAGGAATAATGAATGCCGTAGCAAATCCTTCCGATTCATTAGGAAATGCGACGAACACTATTGCAAACCCAATGAATCCATTTGATCTGTTAAAGGAGAATATAAATGGACTTTTCCCTGATTTGACATTGCTCTCGATGATGTTGATGTCACTGGCTAGTAACCGAAGTTCTTGCAACAAGTCCACTGATACTTTCAATGAAGACATTACTTATGATTATGTTATAGGTATGTGTATCATTTAATCTCTCTGCTTTGGTATAGTAATTATTTACAGAAATGAAAGAGAATATGTTTTCAATTTTTAATATCGTTGTAATCATATTTTTTTTTCGTTACAATTATAGGGAATATAACAAATTATGTAAAAAAGAGAGATTTTGTAATTTTCGTAATAATTATTTGGTTGATGTCAACCAAATGTCATTTGGTTGATGTCCAACCGTCATCAAAAAAATGGTTGGACATCAACCATTTTTTGGTTGATGTTCAAAAAATGGACATCATTTTTTGGACATCACATTTTCAACATCACATGGACATTCAACCATGGACATTAAATAAACAAATAAATAAAAAAAAAAAAAAAACTACAACAGTTTTATCATTCTCAAGATGCGTTGCCACTGTGGTTATATCATCATCTCCAAAGACGATTTCTCTCTATTTATGTGTAGCTTCAAACCCTTATTGAAATTTGAAAAATATGTACATATACGCTAAAACGTGTTTTTGTGGATTGGATAGGGACCACGTAAAAGAAACCGCATTAAAAAAATGGTTCAAAGCTTCACGAGTGGCTATAAAAAATGTTTTTCGAAACACAATTAAACAGTATTTGTTTTTTATGTGGTGAATAGGGACCGCATAAAAAAAGTCTCACTTAGAAAATAACTCAAAACCTTACGAAATAACTAGGCATTGCTTTTTTACACGATATCAAGTCACGAAGCTTAGCAGCTACTTAGAATCTTAATGGTCCAGGAGTGTGAAAGCACTTTGAAGGATGTTAATTAATATTAGATTTAAAAATTAAACACTCTCAATATTCTTTTTTATTAAATCATTTTATTTAGCGGATTTTTTCTTGCGCAGAGCAGAGATGAAAAAAATGAGTAAAAAGCAACTGTATTCTCCCTTCAAGTAAATTTATTCTACCCATTCGTTAACCCTTTAACCTGCAGTGTTCCCGCTCTGGGAACACCAAACTCTGACGTTTTGACTGTTGCCAGTCACGAAGAATAGATTTGATTTCTATAAAAATAGTTGCGGGTGACGTAGCTCCAGAAGAATCCTTTACTTTTAAGCACGCCATTTCCCGTAAAAAAATTGTCACGATTATTTTTAACAGCACTAACATCTGCTGAAAAATGGAAGAATGCGAAAACAGCTGGATATATTGCCCAATGCTGAAAAAGGGCAGCCGTTGTCATCGCTCGACTTAACTACCAGCAAGATGGCGGACCATCAAAACGTTCGAACACTGCTGGCTGTGCCGCACAGCCAGCTGCGTCAAAAAAGGGTCTCTAGATCTGTGGCACGCGATGAACGTTTCGATCGTCCGACATCTTGCTGGTAGTTAAGTCGAGCGATGACAGCGGCTGCCCTTTTTTCAGCATTGGGAAAGGGTTGCGCCTCAAAGGGTTATAACAAGCAAATCAAAGCATGAGACTTGTCGCAAACTATCTCTTAAGCAAACTACCAATTCAGCGACCTAACGAGAACTTAATCCGTTTCAATAAAACCCAAACTTATACGATGTAGATGTCCTTCAATGTTTATTTGATATCAATGCATTCTTGCTTTGCTACGTAAGACTTCTGTTGCAATATGCTGATGCATATTTCATTTAAAGTAAATAAAAAACTTTGTAAAAAACACACATAAGATGTTATAGGTAAGAGGATACGTACGTTAGGATACGTGCTTCTTTCCTTTCCCATATTTTATTTATATCTTTTTTCTCCCCTCTCCGTGGTTTTGTTCGACTTTTCTTTGCCCCTTGTGGCAACACCTTGCTTGTTTATCTCTTTTCATTTCCCTGTGTTGCTTGCGACGAAGGGCTTGGACTGAAGAAGGCCAAAACAATTTTTGGCTGAAACGTACGTATCCTCTTACCTATAACATCTTATGTGTGTTTTTTACAAAGTTTTTTTATTTATTGTTTAACACCAGTATTTTGAGTGTTTTTTCCATATTTCATTTATTTACATGGAAATTCTTGAGAGTTAACGAATAAATTATGTGACTATAGAATTCAATACATATCAGAAATCGAAAAACAAAATAGCCGACCACAGCTACTAATATGTTTTATTAATAACTTCGTCGAGTATGTTCCAATTTGATTGAAATTTTCATACGCAGCACAAAAAAACATCGCGCCAATAAAAAAACGCTGAAAAGATGACAGCACAAAAACAATTTTGAGTGTATATATAATTATTCAATTTAAACAGTAACTAAATGATTCTCTTCTCTACATATTTAATTACATTTTTCAAAGCCTATTTTATCTAAATTTTATTTTGTGCAGTTGGTGCTGGATCAGCCGGGGCAGTACTAGCTGGTCGTTTGTCAGAGGTACCTTGTGTGAGGGTGCTGCTACTTGAAGCTGGTGGTGAACCGCCGGCGATCACTGAAGTCCCTGCCTTGTTCCCACTACTCATACGTCCAGGGAATCCTATAGACTGGGCATACAAGACAACACCCCAGAAATATGGAGGATTTTCGATGGATAAAAAGGTAATTGCAATAATGAAATCACAGTACAGTATTTCACGTTTTCTGTCTTACGTCATTCACGAGTAGTTCAGACAGTATGCTCTGCACTACTGTCTCGATTTCGTATTTTTTCCTTCTAAAAAGTGGCATGTTACAATACTTTGATATGTAGTTTAGTAATAACTACCCATAAAATTGTACACTATGTTGTTTTTATTTCAAAGCAATTTCCAAAATAAAACACACTAGATGAGTTCTCGTTCTACGTACGAGAGAAAGTTGCTTTTTTCTAACATACATATCTGGAGTTAATCCGACTGAAACGTAATTTTAAAAAAATGATTTGCTTCATACATCACGAACTTATTGTAAGTTATATACAAACTTGCATCACGATAGCTAACCTAAAGATACAAAAAAAAAAAATAAGAGAAGAAGGAAACTCTACTTCCCTTTTTAAAACAATATTGTTGTAGTTTCTACAGCCTTCTCTATGCCGATACACACATCTTTGGAAAAATCCTTAGTCAATTCATAGAACGGTGCAGTTTTGTAGAACAAACAAAAAAAAAACTTTCAGTCATATATTGAATAACATCTTAAAATGTTTATGATTTCATAAAATATCTAATAAAAATTTTCGAATTCGAATTTCGAAAATATATCTTCGAGGTATATCAGTAGCAATCCTAGGAAATCCCCACACTAAATTTGGTAGCCCTTGTGTCCAATTGGTAGGCGCTACGTTGCAAAGAGATTTGAGTTCAAAATTTCTTCATTTCCCGCCGACATGGTTAGCGAGGAAAAAAACACATTATCGCTCTTCCTAAAGAGTGCGTCTGTTTTTATGAAATCGGCTACCTTAAGCCATGCCATTACAAATAAATTATGTGGTATTAAGTAAGTTTTCAGTGACTCTCGTAACTCAAAAATAAACACAAATTTCAAATTTTGAAAGACAGTGATAACGACTTTTGAAATTAATCAGTTGTTTGTAAAATTAAAGCCATATATTTCTATTATTTTATTACATTTTTTATTACATATATTATATACATTCATAAATGCGAAGAACAAAATAAAAACTATTAAAATTAACTTAATTATTTAAAATTCATTACTTAAAAAATCAAATGCGTAGTTTGCTTATTTTAATTTTCGAATTGCTAAAAACGTTTTTCATTATTATTTTGTTTTATCTTTATTTATTTACTCCACGGAAATACAATATAAATCCAAAATGATTTACTGTGTTTCTGAATATGTCCAGGTATTCCACTATTACCAACATATCCAAAATATTCGTAGTAATAACATATGCTACCGATTTCACGTTTTTGAGATGTCTGTTACAGTGCATGCAACTTTATTTCAGCAAGTCATTCTCCATAGCGGTAAAGTACTTGGAGGAACCAGTGTCATTAATGCAATGCTGTACGTGAGGGGTAATAAACAGAACTACGATGATTGGGCAGCCGATGGGGCAGCAAACTGGAGTTACAAAGATGTCTTACCGTACTTTCTAAAATTGGAAGATAACCACAATATTGATGAACTCGATCGAGGTAAATATCTGATAAAATAAGTTTTAAATAAAATATGTAAATGATTAAAGGCAAATATGACAAGTCAGCACATTGTTTTGAATTACGAAAAATAATCCATTATAATTTATCCGTTACAAGCACCAAGGAAGCCGAAATAGCTTAGAAAAAAATGCGCTCTCTAACTGCTGTTTGATTCATACATTAAATAAAATAAGCTCACAAGGGAATGAAATAACATAAAAATATTTTCATGCGGATTCCGCAACTTAAAGTATATAGATTTATGCTTTTTAAAACATGTTTGAAATATGGTAAATTTTAGTCGCACATGGCATAAAACGGATTACAGGATAAATGAAATCAAATATCGTAGAAATTTATGTATTTGTATGAATTAAAGTATGAAATTTAAGATATTTTAAGTTTTCTTCTGCAGTATATAAAAGTAAATGTTATAAGCTATTCTGCTTTTATTGGGGAAAAAAAAGCTGAAATCTATATAAATAAAATTAGACTTTTGTCTGTACATTTCTTGGAATTCAAAAATTTTGCGATTTTATCCGTTTCAAGCACCCGGGAATCCGATGCGACCCTCAAAAAAAAGTTTGTCTGTCTGTCATTCTGTCCGTGACGCATTTTTTGTTTAAGCATCACGTAAAAACGGCTGAAGCGAATGATATGAAATTGGGTGTCATGATAAGTGGTCACTCAACTTAAAACATAGGCGTCGAATTTTTAAAAAATATTGATTAGATTTTCAGATTTTGCGAAAATCCTTTCAAACTGCGTAAATTTGTGGTCAAGCATCACGTAAAAACGACTGAAGCGAATGATATGAAATTAGGTGTCATGATAGGTTGTCACTCAACTTAAAACATAGGCGTCGAATTAAAAAAAATCTTGATTAGATTTTGAGATTTTGCGAAAATTGTTTCACACTGCGTATTGTGTTCGCACATCACGTAATAACTGCAAAGGTGAAAAAATGGTATTTGGTGAAATGATAGGTGGTCACCTTAAACTATAAGCATCTAAAAATTACCGATCAGATTTTGGGATTTTGCGAAAATCGTTCCAAACTAAGTGAATTTTTGTTCACACATTACGTAATAAAGACTAAAGCGAATGATATGAAATTTGGTCACATGATAGGTTGTTGTTCAACATAAAGTATAGGTGTCCAATTTTTTAAACTTTTTATTAGATTTTGAGATTTTGTGAAAATTCTCCCAAAATGCGGTTATATTTTTTCAAGCATCGCGTAATAACGACTAATACGAAATATGGTGATATGATAGGTAGTTGCTAATCTTAATTTATAGGTGTTGAATTTTAAAAATATTTTGATTACATTTTGAGATTTTGTGAAAATCGTTTAAAAATGTTAAAATGTTTGTTCCAGCATCACGAAATAAAGACAGCAGGGAATTAAACAAAATTGGGTGACATGATAGGTTGTCACTCAACTTAAATTCTAGGCTTCCAATTTTTCAAAAATGTTGATTAGATTTTGAGATTTTGCGAAAATCATTTGAATATGTGTAAATATTCGTTCGCGCATCCCATAATTACGACTAAAGCGAATGAAATGATATTACTTAGTTACTCTCTAACCTGTAATATTTTAACAATACTTAAAATTTATAATTGCGCTTTCTTTACTTTGGCAACATACTACATCCATTCTGTGTACTCCAACAATGCTGACGAAAGTTCTTGCTTTTAGAAATTTGCATTCAGTACTAACCCGTCAACAACGGGTACTTCAGCTAGTTGCAGAATAAGTATAAACTTCCTCTGACTTATTACGTTGTATGATAATTACCGTTGCTTCTTTAGCAGTACACGGACGACAGAAAATGACTTTATATCAAAATCATTATGCACATTGTGAAATTCTATTTGTTCTTACTGTGATAAACACTCTAATTCAGATAAATGTTTTCATAGTTCATATTTGTGGATAGTAGAGACGCACAGTAATGAGACTGAAGTGACGAAACAAGCATTCAATTAACACTATATGCATTTACGGAAAAAGCAATTAATATACATGCAACTTATTGCTATGCTATTGCATAACTCTGTGACAAAAAGCAGCTCTACTACACAGCTTCAGCTTAGATAAGCACGTTGAAAATCAAAACCTTAATACAAGGACGTCACGTGATGTCCAAGGATAATAATAAGCAGTGTTTTTTTCCTACAATATTTAACTAATATTGATATAGAAGTAAAAACTTTTGACTAACCACAGAAACTCTATATATTAATTTAACTAAAATCTGGTTTGTTAGGTTAAGACAACGCTGCATTTGGGCGATCTGCCTAGGATGGGGGTGCCTTAGCTGGAGGATTTTCTAAAGGGCTCTAACGCGTATTCAACTTACATCTGGAGAAAACTGACCAAAACTCCAGACCGTTAGATCGACAGCCTCTCGATTCGACCCACACCTGGTCAACGCCCCCTTACATACAGAAAATCTGACAACTTCTACGTCACTAAGCTTTGACGTCATCACTAGGCCTACGTAAGGGACATCATCACAGTTTTAATTTGACAAAGTAAAACTATTTAAAATTTCTGGTAAATGCTACAAATATTAGAAAATATCTTAAAATTAAAATAAAAATACTTTTCTCATACAAAATTTTTCATTATGATCTATTTCTTTATCATATTATCTAATTAGTCATGATTAAAAACTGCCGTTTTAAAATTATGTTTTTATCTCAAATTATTAAAATATTACTATTCATAGGTAAATTAACCAGAAATTTTTAATAGTTTTATTTTGTGAAAATAAAACTTTTAAAAGTAGGCATAGTGATGACGTCAAAGCTTGGTGACGTAGGAGTTGCAAGGCTTTCTATTTCCAGGAGCCGTTGACCCGGAGCCTTCACACTTCAGATGTCTGCCAATTTGAGTGATCCTTATCCACTCGGACATAGTGGGGCCTAGCTAAAATCTGAGAAACTAGAAGTCAAAGCCCGTTGTGGGGGCAATTACAACGCGCACTAGGAAAAAAAAAACGTTTGACTAAAATATGTCTACAATCAATATAGCTCATCTTCGTCCACCTAAATTAAATAAATTCATATTTAATTTTTATTATGTACCCAAATCGAATTTCGTGCTCTTCTGGAAACCCGCGAAAACTTTTCGCGTTCGAAAGATTTCGCTTTGTGTGTACACAACCAATTTTATATCCATGGAGACGATTTATTTGTAAATAAATAAATAAATAAACTATGTAATCGCAAAAACTATTTTAACGGAATTGGAATCACACTTTCTAACAGATGGCCAACAGATGGCGCTTCCTGTGATAAGAAAAGTAATAATTAGCATAAAAAATTATACTAAAGACGATGTTCTTCGGAACAAATGCTCAACATGTCGACCGCCATTTCTCAATAATAACTGAAGTCGAAATAAAAAATGCGTGTGTGATTGATTCTACCTCTCATTACAGCTCCTTTCGTGCATGATTCGCATTCAGCGTCACTGACAATTTTCTGTCCGCCATCTGTTGGCCATTTTTGGAACTTGAGGTTGTAATAAAAACCCCGTGTCATTCCAAGCATGTGTTCCAATTTCTACCACTCTACCTGCATTATTCCGTGAAATATTAATTTTTCAAATGTATACTCATTTTCTGATCATCCTATATATTTCCACAAACCTGTTATAATTGACGAATTCTGCGTTAAAAATACCTTTCCTACGGCCTTAAAAATATACTACCAGAAAAATTAATATTTTATACAGTTTTCCCAGTTTTTTTTTTTTTCCATTCTATCAGGATGTTTGATGATAGCACGTGTTTAAAATATTCATAGGTTATCACAGACAGGGAGGTCCAGTTAGTGCAGAGAGACCTAATTATGCAGCAGAAATTAAACAGCCTTTATTGGACGCAACAGCTGCTTTAGGATGGAACCAAGTGGACATCAATGGCGTGCGACAGACAGGTAATTTTAGTGTCCGTGATCAGTTACGTACTATACCGCACAGCACTGAAATAATTACTTTTCCGATGCGAGAAAAACGTAAGCATTTATTTAGTCGGACCCGCTCTAGTTTTGTGAATGGCCTGCACCCTATGCCAAAATAAACACTCAAATAGAAACTGGTGTCTAAAAGATGAAATCATTATAACTTTATGGTAAAATAACACATGAAATGTACTTATCTAAATGTATATATGTTTCGCTCGAACATTTTTGACGTTCTTCATCAGAAGTCGCCTCACAGTATTCCAGAAGTGTGGGGACTGAAAAATAAGCGAAAAGCAAAAGGGCAGAGCGAGTTACCAAACGGAAGAAGAAAAAAGCAAGAAACTAGGGAGAATAAAAGAAGGAGGTGGGGGAAAGGAGCGTAAATAAAAATAAAATATAGATGAAAAATTAAATTAAGTATAGAAAATTTAAATAAATAAATAAGAAAAGAAAAGAAATGCACAATATAGAAACATACAAAATAATTGTCTCTGTATGTGTTTATGTATATATATATATAACTATGTATATATATATTATGTGTATATATATATATATATATATATATATATATATATATATATAAATAGATAGATAGATAGATAGATAGATAGATAGATAGATCACATATATAAATTAGTCTGAAGCATTAGAAAAATTCCAGAGACTAGAGCAATGGAGAAATCCGAAAAAGGTGTTAATTACTTCTAGAAGTTTTAACCACTTCATTGGAATAGTGAAAAATATTTCCCTAAAAGCACGAATGTCCCCTGTGACCGAAATGCGACCACTTAGTAGAGTCACAATAGAGTTAGAAACAGTTGCTCAGATGGTGCTGTGGGGTCACGATACGATCCCTATGTCCACTCACCGTGACTTCACAATGTGACCCCACAGTGCAGTCGCAATGTGATCCTGATGCAACTCTGATAGGAAAAATAATTTTCGGATAGTCACGGTAGATGGCAGCACTGCATCTCTTCCTGAGAAGTTGCTCGTAACCCGAACACTCGATCTATCGATTCCATGAAAACACGCTAGGCTCTACGCCTCAACGATCTTCCTATGAATACTTCAAAAGTTAAGCTGGCTGCAAAAAATTAGTTTTAAAAATTCAGATATCAATGAAGTGCTTTATAAAAAGAGGAAAAACATTGTAATTAATAAATATAAATTAAATTTTTGGAAATCTTATTTTTTTCCATAAATTATTTTCTGGGAGGTATTTTTGCTGCTGGAGGAGCGCTGTTTTTAATTAGTAATAAAGGCTAATAATTTATTTTTTTCTGCTGTTAAGAAGAAAACTCATAAAATACGATATATTTATGAGGTTTGTTAAATTATACAATTCATTTTATTTCTAAATGAGTTTACAAAAACTATTAGCAAGAAGTTTTCATTTTATTTTTTATTTATTTTTTCATCGGGAGTGGCTGAGAACTCAGAAATCTTTGCAGTTGAAAAAACATATATTAGAAAAAAAGGATTTGGCTGAGACCGTAACTTTAATTTTTCAAGAAGAATGTTCAGATAACCCATGGAGATATGAAGGAAAATTTTCAAATTTACCCACAAATATCTAATTTTCTCTTTATTTCGTTTACTTATTACGGGGGGTGGCTGCAGCCTCATGAGCCACTCCCTGGCTGCGCCCCTTTCAAACACAGATTGTGGTTACAACTCTCAACTCTCTAATATTTTTCCGATATATATTTTTTCATGAATAATTTTGTTTGGTTTGCACGAAATAATTTACTTTTAAAATTAATAAATTCAGCTAAATTCGATTACTTTACAACCAGCAGATTTTATTGAATTGCTCGTGTTCATTTTCAGATTTACTTTTAAATGTTTGATATGGAACTACTAAAATAAATGCTAGCAAAAATAAGTTTGTTTGCAAAGTCGCAACAAACGGCCGTGACGTCATTCTGAAGTCAAAATACCAGCAGTCGCAAAGCCTTTGCACATTGAGTCACTTAGTCACCGGTCACACATAGTCAGTGTGACTTTACAGTGACGTCATCTGGTGGCTGGTCACAAATAAAACGTCACAGTGACCACACCGTGGATTCACATCACTCACGCATCACAACGTGACTGGTTTGTGAAAGGCCAGTGACATTGTGACCTAATGTGACGTCATTTCGACTATTTTGTTGCCATCTCTGCTATTAGGGCCAAAGTGGGCGTAAAACACATCTAGGGGCTTCAAGCCCTATTTTCAAAAGTTTTCTTTTTTCAATGGCGGTTCAATACAGACAAATCTGACACAAGAACAAAAATTAACAAAAAAACAGAGAAATACAAAAAGAGCAGGGGAAAAAGTCACAGAAAAAATAATCTTTGAGCCCATTCGGTTCCTAGCTTGCCAGTAGCGCTCTCCTAAACTCTTAAAGAACAGCGCAGGGCAGCGAGCAAGATGAGTACTGTCCATGGGCTCTCGTAAATTGCAGAGCTGGCAGCATGGATCACTAAGAATATTTATTCGATGCAAATGCCTAGAAAGGCAGTCATGGCGTGTATAGAGGCGGAATTCTTCCACTGCTCTCATTCTTGGCCAGCCAGATATTTCCTGGATAATGTTCCACAATGGTTTCAGGGAATGCCTGTCTGTTGCTTGAACATAAGACACGTCACAGCTTTCTCGAACTTATTTATTGGACGACACAAAACATCACATCACATGCAGAACAATTGAACATTAAAAATACTATCGCCAACTCATTGCGAACTAACTTCAAAACCTCAGCTTTAATTAAAATATATTTCATAAAGGCAAAATAATTCCACAAAAGCAACAAATAATTATGCATGAATCAAATTGCCGCCAACATTACCGGGCGAACTGAACACACGAGCTCAAGGCGAAACTCCACCTCCAATATAAATCACTTTAGTCAGCAACACCTGAATTCACTTCCTATCCAAAAATAGAAAATAAGTGCTCCCTAACCAGCCATTGCTTAGTGCTGGCATCTGTACTCTAAGTACATAACAACCGAATGCAGTCCAACAGGATTGTGCAGGAACACTGTCTAATAATTCTTTTTTCCTTTTATTCTTAAATTTGACTTAATAACTGACTTTTCATTGTGGATAGGTAGTTCATAATTGGCAGTTTGAGTGATCATTGCACCTTATTTATCCAGCAAGTCAGCATTTCCCTTTCCTTCCACTCCGCAGTGGGCTGGAACCCACTGTAGGCAAATAGATTTGTTTTTGTTAGACAAAGGAGGTATTGGCAATTACTAATGTCCATCGAATATGGGGTTTTAAAAGATTTAATTGCCTGCATGAGTTGGAGCATACTCTTTTCAAAAGTAGAACATAAAAAAAGAAAAATACTTCGCTGTAAGAATGAGTGGGAGCTCCAGATAGAAAAGAACAAGAGTGTCTCTTAACCCTTCGAGGTGAAACCCTTTCCCAATGCTGAAAAAAGGGCAGCCGTTGCCATCACTCGACTTAACTACCAGCAAGATGGCGGACGATCGAAACGTTCATCGCGTGCCACAGATCTAGAGACCTTTTTTTGATGACAGCTGGCTGTGCAGCACAGATGTGCCTAAATCTAAGATCAATTAGTATATTAAAAATCCCAAAAAGCAATATAAATCTAGCTAAGATGAACAACACAACTAGACAAGTGATGCATACTCCTGTATTTATAATGAATGCATCCTCTTGTATTTATAATAACTCGTTTTTTTCCGTTTTTGTTAGGTGTCTTCGATTATCAAAACACAGTTCGTAACCAACAACGCTGCAGTTCGGCGAAAGCCTACTTGGATAATGCTAGATGCAGGCCAAATCTCGATATCTTGACCAACGCCTATGCCACAAAAGTAACGTCCCTGCCTTTACACAGCTTATAATTCACTCAAATCAGGTTGAAAAAGTGCTTATTTATTTATTTATTTTGCTTTCCAGTCGGTGATATACAGGGTGGCTATAATTAAACTTTCCCCATAAACAGTATTCTACAGCTGAAAAGGGTGAGCCGCTTGTTCACCAAATTTTGCACATGGGCTGTACCGGAGAAGCGCTTAAGGAAATTTTTTTAAACTATTAGTTAGAAATATATCCACTAGGTGCCACTTTGCATGGTGAAATCAGATTAAAAAAATAACCCAAACTAGTTTAAAAAAAATTTCAAAACTGTTAAAGAAATACAGAATCTGTCTGTACGTTTCCAATTAGATATTTCCGTTGTTAAATTCCGTTCCTATGTTAAATTTGTTTCATGAAAAACGCCCCCTAATTGACATGTTTTGAGCTAAAGCTATAAAAATTTTATACAGAAGTTTCACAATAGTAGTTCCAAAAACCGCTAACAGAAGCCGCTGTAATCGGTGGTCTCTATAATGGATTGGCCTCCATATTTCCCCAATCTGACACCACTTGAATATTTTCTGAGGAGCATCTTGAAAGAAACTGTCTGCCAGAACCACCCCAACATGCTCAATGAGCTTGATTCGTTGATTTCTGTGTCATGTGTATCCATTTTCGTTGAGACCTTATCGGCTGAAATGATAAAACTCATCATTCGTTTGTGTCACCTCTGTGTGTCGTAAGGATGGATATTTTAAAAAGATTATATTTTGATAGCTTGTAAAGAATGAATTTATACTGATACATGATGATCGTCAATCGATTTCGACGTGCAGCGTCATCTGTTAGCAGTGGCGTACTGAAGGTGGTGTTAGGGGGAATATAATCCCCTTATCGAAGATTTTTTATCATAAAATCCATAAAATTTTAATTTTCAGCATTGTGATTACGCTTTTAAACATTAATACTACTTCCGTAATCCCCCTTTCCTTAAAGTAAGTCTATTTACGGCACTGTAAGTTAGTAGCTGTTGTAGGTACTAATATGAAACTTCTTCATAAAATTTTTACAGATCGCATAATAAACATACCGTTTATTACATACTTTTATTGCCGACTTCAAAAAAGGAGGAAATACATATGTTCAACGCGTATATTTTTTTAAATGTACATCGACAATTTTTTATCGCATAGACCGATTTCAAAAATTCTTTTTTTATTGGAAAAGGGATAGCTCAAGGGTGGTCCCATATTAATTTGGTCACGATCTGGTGATATTATCATTTTGAAAATCAGGAAAAAACCTTTTACATCATTGCTTAAAGGGTTTCCAGTAACGGCATTGGTCTTAAGGTGAAAAGTAGCCAATGTGGGCCACTTTTGTCAATTTATCGCCAAGTGCGGTGTCAAAAATAAGTTCCCAAAACTGAACTTTAATTGGAGATAGTTTCTATATTTGGCAAGACTTCGCCAAACCCTACTGTTTTACAATGGAAATAATGGTATAGCTTAGAAAGGTTTGCCGGTTCCGGCATATGTCAAAAGTTGCCAATTTTGGGCACTTTTGGCAATTTTGCCCAAGTTTGACCCCCAAAAATAAGTTCCCAAAACTGAAACCAGCTGGGCGATATCTGTTATATTTGCCGAACCTATTCATTCACAATGGGTATAATTTTTCGTTATGTTGAAGTAATTTGAAGTCTTTTTTTGTTTGTTTGTTTAATTATACTTCTTGATCATTGTTTTTGAGATTTTTAATTTTGAAATCAGCATGCCGCATGCCCCTGTATATAAATTTATAGATAGAGTATTTATACTTATAAGAGTTTTGTTACTCGAATGTTGCATGATATGTTTCTTTTTTTTATTTATTCACATATGCTTTCCTTTGCAACAATCAGATTCTGATTCAGAAAGGACCTAATGGACAAAGTAGTGCTTATGGAGTTGAGTTCAGTCTTTTAAACGTGACCCATACAGTTCATGCTAGAAGGGAAGTCATCATAAGCAGCGGAACAATACGCACTCCTCAAATTTTGATGTTGTCCGGGATTGGACCAAAGAAAGAACTCGATAAATTTAATGTAAGTACTTAAAAACTGCAATAGCGTGTCTGTAAATGAGCTATGTCTCTCGACATTTATTATTTTATTTTTTTAAGGTCAACAAAAATGTTAACATTAATATAGTGTGCGAAATAACAATGGTTTACACAACACATCTTTGATTTCAGAAAATGTAGTACTGAAGCATTTCCCGAAGGCTTCTTCTTTTGTTCTTCTTTTTAAATATATATATATTCAACATGTATACTAGGGTGCTTCAGAAACCTATGGAAAAAATTAACTTTGTATTTTTGTTGATCTCACCCTCTTATTTCGTGACACTATATGCAATGATAATTTGTGTAAAATTTTGGTAAATTTTATTGATACTTAGAGGTCACGCAGCCGTATTCAACTTTCGTAATGTTGAAAAAAAGTTCGCAGGGATGCATAATTAATAATAAAATTACATTACATATTTTTTATACCTATAAAAATAGTATGCAGTAAAAAATTATGAAGAACAAATCAAATACAGGAAAAAAACTCACTCATTGTCTGAAGTGATTGTTTACTGGTATTTTTCTTGTAATCTCGGAACCTTTTCGATGTCCCTGAAACACTTGAAGAAGACTTTCTGCTCTACGTTCTTAGTGATACTCTTAGCAAACGCACCACTCTCCGATTGTCGTTCACAACTCTCAAGTTCTTTGTTATTTTGAAGCCAGCGGTCCATCCTCACTATCTCCTTCATGAAGTGTTTTTCCTCCAGTGAAACATCCGAATCAAACAAAACTAGTACTATTAGATGCTCACTGAGATACTAAAAATGTCGTGTGAGTTTGTTATCATCTTTGGGTGATAGTTTCGGGGTTTCCTCTTTGTTTGCTACGAGACGCTGAAAAGCTTCAAATCATTTCTCGGTGCTTGGACAGGAAGAGGTGCTGTAAACCAGACTCTCTTATATTTTTTCAGAATAAAAATACAAAAGTCACGAATACCTTTTACTTTCTTGATCTGCATGCTTGAATTGGTTACGAAGCATTCAAAGCTTCAAACTGACATCCATTGTTGTTGAGTTGAAGAATCTGACATCCATTTCGCTTGATGATTCGCTCCTGCAGCATAAAGCCCACCTCACTAGAACTGCGCACCTCACTAGATTTTCCCCCAAGAAAATTATAACAAGCTCCAGCATCTCCCTGTAATGTTCTCTTGCATGAAAAACTATCTTGGAGCAAATTCCATTACTGATTACATATCGCTCAGAATGGTTACCAGCACCTCAGCGTTTTTCACTCCACATCCAAAGTTAGAGTAGTCTATCGTTGACCATGACTGCTGAAGTCGTTTCAAAAGCAGTACAGTCGGTCCACTGCACGTGTGTATGGCCCCATGCATTACAATGTGTAAACGACAGAAAGCACAATGTCTAGGATGTGGTGCCGGCAAACAAAATACAAAATTGTTTTTTTTAGCTTTGGTTCCAATGTCAAACATACCCCAATTTTGATACCACTATTACTGGATGTATCGATGAATATGCCCCGTACTAGCTCAATATTTATCCAAAAATTCTGCAACGGCATATGACATAGCAATTCCTGTTACTGACTGTATCTTAGGAATCAACAGTTTATCAACAATGTTTGGTCCTGATACTATTACTGTTAGGTGATCTTCCTTTGCTAGGCATATTTTGCATTCGTTTTCTGTCCCAGTGCATTCTCAAGGGATCTACAGATATATACTAAAAGGTTTTTTGTGCGTTATTGGGTAGTTCGGTGTGGATAGTCTGCCTTTTCCGTCTTATGGTTGAGTGATCAGTGTAAAATCTTCCACAAACTTTCTCCTGAAACATCTATTATTAAAGTGGCTTTTCTATCACTTGCATTGGCCCTATCTTGAGGGGAAATTAGTGTTGGCATGATAACTACGGACATATTTGTATAGGTGTTTGTTTTTTGCTCTCGCCTGTGTCCCGATGGGCAACACCTCGCCGTGAGTAAGACTGCGTCATTACACACCATTGCAAAGAAAGCCAGGACAAGAAAAAACCTTATTTCTTTAACTGATTGGACATTGTTTACCTTGAAGTGTCGTCAAGCATTTGAAATTATACCATTTTGAATGTAGTATCATTTCGGGTAATGGCATTATACACTACTCATCATCTGCCCATTTTGCCAATTTTCAACAGAATTCACATGTGTTGTACGACATCTAAATGTTATGCAATTGAACTGAAATTTTTGCCTTTGTTATATTTACGAATTGTGTATAAAAACTGTAGAATGAAAAGAAAGAATTAGAAAAAATAATTTTTGAAGCACCCACATGTATCTATACTATTAAAATCTGCGCGTCTGTCTGTAGCATCATCTCCTCCGAAACGGCAGGGAGTTGAATTTCGATCAAGGTATCCACGGATTCAGAAAATTCCGAGGAAGGTCTTCCGCTAATTTTAATTTCGAAATTCGAATTAGTTTAGGAGATATTGATTAAAAAAAACCGTCAAAAACGCTACTTTTTGCTCTCCGTAATTCCGCGATTGTAACCCCTGTAGTCAAAAAGTGAAAAATAAGCATCGAGGTTGCCATGTTTGGCGAATTTATTAAATGATTTAGACTCTCGAATTAAAAAAAAAGAATAATCATTTTTTTTCTGTATAGAACATATGCTAGGTTATTTTGTAATTAAAATATCGTCGTGTGTGAAATTAGAGCAGGAATTCAATGTTTTTATGTGTAGAAGAATAAGGATTTGATTTCCGAAACTAAACCGTATATTTTATAGTTTGGCGAAAAATAAAATAGCTGATTTGGCAATTTTGAGAAAGTAGTAGGCTCTACCGATTTGCACAGTTTTAAGCTTGGCGCAATTAATTTTCCATGCAGAAGTAGTGCAAGTATTCGTGCGATTTTAAGCGACCAATCTTCGGAATCCCGCCAAATTTTGAAAGAAATGAAATTCTTGCATTTGGTACATCGGAGTAAAAAAAACACGTTATAGTTGATGATTTAAAATACTGCTATGCTACTTTTCAATTAGATGCCAGCAATTTTTGGCGATCGAACCATATACAAATAACGATTTCCCATTTTGATTGCTGTTAAATCAGTGCTTTGAATGATTCTCTGAAAAAAAAAAATCTCGCAAAATAGTGTATGTTGGCATTTTTTGGAGATGAACGACAATGTTTTTTTAAGCTTGGTAAATATAGCTGGTATTGCCTCTAAATTATTGCATTTACTGTGAAGTTAAATTTAAGATTCATTTTGGCTATTTGACATCGACTATCTGCGTTAATTACGCCAATACAGCAGTTCTAGCAAGCATAAATAAATTTAATTTTATGTTCTATTTTTAATATTGCTACAGTTTCCGTAGTAACGGAATCCGTTGTTGCCACTTAAGCTGTTAAATTTAACAATTAAGTGAAAACACTCATTGCTCCAGCTCTTAAGACTCTAAAAATGAAAACGCATTGGATTTGAAACAATTAGAACATTAACACAATCACCACGTCAATAACGCGAACCTGTAATTTCGGTTATTTTTAACTAAATCCATTTTCAAGGTCTTTAAGAAATCCTGTGTACTATGGCAAAGCCTCATATCTTAATTCCGATTAGTTTGCAAGAAAATTTATTAATCCAGCGTTTCTCAACATGTGGGGCGCGACCCCCAAGGAGGGCGCAGAACGTTTGCAGGGGAGGGGCGCGAGAAAAGCCAAAGAGCATGTTTTAAAAAAATCATGTTTTTTAAAAAATCGTCTTATTTAATCTCATTTTTACTCAAAAATATATGCATTTTCGATTAAAATGTTCATTCTAACTTTACTGAGATTATTATTTTATAGAAAACTCGACTAAATGTTCATTATTAAAGATTAAAAAACTGAATGTATGCTGTAAAATGTGAGGGGGGGCGCCACCGTAAGTTAGCCTTTGTTGGGGGGGGCGCGACATTAAAAGTTTGAGAACCGCTGGATTAATCAGTATAAACTGAAGCAATGATCCTTTGTAAGTGTTTTTCTTGAAACGAGGAAAATGCAGATTGACATTTTTGGTGTAGAAGTGGCGATAAGGAGAACTATTTAATTCAGTAACGTTAATGAGAAATGATAACTGATTATGCGCATGCAAGACCCAAAAACCAAGAGAGTATGAAAAATCAGGAATATGAAATGGAAATCAAAAATAAATCACCTGAGGATTTATCGCGTACGAGAATGACATTGCAATCATGTGTACAACAAAGGTCCCAAATGCTTATGATATTCTCCTGGCAATGACCTATTCAGACCTGTGAAAGAGCGCACAGCGCTCTGAACTGGGAGACGGAAGGTTTCTGGTTTGAAACAGGTCTCGTCCGCCGACCTGACCGTTCGGAGTTTACCTGCATTCCGTTCGGCAAATAAAACCATACTTGCAACATGCATATGTTGGGAAACATATATAGCTGGTTTCCTCCGAAACGTAGGGTAAATACGGGTTAGGACCCCTCAGAAAGACCCCACGGAAGACACCCTCACCCTTTGACCTACATTCCATGTGTGGAGACTAGAAGCAGGATAGTCTCCAGATTTGCGGAGAGTTCAATTTAACGCCTAGGGTCCTGTGCAACTTATTGAAACAGCTCCACGATAACGGATCCATCCAGAAAAAGCCTGGGCAAGGTCATGCAAGAAAAGTTGCTTCTTTTTTGAACGCCAATGACACTGACATAGATTTTGTGCCATCATGTTGCAGTCCTCTCAGATCTGCACTCATGACGTCAACGTTTCATCACGATTTAAATAATTTTTCACTTTTTTAGATTCCGCATCACTGGGTTTAATTTGAATTATATTTGTAAGGAAAATGTTCTTTTCCTACCGTGCGGAGAACGGGTACGCAGCTAGTCTATACTATTAAAATCTGTGCGCGTCTGTCTGTAACATCATCTCCTCCGAAGCGACGGGGAGCTTAGTTTCGATCCACGGATTCGAAAAATTCCGAATAAGGTCTTCCGCTAATTTAAATTTTGAAATTCGAAATAGTTTAGGAGATATTATTGATAAAAAAAAACCTTCAAAAACGCTAATTTTTGCTCTCCGTAATTCCGCGATTGTAACCCCTGTAGTCAAAAAATTGAGAAATAAGCATCGAGGTTGCCATGTTTGGCGAATTTATTCAATGATTTAGACTCTTGAATTAAAAATAAAAGAATAATCATTTTTTTCTAAATAGAATATTTGCTAGGCTATTTTTTAATTAAAATATCGTCTGCGTGTGAAATCAGAGCTCGAATTCAATGTTTTTATGTGTAAAAGAATAAGGATTTCCGAAACTAAACGGTATATTTTATAGTTTGGCGAAAAAAAAATGGCTGATTTGGCAATTTTGAGAAAGTAGTAGGTTCTACCGATTTGCACAGTTTTAAGCTTGGCGCAATTAATTTTGCATGCAGAAATAGTGCAAATATTAATGCGATTTTAAGCGACCAAACTCCGGAATTTTTACCAAACTAAGTAAATTGATTTAAGTAAGGGGAATCCCGCCAAATTTTGAAAGAAATGAAATTCTTGCATTTGGAACATCGGAGTAAATAAAACACTTTATAGTTGATAATTTAAAATACTGCTATGCTACTTTTCAATTAGATGCCAGCGATTTTTGGCGATCGAACCATATACAAATAACGATTTCCCATTTTGATTGCTGTTAAATCAGTGCTTCGAATGATTCTCTGAAAAAAAAAAGATCTCGCAAAATATTGTATGTTGGCATTCTTTGGAGATGAACGAGAATGTTTTTTTAAGCTTGGTAAATATAGCTGGTATTGCCTCTAAATTATTACATTTACTGTGAAGTTCAATTTAGAATTCATTTTGGCTATTTGCCATCGAATATCCGCGTTAATTACGCCAATATGGCAGTTCTAGCAAGCATAAATAACCTTCATGTTCTATTTTTAATATTGTTACACTTTCCGTAGTAACGGAATCCGTTGTTGCCATTTAAGCTGTTAAATTTAACAATTAAGCGAAGACATTCCTTTCTACATCTCTTAAGAGGCTAAAAATGAAAACGCATTGGATATGAAACAATTAGAACATTCCCCAATCACCACGTCAATAATGCGAACCTGTAATTTCGGTTATTTTTAACTACATTCATTTTCGAGGTCTTCAAGAAATCTTGTGTACTATGTCAAATCCTCGTATCTTAATTCCGTTGCAAAAAAAATTATTAATCCAGCGTTTCTCAACCTGTGGGGCGCGACCCCCAAGGGGGGCGCAGAACGTTTGCAGGGGTTTCGGCGCGAGAAAAACCAAAGAGCAAGTAGTGATGCATGTTTTTAAAAAATCGTCTTATTTATTCTCATTATTACTCAAAAATTTATCCATTTTCGCTTAAAATGTTCATCAAACTTTACTGATAACATTATATTGTAGAAAATTCGACTAAATGTTCATTATTAAAGATTAAAACTGAATGTATGCTGTAAAATGTGAGGGGGGGGGGCGCCACCGTAAGTTAGCGGTGTTGGGGGGACGCGACTTTAAAAGGTTGAAACCGCTGAATTAATCAGTATAAACTGAAGCAATGATTCTTTGTAAGCGTTTTTCTTGAAACGTGGAAAATGCTGTGATGGAGATCACATATCTAATTTAATAATCATTTACTTTGGCTTTATTTAATGTAATCTATGCAAAATCAAGAATTCTTTATCACTTCCATTTTTCATTTTTCTGCCATTTCGGTTTTTAAATCTGTATATTTGCTTTTAACCCGTATGCACTATTCTTACTTGTTTATTTGTCTCTTCAGACCGGTGTGCTAAAAATAGATTATAATTGCGTCCGTTTACAAAATCAACGGCTTTTTGTTTCCCCTCCTTTGGCTTGGTGTTGGCGTTTTTATTATTTGTTGCCCTTCCGACGTCTTTAAAATTATTTGCTCGCGATTACGTCATTTTTAATTTTATTGGATTAACTGTTAGGGTTGCTCTGGAATTGACGTCATTGATTTCAGCCAAGTGTTTGTTCTCGCCAATGTGTAATTCTGTGCTGGCGAAATTTTTAAGTCATTCCATCTTAGTTGCACTGTCCATATAGGACGTCATTTTATTTTCGCTGAGCCACCACCGCCCGTTATAATAATGTTTCAATAGTATATGTTTAATAAAATAGTTTTTCATTATTTAACGTCTTTTTATTTTATTGTAACTAAGTGCGTTCGAACCTGATTTCTGCATTATCTCACAACGCAACTTAATAATTTAAAACAGCCTAACCAAATAACTTTTTTACAAATGCACATTGACGTTTTTGGTGTAGAAGTGGCGATAGGGAGAACTATTTAATTCAATAACGTTAATAGGAAATGATAACTGATTAGGCGCATGAAAAGACCCAAAAACCAAGAGAGTATGAAAAGTCAGGAATATGAAGTGAAAATCAAAAATAAATCACCTGAGGATTTATCGCGTATTAGAATGACATTGCAATCATGTGTACAACAAAGGTCCCAAGTGCTTATAATATTCTCCTGGCAATGACTTAGTCAGACCTGTGAACAAGCGCATAGCGCTCTGAACTGGGAGACAGAAGGTTTCTGGTTCGAAACAGGTCGCGTCCGCCGACGTGACCGTTCAGAGTTTACCAGTATTCCGTTCGACAAATAAAACTGTACTTGCAACATGCATATGTTGGGAAACATATATGGCTGGTTTCCTCCAAAACGTAGGGTAAATGCGGTTTAGGACCCCTCAAAAAGAGTCCCACGGAGGATACCCTCACCCCTTGACCTAGATCCCATGTGTGGAGACTAGAAGCAGGATAGTCTCCAGATTTATAGAGAGTTCAGCCTAGCGTCTTGTGCAACTTATTGAAGCAGTTCCACGATACCGGATCCATCGAGAAAAAGCATGGGCAAGGTCATCCAAGAAAAGTTGCTTCTTTTTTGATCGCCAGTGCTACTGACATAGATTTTGTGCCATCATGTTGCAGTCATCTCAGATCTGAACTCATGACGTCAAAGTTTCATCACGATTTAAATAATTTCTCACTTTTTTAGATTCCGCATCACTGGGTTTAATTTGAATTATATGTGTAAAGAAAATGTTCTTTCCTTACCGTGCGGAGAACGGGTAGGAAGCTAGTATATATATTAAATCGGGGGCACTTCCTTTTTTATCATGAGCTTTGTTTATGCCGAGATGACTGACAATTCATGAAAGTGATGTACAAGAAAGATGAAAGATGTACAAGCATTCTTCATATCTAGAATTCAAGATTGCGCCTTGCAAAAGAAACGTACTGAAATTCCTTGTTGAAAGCTCTACCACAGTTAATAGGCTCTATAAACTCAATAGTTTTTTATTTGTATCATATGCTTGTACCATTCATCAAAATAAATTTTCTTCAAAAAAGTAATGGGAAAGAAATATTGTTGAGAAACTCCTGATTACTTTTGCCCTTTTTGAATTTGCCATCTCACGCTCAACAGCGTCTTGCTTTGCAATGCATAATAATTTTTGTTTATCATGACTAGGGATGGACGCGAGACGAAAAATTGGAGTCTCGCGTCTCGCAAAACAGTCGAAAATCTTTGTCTCGTCTCGCAAAAATCCCTATATCATAATGTTAAAAATGATTGTCTCGTCTCGCAAAAAAGCTGTAAATCTCTTGTCTCGTCTCGAAAAAAGTCGTCTCGCGCGTAATCATGACTTATTCATATGTATCAGAAATGTATTCCTATGCAGAAAAGATAAATACCCACACCTTTACCTACGTATTTTTAGCTCGAGCAGCTTTTAAATTTACAATATTCTGATAACTTCCATTTTACATGCGTCTTTCTTTTTTCTACGTTTCCTTAAAATAGAGTTAACCTCTAAATTTCTTTTCAAATTTATTTCTAAGTCGCGGCATTTTTTGCAGAAATTTCATTTTAGGAGTTTATCTCCCATTTCCAGA
Organism: Cheiracanthium punctorium; assembly: GCA_038373885.1. Classification (NCBI taxonomy): domain Eukaryota; kingdom Metazoa; phylum Arthropoda; class Arachnida; order Araneae; family Cheiracanthiidae; genus Cheiracanthium; species Cheiracanthium punctorium. The sequence continues at coordinate 361,216 of JAWZYV010019487.1, forward strand.
GATTGTTTATTTTTAAATACAAGGTGTGATCAAATGAAAAGGTACGAAATGACACGGCGGGTACAAATGTAGACTTTATTCAAAATATACACCATAGGCCTGAGCACAACGATCCCACTGATGAACAAGCCGCAATATTCCTTGTTCCCAGAATTCCTGTGGCCGTGTCGAGATCTAGTCCGTCACAGCGTCCTTGAGTACGTCGTCCGAGTTGAAGCGCGTCCTTTTCAGGTGTTTCTTCAGTCGATCAAATACATGGAAATCGCAGGGCGACATGTCCGGACTGTAGGGCGGATGGTCCAGCGTCTCCCATTTGGCCAGTTTCATGCGTGTGACTCTGGAGACGTGTGGACCGCGCGTTATCATGGTGCAAAACCACACCCTCCGTGAGCAGCCCCGGTCTTTCGTTCTTGATGGACCTGCGTAGGCGTCTGAGTGTCTCACAGCACACATCGGAGTTAATCTTTTTTCTGCGCTCCAGGAATTCTACAAGTAGTGGACCTCGAACGTCGAAAAAGACGGTGAGCAACACCTTGCCTGCTGATGGCACGGCTTTGAACTTTTTAGGGGGAGGTGACGACGCATGCTTCCACTGCATGCTGTCCCGCTTTGTCTCTGGCTCGTAGTGATGGCATCAGGTCTCATCACCTGTGACGATCCGCTCCATGAAAGTGGGGTCTTCGTGATACCGAAACAGATATTGCAGTGCTAGCCCCATACGCCGCACAGTGGAGTATTCGTATCAAAATCCTAGCCAAAAGTCGAAAATTTTAAATTTGTTTAAAAACAGTAATATATATAAGGTTGTAACGAAAGTTTTCCGCCATATCTGCCTGAAATACTAACTTCTAACTCCTTAGATAACTGTTTTTGAACTTTCGGTACCAAACCTGCGCAGTGTCACCTGATACAACAATAGTACTTAAAGCTGTACTCATAATTCGTTGATATTATGTAGCTGACTTTTTGCAACACAACTGGAAGTAAATGATGGTTCTAATCCTCTAGCTAGAGTGATAGTTCTATTTGAGACACCTTATACTTAATGATAACTATATTTTTTACAGATTTCACAACACAGTATTATAAAGTAAACCTCTTTCTTTCAAATGCCAAAAATCGTTTGACAAAATATGAGCAAATATGCCAACGCGAACTGTGTGCTGACGATGTTTGCGGTGGCGGGAAACTTTCGTTACAACCTAATATGTTTTTGGATAGCCTAGTAACTGATGCATCATGTAATGCATGTTTTTCGACCATAATTCATATGCAAAAGATGCAACACTCTGTTTAAAAGCAAGTTTCTTCATTTACGGCAAGAGATTTCAGCGTTTCCTATTACTTCGTCTTGCATTTTTTACGGGCTCTTTAAATTAATTTACTGATTTGATACTAAGTATAATTGTAGTCAGTGGCGCCGACTACGTGGGTGCTCCGGGGCTCAAGCACCCACTGAAAAAATTCTGTGGGTGCTCCGCACCCACAGAAATTTTAGTGCCAAGTCATAATTTGTTCCCAGAAAGGGCTAGGAAAAGACGTTTATGTGGGTGCTTTGGGCTTGTAAAAAAAATTACGTTGGATGCTGAGCACCAGCAATCGTCTAATAACCCCAACACAGTGATGTACACTCAAGGAGGGTCCCCCCCCCCGCCCCAATTATGCCATTACGTAATATGAATATTTGTAAAGCATACGGAACTTTTTGCATTATTTCAGTACTAAAATGCTTTATTTGCTTATTAGTTGTGTGATATTTTAAAAGTTTAAAAGAAAATCTTTAATGAGGCCAAATGTATGTGGGTGCTTCGGCATGGACGTCCATATGAGTACTTTAAGACGAGGGGGGGAGGGGTTATTTCTGGCATTTGTAAGGTCATCGGCAATCGCGCTTTCAAACATTTTAGTACTGAAATAGTGAAAAAAAGGTTAGCTAATATAAAAATGTTCACTATACCGAACGCTAGAGTGAGGGACCCGAGCCCCCACCTACTTCCCTATATGAGCACCCATGTCCTTTATAATTTAGATGCGCATGAGGAACTTCGATGAGACAATCACTGGCGTAGCTATAGGGCGGTAGAACGGGCAAAAGCCACTGTCCCCCGGACGGAGGGGGAGACTTTCCCAAATAGAAAGCTACAAAAAGTGAACGGCAACATGTTGGTTGAGATTCTGTACAATGAGGAAGGACCCTATCCAATGAATTCATTACGGGCCCTAACGGTATAGTCACGCCACTGATGACGACGAGTGCTTTGCAATTGCATAATTCGAAAATAAAATTTTAGTGAGGGACAGTTGTTTTTTTTATGTAGTATGTCAGATCTCAAGCACCCACAGAAAAGTTTTCGTGGGCGCTAAATACTTGCATGTATTTAAAGGAAGTGCTTAATTTGCATGGTATTGAGCTCAGCTCCACTACTTCTTTTTTCTCGGTGAAATTTTACACTAAATTTAAATTTTTAACTACCATCGTAATTGTTTCTGTTGATATTAATTTTATTACATCGCAAACTAATACAGAGGTAACAAAAATTAACTTAATAATACCTTAAATTAGGTAATTAATTTTGTAAATTGCAATACAAAAAATTAGGGCTCTTGCACTTTTTTGGATAGAAATTAAACCCTGTTTAAAGGCAACTGAATGACAGCTACTTTCAGCTTATCGCTGTAGTTTGGGGGGGGAAAAAAATGAAATTTTGGTACACAGATTCAAAAAAATTAATTATGTCAAATATTTCAAATTTTTAGGATGTATGTTTTAGAAACTGCACTATACACTGAAATAAACAATAAACCTGTATCATTTATGAAACTTTTAGAAAAAATTCTTAAAAATCGAAAATTTTAAAGAACTGTTATTCTTTATTTCGGTATGTAGTGCAGCTTATAAAGAATCATCCTAAATTTTTTTCGAATCCTTGGTGCGATAGTCTACTTTAATTTGTGTACTAAGACCGTTATTGTTTCTTCGGCATACACCCTTATGTGCCTCGGAACTGGAGTAATTATAATAAAATTCCAATAAGCAGTAACTTAGCACATACTCTAAAATTTTAAAAAGTGCATGAAAAAAAAAAGGGGAATCCAAACAGGTAATATTTTTGTCTACTTAATATTTTCTCAAATCTTAATTTCTTAATAGTTTCTCATATGAGTACTAATTTAGAGGTGTATGGGGGTCATCTTAACTTTCAGACATTTTAGCACGAAAATAATACTTAGAAGTTCAGTATGCTGTAAAAATGTTTACTATACAGCATACAGCATAGGCGGGCTCAAATCTCAATCCCCACTGCCACTTGTCTTCCTATTTGGCGCCCATGGAAACAATGTCTTTCTAAAATTCAAAGCTTTTTCACAATGTGACTCCCTACAGCCTGTGCGACTCCCTACAGCCCCGCAGGCAATGCCTTTGCCCACTGTGCCCCCCCCCTTTCTGACCCACACAAACAGACCTCATCCCAGAATCCTCGTCCTCCATGGGAAAATGTATGAATACAATGATACTATGTTAGCCCAAGAGTACCGGAAAACGGAGAATTTGAGACAAAGCCGCTGGCTACAATCAGAAGTTCTCGCGGGAAAGATAACACAGGAGTTAGGTGAAAGACTCAATCCCATTATGGAAATGTTTTGAGATAGTTCTAATAATATTACTTAAGCATTTCGAAGTGAGTAGGTTCAATTGTTTTTATCGTAAATAGAGAACATCAAGGTCTGTCTGTTTACAAGCACCTAATGTACAACACTTTGTATGTCTCTGGAACAAAAAAAGATGCCCATTCATCAAAAGTGTCAGCGCTTTGGTGTTCATTGAATGAGACTGAGGCGAGGCTTCTAGGGTATAAAGGTTTGTGCACTTTCTTCTATAGTCTCAATTTCTTTTTCTTATTTTTGAATGATTTCAGTGGTCAGTTATTTATTGAAAAGGATGGAACAGACTGTCGTCCACACTAACATTGCGAGATGCCTTCCGTTTCATTTTCTGCGAATATTTTGTTCAATTTTTGTTCTTGTTTAACAAAGCGAAATTAGGTACTATTTGCTTTGATCTAGCCCAATGCTGTTTTTGTAAAATTATACTGAAATCATGGGCGCATGAACACACAATACTGAAATGTATGTCTCTCGTAATTTTGCAAATTTGACCACATAATGGTAGAGGGTAAAATAGCTCTACTTCAGGAGGATGCTCAAAATCATGCCTGGAGGTTATATGGCCAACAATTCAAAATATTTTTTGAATAATTATTAACTCTAAGATAAACAACTTTTTTTATTCTGCTTTATTTTTCTGTATGCATTTAAATAGTTACCAATCTTTTTTATGTGGTCCTACATACATTTCAACATAGAAAACGTTGCATTAATTCATTCTGAGGAAATTATCTAGTTTAATTTTAAAGGTATAATGTTTGTAATGTTTTTAATTTGTTGGGAAAAAAAAAGAAAAGAAAATAGTCAAGGCTTAGCTGCAGCTGTTTATATGGGTGCAAAAATGTAAAAAAAAAAAAAAAATACAGGAAATGAATGAGCTGAGAAACAATACTATGAATAACATTTTTTGAAAACTCTGAGGATTTCAGACAGCGATGAGATAGATTAAACAAGAATAACAACATTGATCGTGAATTGTTACATTCGAAAACTGAATCACTTTTTAAACAAAATTTCCATTTACATGACAAGAAATTTGCCTGATTGTGATATTATTGTTGTATGTTTTTTCCCCCCAATACACTTTTCTTTTGCTTTGAAATTTATAATGATTAGTTAAAACCAATCAAAATTCCATCGCTAAAAGTAAAAAAAAAAAAAAGAAAGAAAAAAAGAAAAGAAATAGTGTAATACACCTCTTTCGGGTCTGATTTATTACAAGGGCAAAGGGGGTGTGCACCCAGGAATTCTCGAATTTTGACAGAGAATTTGCGTAAGAATTTAAGGTGACTCCAGCACAAGCAGATTTTTCTAAAAGAAGGGTATTTCATCAGAAATACTTCATTACTTTATAAAGAACCTTGATTTTAACTGGTTTGCTGTTATCGTTACTAAGACACAACGGTGGAGACTTTCATTCTATGCCCAGCGTTGCTTCACCGTAGTACAGATAATCAGATGCCAAAATTCACACTATTCACTTAAACTTTGAATGTCACCTTCAGCGCTGGGGTAAAAACACGCAATTTTGGTATATAAATACAAAAAGAAAACTAATTATCTCAAGCACTTCACAATTTTTAGGATGTAGGTTCACAAGCTGTACTAGACACCCGAATAAACGAAATTTTTTTGCAGAATGGCCACTCTTAGAAATATTTTGCTGTGCAGTTCCACATTAAGATTTTTTTCTGAAAGTTTCATGAAAGTTTTCGAATTTATTGCAGTGTGTAGTGCAGCTTGTAAAGAATTATCCTGAATTTTTGCGAATCCTTGGTGCAGTTAGTTTATTTTAATTTGTGTACCAAAACCGTGAGACAGATATCGTTTCTTCGATCTATACCCTCAGATATTGGATATTTTATGTGGAGCTAAAATGATTATTTGTATTACCCATTTCCCACTGGTAAAAATGTGCACGAAAAGTCAAATGATTGAGTAGTTACGAGCAAGGAAGCAAATAATAATAAGAAAAGATTGAAGGGTAGTTGGAAAAGATTCCATAAAGTTGGAAAGTGTATCGTTATTCATGAGTGTGCCGTATTTTTCTTCCTTGTTCCATAAAAACCCACTTTCGGAATCGAAATCTATCTTAAAATCACCTACTAAAACTATTTTACAATCTTAGCCAAGTACATTCCAACTATACTCCCCCTTTAAAATAAATTGTCGCGTTTTGGCACCAAACTTAGCGATCCTTTATCAAAAATTACAAACCTTGTGCGACTTTCAACATTTTATTAACCCCCCCCCCCACGGACTTTTAGGGCACCCACAGAAATTTTGTAAAGTCGGCGCCTCTGATTGTAGTAAAATATATGTATTTTAATTATATGTATCTACTAGCTTGAAAAAATAATATGACTTTATTTAAAAAAATTGTAAACTTTTTTTCGTCTTTTTTTTTTCAAAGATCCACATTTCAAAAATCTTTTTGAAGGGGTGTCGCGCCTAATTTCAACTATAATCGTAATTATCACAGTATTGGGTGTCTATTCCAAGAAATAAATGTTCCCCCAACATCCAACATTTTTATAAAAAAAATTATTTATATAGCGCCATTTTTATTTTTTCGATAATTTTTCGACGGGTGATCGCAAAAGGGATGTGTTGTGTGTGTTAAGGCAAACCTGCACGTGGGGTATCTGCCTTGGTAGGAGGACTTTCTAAGGGGGTTCTAACGCGTATTCACGTTACATCTGGAGAAAACCTACCAAAACTCCAGACCATTAGATCGACAGCCGCGCGATGGGACCCGAACCCGGGACCTTCACACCTCAGCCGTCTACCATTTTCAGTGGTATAACCACTGTGCCTTGGTGAGGCGCAAAAGGGATACAAACATACGCACTTGTACTTCTCATAAACTATAATTTATGTGCAAGTGTTTGGATAAAGGTATATAAAATTTCATTTCAGTTAAGATTTAACATCGGTATTTTAAATTCAGTATGTAATTTCTTATTTTATGTAAATTTGCTATAAGAAGAAAATTTCTACATATTCCAAAATTGCCCTTTCTTAGTCCTGTAAATAGTCCCATCTGTTTACAGCTTAGTTTTCCATTTATGTCGTAAATTGTGTCCAAAGCAAAAGCTCCCCATTTTTGGATCTCAAAGGTTGGCAACTGTGACTTCGGGTCATTGGAGTGTGAGTGTGTAAACAGAAACACGTGCTAGCTCTTTAAGTCATTTTGAAGTGCTAGCTTGAAATAAATGACTTTCTCCTCCAGCTTGGAATGAGATTTTATGGGTTTCAAGTAGGCTTCTTTTAAGCAGTGTCCTACTTCTCTGCCAGAGGGGCCCGATGGTGGTCCCCCCCCCCTCTCTCTCTCAAAAAAAAAAGTGATTCTGAGTGAAGATGAATAGAGTTCAACAGAATCAGAATGAAAAAGTTAATCTTCAGAAGTCATTAGAAAACTAAGATCCCTATAGTAGTAGATAAGTAAAAAATCTAAATAAATTTTATGATAAAAATTGATTTATAGATAAGTAGTATTATATTTATAAGTATTATTAAAGTATTACATTTATATATTTTTATTGTGGTTAAGGCACAGCTACACGGCTATTTGCCTAACGGGAAGGTTGTCTTGGGCAGAGGGCTTTTTAAGGGGTTCTAATGCGTATTCACGTGACATCTGGAGAAAATCGCCCCAAACTCCAGACCGTTAGATCGACAGCCGCGTGGTATTACATTTATAAGTGGTATTATACAATAGCAGTACTTCCCAGTAAGGGACACTCCCCGGACAAGACATTTGTTAGAAACCAACTTCGTGTCGTTTGGTGATCTATCACCAAATTTGGCAAGAACACGCTTTTTTATATAATTTAAGAAGTACATAATACTAAAAAGTAAGTCAAAAGTCAACAGTAATGATTTTAACGTTAAAACACATGAAAAATATTTTTGGCCAGGATTTTGACACAAATACTCCACTGTGCGCCGTTCCTTTTGCTGGTCGGTGAGCTACTTCGGAACCCAAGCAGCACACACCTTCCGATATCACAACCTGTCGTGAGCAATTGTCCACACGGTTCCATAGCTGACATCCACCTTCACCGCCAACATTCGCAATGTGACACGCCGATCACTTCTCCCTAGGTCGTCCATCCGGTCGATGAGATCGCTCTTGATGACAGTGTTTGCCTGGCCTGCTTCTCGGGTCATCAACCACCCTCTCACGGCCTGCACGAAAACGGGCACTCCATTTTCTGACGGACTTGTCAGAGACACATTTCTCCCCGTAAACTATCACGATCCGGCGATGAATAGCTTCCGGTTTCTCACCTTCCGCTGTCAGAAATCGGATAACACCTCGCTACTCCTCAATCGTTGAATTTTGCAACGCGAACGCCATCCTGTCCTCATACGGACTGCAGCATCATTTGGACGCCTCTTTTGATAAGAGCCTCTGCTCTCTCCCGCGCATGCTCCGATCCCAGTCAGAGACTCCAATCCCATGCCGCGATGTCTCGTTACGTTCTCCCATGTCGGAATATGCAAATATTCACCTGTTACATTTTTACGTCGTTTCGTGCCTTTTCATTGGATCACCCCTTGTAGATGGTAGTAGTACTCAAATGCGCGTATTTGTGATACTGGTTGTACAATCTTACCTCACATTTTTTACATATGCTCAAAGAATACAAATATTTATTTATTTTAGGAAGTAAGTTTAATAAAATTATCTTTTAGTGTTTAAAACATTATATTTTTAATTATTCCCTCCTTAATAGAAAGCACACATTCAGTCACAATATCCCTAAATGTTGGCTTTTCCTACATATTTAACTTTTTCTTTTCTTTCGCGCTAAAAGGAAATGTCCAAAACCTTAAAATGAATACATATATGTACTCGTATATGCACTTATTTTTATATTATTTTCTTGAATAAAAAATAGGCAGCTTTATGACCGTTTTCTTGAAAATAATACGACCTTTAAAAGGTTAATAAACAATCAGGGAATGCATCTTAAATTGAGAGTTAAAACAAGCGCACACAATTTTTTAACATCCTTTAAAATATTTAAATCTTAAAAATCCTCACTTATTATTAACAATTGACTTTTGAAACTTGACTCTTTGAACAAATATTAATTTTTATAATGCGAATGTAACTTCCAGATTGATGTGATAGCTGATTTACCTGTGGGCAAGAATTTACAGGATCACGCTGTTGCAGTTTTAACTTACAACATCAATAATGATTCTGTTACACCACTGCCAGTAAAACTTGCAAATCCAGTAAATATACAAGATTACATCTCTAATAGAAGAGGTAATGTTTCATTATCATATATGAATTTGTAATGATATTTATTTTATTGTGTGAAATATAATTTGTCCATTCTGTTGTATTAACTGACTACATACATATTCAATATTAATTTATTGTGCCCCCCTGGTGGTGTAGTGGCTTAAGAGCCATTCTATCATGCCTTGGTTCCAAAGTCGAATCCCGGCTTGGGCATGAATGTTAGCTTGTCTGCCCCTTCATAGTTGGTAACACTGACCACCCACTTTGTGCCCCATAGTAAAATGTCCGCAATTCCTTCGGGCAGCTGCAGTGGAGAATGCCTAACCGGCAAGTGACCACCCTTTGAAAAAAAAATTATTATAGATACAATTTTAGTGGTGCACCTACTAATAGTTTACAATAATTCGTTTTAATTTTTTTCTGGATTTTATGGGAACTTTTCAGGATTTTAACAAAGTTTCCCAAAAGGTTTATTTTTTAACACTTTCCAACAAGGTTGAAAGGTGTTTGTGATTTCGGTTTCTCTGCCTGTCCGTCCGTGCTCTAACACCCGTAAATATGCATCGATTTCTACGAAATTTATATATGTTATTCACAAGTACTGTATCGTGCGCCTTTTTGAAAATGACATATGTAGCATTTGTAGTTCTTCTACAGGAAGATATTTCCACTATATTACGCTCTATGGGCAGTCATTCTTTCAAGTGCATTTTAGAAATATTCGGCTATTTGAAATATATGTTACTAAAAATTGCAAGAGAAAGCTCTTCATTCAAAATAGTGTCTGTATCATTAATAGATCTTCTACAGGAATACTCAAAATAATTCCAATGCATTACGGCATTTCATACACTCATTCTCCATGGCAGCTTAGAGACACGCATCCATTTAAAGCACAGTAATATCCTACTGTATAATTAGTTAATGATTTAACGACAATCGGTGCCTCTCACAAAAATCGTCAATGTTGGTGACTTTTACGATATATCCCCAAATATGGTGCTAAAAATATTTCGAAAAATGAACCCAGCTTCGCGATATTTTCATTATTTGGCGGGAAATCAAAAAATACCTATCTGATAATATTAAATATGACGATTTCAATGGGAATTTTGAAAATTCGTTATTGGCGCTCTAATTAACTGATTTAGTGTGTTGTGTTAAGGAAAAGCTATGCAAGATCTATATGCCTAGGAAGGGGGAGGGGGACTTTTAAAGCTCTTTTACAGGGTCTGGAAGAATTACATTTATAGTGATAATAGAACTTTTTAAAGATTATCTCAGAAATCTAGCCAGATTTAAGAACAATACATCGCCAAATTTGGCGCTATAATAGTGTTTTGTTGGAGAATGTTTCATAATCAATGCGTATGGCATGATTTATCTTTCTTGTTTAATACAGTTTTCAGAGGACTTCCTAGGTTTATTCCTTACAAGGGAAAAATCTCAAAGCGACGTATGAACATCTTAGGAAGTTTGATTATTATGCATTAGGTGGTCGTCTTTAAGACATGATACTGTTTTCATTGCCACATGACATCTGTTAATACTTCAAAAAACTTAATAGCATCGATTATTATTAAGGATAGGTTGTATCTACGAGTCTAAAATTCTCAGAACGAGTCTAATTTTTATGAAATAAGAGGTCATTTCCTCTTCTAACAGGGCTGACTCATACACTCTTGTAACGTTCCAGCTGTGCGAGAATTTCTGCAAGTCTTTTGCAAGTCCACAGCAAGTAACAAGCCTGATTGAAATACCACCGCTCATGCCAAAAAAATGGAATACAAAATATCTAGAAATTTATAAAAATCCGAGTATTGTTAAACGCCTGTAAGTTAACGTTCTACTTATTTCACAGACATTTTTTTTTCCTTTTTCATGGTCAAGAACTCTAGAAATAACTTAAATTTGTGTAGTTGCCTTTCGTTGATCAGAGTTTTTTTAGGATTGTTGAAATTAAGAATTTTAGTGGCAACAGTGTATCTGTTACTACGGTAACTGTAACGTTAAAGATAGAATTTGAAGTTGATTATTCATAAGCAGAAACGAAATGCATCGTTAATACATAGTGTTTCACAAACAACCCTAATTGTGAAAATAAATAACTCAAAAATGATGATTGATAAAAACATGAATCCAGTAGTAGGTTTATTAAAATAAAAAAAAGAAGAATTTGATACAGAAGCCACAAAATTTAGTTACAAATTGCGTGGATGGATCACGCTGCAAGCCGATCTCAAAGAAAAAGCTCAGATACTGAGTATAATCATTCGTCGAAGATTTCCCCGTAGCAGACTCAATTTTTGATTTTTTGGGAACTCAAACTCTCATTCGGTGCACGCACGACCGCTCCCTTGCGCAAAACTTATAGTTTGGGTTGCGATCTCCTCTAAAGGCATCATTGGGTCTTTTTTCTTGTGAGAAAAGGTGACGTCTGACGGTGTATTGCACCTTTGAAAAATTTGTCGTCATTCAACAAGCACTGGATGATCGAGCAAGCACCGCATGGTTTATGCAACATGGAACCCGCCCTCACTGTACATGAGATGGTGTCGATTTTCTGGTCGAATACTTAGATCACAAAGCTATTGCGTTGAGCTGTTTGACAGTTAAGAGAAAAGGCAAGGATTGGCCTCCGTATTCCCTTACCTCAATCCCTGGGACTACTCTCTGTGAGGCACACTGAATGACCTGTTTACTGTTAAAGTCCGTCAACACTCGACTATTTGTCAGGCTTGTGTGTCGATTTTCGGTAGCACAGTACCCAGAGTTATTGAAAACTTTAGTTTTCTTTAGCGACAAGTGTGTAGTGTTAAAGATGTGTATATTGAATCAGTTTTGATGTGATTGTTCTCAGTGACTTAGCTCTCTTTCTGATATCGGTATTACCGCACTTACAATATCGGTGTAATTTTTAGCTAAAATTTTCTGGTTCTCGATTTAATTCTTACGTATTTTTAATACACATACCACTGGTTTCATACTTCACCTTGTTGCGTTATTTATTTTCAAAGTTAGGGGTCTTTCGTGAACACCCTGTACAAATAAGAATTATTTTGCTGACCTAAGTTTGACTTTTACATGCTCAGATCATAAAAACCCTTAGCAGAGGAAGAGTCCTCTGATGTGAAATTTATATATATATATTTTTTTTTTCTACTATTAGATTTATTATTTTATTTTGATCCATTACTAATGACATGTTTATTGGAGAATAATTTTAAATTTTTAAAATGGTCAGTTAGTGTAATTTTTGCAAAGAATGAAACTCATTGCAGCAAAGCTTTACCAATTGTGAAGACAAACTTGCATTAAGGAAATCCTGCATGAGAATATGTGTGTACGGAGTGTGTATCTTGGGCAGAGGACTAGTTAAGGAATTTTAACGCGTATTCACGTTTCATATGGAGAAAATCGCCCAAAGCTCCAGAGCGTTAAAATCAAAAGCCGCGCAGTAAGCTAGAACCCTAGACATTCACACTTCAGGAATTTACCATTTCTGTGACATAAACACTGCGTCATGGAGAGCTCTTACCGATTGTGAAATCGAATTAAAAAATCAGCGGGTTTTTTTTTTGTGTGTGTTTTTGGGGGGAGATACAGTTCATCACGTATTTTTAATTAGTTCTGATTTTCCTTTCCTTATTCTAAATTTAATATTCTGTGTCAATTTTAAATTCAGATCTCTATCCGGTATGCTATTTTAATTTCGTTTTGTAAATTACTTTGGCTTTTAACAACATTTATAATGTTATTTACCGGGAAACCTCGTCAGAGCATCATAGCCCAACTGCTCCGGAACATACCACTTATTTAAAACATGAATTTTAAAAGATTTTGAGCAAGACGGGGAAGCCGGTTATTACTTTGAAAAAATACTTTGAAAAGTATACTTTTAGAAAAAGTGGTTAATTATATTCCGGAGCAGTTGGCAGCTATGTCTCTTGTCCTGTGTACGCTCTTCCTGTAATTTTTTGCACGGGGTTTCTGTAAATTTTCTTGTGTTACAAGTTCTTCCCATGTTGACAAGCTCATATTTAGATTTTAATTCTGTTGTGTTATCTGTAATTGCCAACTCACTTTTTTTTCAATCTGATGATTTAATTGGCGACCGTTCTTCCTTGCTCCTAGTGCTATCACGAAGTTGGCCTTCTGTATTCTGGTACATTTTTCTATCACTTATTGCTTTGTTCTTCGGCAGAGAAGTCACACATATTTTTACTGTACTGCCAGCCACCGTTAAAATTACGATCATTTTTTAACTACTACTTTAATCTTCATTTGGTTTTCATTCATTTTGGAGTGTAACGAGCCCACGTTAGTCGCTACGTAATGTACAATGATATACCCTCACTAATGTTTATCAATTCTTAAAACTTTAATTTGCACCATCGTTTTACTTCACCATAGGGTACCAAGCATTCCTTACAATTTCCGACAAATGAAAAGGACATTTTAAATGTTTCCAGCGAGGGGCAAGTTAATTTTCTTTTTCCAATATTTAGCATTAATTCGGTCAAACTGTGACATCAATGATTGGTAACCACATCTTAAAATTATGAATATGTTCCTTTAAAGCGGATAATTTTACGGGAGAATTTTATAAGTATCATTTGACGTTTTTCGTTCATTAGTAAAAGAAAAAGAAAAATACATAAAAAAATTCAGCTTTGAACCGAATTTCTGGTGGTCGTTATTTGCTATCAATTTCGTTCGAAATCAGTAAAGTTTCGTTTTTAATAAATTTTGTCAACACATAATTTCTGGTTTAAGTAAACGGTGAATACTTTTAATGTCTTTATTAACGTACCATTCAGGGGTCTATACGTCGGCTACACCTAGTATCTTAGCATTTCTCGATGGTCCACGCACTACATCTGAATCCAAAGATTTTCCGAGACAAGAAATATATTTCGATGAATCCGTAAACTTGAACGCCACTGCCAAGCCGAAAAGTGCTGAAGAGGTAATGTTTTTTTTTTAATATTCATCTTCAATATTTAAATTGAAATTATGATTGTGGCTGCACAGGTTCTTCTATGAAAGGCGAAGAAATATAGCGATCGAAACATTTATTAAACGTAAAACTTTAGATTGAACAAACTCAGATATCATAACAGAAACATTTTTAAAACATCTTAACCGGTCCAGCCTCCCAGACTGCATGCAAACTCTTTTGGCCGCTCGAACGCTTGGAGGAGAGAATAATATGGAGTAGGCATGAGGGGGGGGAAAAGTGAAGCCATAACCGTAACCGGTTTTTCCTTCGTCCGCTATGCTCTTCTATGGGTTGAAAAAGGAAGTTACCCTACACATAGCCTTGGGGCGTGGCTCGGAGTTAAAGTGGGAGCGTTCGAGAATTCATTGGTCGTGCACCGGTAACACCGGTGCACGACCAGAGCGTTCGAAAAGGCGGAGCGTTGGGCGGAGCTCTGGAATTAACCGCGTTCGAAAACGTTTCGGTCATGTAGTGGTTGTCTGCTCAGCGTGACCAGAGCGCAACCAGAATGATCCTGTTAGCGAGGTGGGTTATTTCGGTTATTAGCGTAGTGTTGCAATTTTTTTTTGTTTTCATGGCTTGGAATTGGATGTGGTGAAGATGACCGAAACCGGTTGACAACCGTGACGTCACTTAACCGAAGAATGACCGCAACCGGTATCACCGGTGCACAACCAACCGGTGAATTCTCGAACGTGCCCAGTGCCATATGGAGGGCGTACGATTTATCGAGCTACGCCCCCAAGACTACGCGTACAATTACTTCATTTTCTCCTCATAGAAGAACTGGTGCCTACTCCGTATTCACTATTCGTTCCTCCAAGCTCGAACGTAGATTTATCACATCCACTTCTTAGTCTCGTCCACTGATACGCGATTATCGTTCTCCCTCCAGGCCATAGACTAAGTCGATTCAACTGTGCCTCCATCCACTTTATTGATTGCGCGGAAACAGAATGCCAGCGCTTTCACATATACGTATTAGAGAAGCATTGCGGTACGTCCAAGGTTATCATTTTCGCAAAGGATAGTTTTCTAGGAGGGTGTTTTCACAAAAGGGTAGAATTCAAGATCAGCATTTTCAGAAGGATGGTTTTTTTCTTTTCGCAAAGAGATCGATTCTCTAGATTTTACACTAAAATAAATAAAATTCCTACGCAAATGTGATACCACAGCTGCTTTACAACAACTGGAGACGCCACAATCAGATTTTGCCATGTTTAGCAATGAAGCCGGAGAAAGGAGCTGAACTGTATGCCAGCTATGCCGCTGTGCTTTGATTCTGCTGCCATAGCTGTCTACCAGCTGCACGCGTGATTTTACCAGAGGTTGCCAAACATTGCTGCCAGCAGATGATATAAAAACTTCTTGCTTATGGAGTCATCCTATTAATTTTATACTTCTTGGTGTAAACCTATGTTTAAATTTCGATGTTTTCTATGTTTCTACTAAAATCTTTTATAGTAATGTCTAAGGTATTGACCTGCCTCACTCAGTTTTGTTTGTGTATTCAGAAGCATTAGCAAATTCTATTAATTTTCGTTATGTTGCAGAAAAGTCTACACTCCCTAAGCCACTTTTTGACACATTCACCAGGCTAATTTAAGCCTGTATCATACCTTGTCACAAGTTATAAAATAGCCGTTTAGTAGAATTCGGCCGCCAGTGACCTGTTCTGGCCTCTATCATTTGCAAATTGCTGGCTGAGAAAAAAATTCTTTGGATGAGAAGACAGATGGAAGTCGGGTGTCTTGCTGACCAGTACTTTGCAAGTGATGATGAAATTAAGGAGAATGTCCAGCACAAACGAATTTCAATTCTCTATGAAAATTGCACAAAATTCTTTTAAAAAACGAAATGCTTACCCACTACCTGAAACGTAGGATACGTTACTTACTGCACAATGTAATAAGCTAAATGCTCTTTAGAAACTGTATAAACGTAATCCCAATCAGGCTTAAAAAAACTGTAATAAAGAAAAGGCAATGTACAGAAAAAAAATATCTAAGCAATTTTTGCAAAAATACGGCCAAAACATTTGGTTCAGCCTGTAAGGTTGCTTTAAAAATTTTTTCACCATAAAACTAGAAATATTAACAAACATAGCCCAGCGTATACACTTTCCAGACTGGGAGGATTAAAATTCTTCAGAACATCAATTTTTGTCGCATCACACAATGGCAAACGCATAAATTAATCAGAGAGACACTTTTTTGTTTGTTTGAAAGCTTACATTATGCCATTAAGTATGAAAAATAATATCGTTCATGTGAGCGCCACGACTACTCTGTACTTACCGCATTCTCTCAACCCAATTTTCCAATACTTTTTTACATAAATGTTGGTGTTATTTCACGAATAACGCGTTCAATGTTGGCTTTTAATTGCTCAATTGTTATTGGATTACCAGCATAAACTTGTGATTTAACATATCCCCAAAGAAAGAAAACACAAGGTGCTAACTCACTAGACCTGAGTAATGTTGTCCATCATATGACCATTAATTTTGATAAAACAATTTAATAATTTCGAAAGGTTGTTCAAGCGTGTACCTTTCCATGATTAAATGCATAGCATACTAAACACATATGACGCAAGAAATGTCAGAAAAGAATAAGCAGTGTTGCCATTCTAACAACTTAAAATTGTATCATCCCTATTGGAAAACATTTTATATAGTTCACTGATCAATAAAAATTACACACTTAAAAGTGGTTTGTTGAATTTAATAAAACTTGTTTTGGTTAAGTAGTTTGGTAGCTTTGTTTTGAAGATTTAACAAAAGCTTATTTGATACAACAAAATGCCTTTCGAATTTAAAAAAAAACAAAAACGTTTTGTTAAAACTCAGAACGAATGAATTTTGAAATCGCTCGATAGTAAATTTAAGCATGCGTCAAGGACATGCGCTGGAGTATGAAAGACTAAGAGAGACCCGCCTAGAGGAGAAATTCTTATTTACGGAAGAGAGAAGAGCTAAAGATTTGCGCTGTCTGCCAATACATTTGAAAATGGATAACATCAAACACAAAAATAAAATGAGTTTTTCCTGAGTTTGTCGAAAATTTAGGAGGTAAGCCTAATTAACCTATTTGTTATTTATTAATTAGCCCTGCTTAGGAGGTAAGCCTAATTAACTTATCTATTTATAAAAATTTAGACTTTTATTTAGTGTTTTTATAAGTTTCTACAGATTAAACTTAAAACCACTCAATGTCCGTTAGACTGACTTCGTTAAAACAATCAGAATCACTTTTCAACAATATAACAGGCCGCAAAATATCTAATGTAAAAATCCTGTTTCGTAAAAATGTTAATATATGTATAGACTTGATTAAGATATTTTTTGGAGGGAAATCTTGAATTTAGACTAAGCTGGACAATACCGGCATTTATATAAATGTGAAAACATTTTTTTAGTTACAGTTTTAAAGTGGAACACATATTTTATAAATCCATATAGGTTTTATGTAGGATGCACTTTAATTCGTATACCTCGCTACCGAAAGAAAATTACTTATGGTTAGCACTTTGACTTTTTATTTCATATTCTTTCTAAGGGAAAATGCATTCATTTTCCAAATGAAGCATTCTGGTTATAAAAATGTTTATAACCTTCGTATAAAGTTTATCAAAGCGCTTAAGTTCCGCTAGTTAAAAGATTGTATAAAATTCTTATTTCTACAGCCGGTTTTATGTCTGCTTAATCCAGAAAAATAAAAAGATAGTTTAACAGATACTTCAAAATAGCTAACTAGTAAATTTCTTTTTCCGTCTGTTGCAATCTAAATCATTATTACTAAATCTAATAAACTAGATCTCGTTATAACATAAAATTTGAGGAAGTAAACATATTTATTTTATTACGAACGCAAAAGCAATTTTGTGTCTATCAAACTTTTCGTGTGAAAAAAAAAAAAAAAAAAAAAAAAAAACTGGCATTGGATTTCTAGCTTTATAAAAACACTAAAAAATTGTATGTGAATTTCGATGAACGGATAAATTATTTAGTTCTACCTCTGAAACTCACAGTCTACTGTTTGTAGGTTGAAATCTATAACAGTAATATCAACAAAATAATTTTATTAAATGAGCCTGCACAACACCAGTTAACAAGGAAATTTTGTTAATTCAAAGAAATAATTTATTTGATTTTAACCAAATAAGCCATTTAAGCAAATAGTTTTGTTAAGCTAACAACATATTTGGGTATTTAAACCAAACTATTTGGCTAAATTGACAAAATGTTTTGCTGAAATAACCAAATAATTTTGAAAAAATTATTTTGTTAATTTAACAAAAAATGCGTTATCGCTATTTCAACCGCATAATTTTGTTGATTTAACAAAATTTTTGTTAATTCAACAAAATGTTTTGTTGAAATAACCTAGTAATTAACAAAATTATTGTGTTAATTCAACAAAAATTTCATTGGCGCTACTTCAGCTGGATAATTTCGTTGATTTAACAAAACCTTTGTTAATTCATCAAAACTTTTTTTTTCCCCTCTGTACTTTTCCAGTAAATGGAAACAAGGGGAAGTAGTTTATCTCCCTGAACAAGGCAAAGACACACATTCAATAACGTCTTATAGACCTATTACATCCCTCCCATCATATGGTAAAATATTCGAAAAATTGATCTTAATGAGGACTGAACATTGCCTACACACAAATAACAAATTAAGTAAAAATTAGTTCGGATTTAATGACAACACATCAATAGAAACAGCAATAATCACAATTCTGGACTCGATAAATCAAAGTAGTCAAATAACATAAATTTACAACAATAGTTTCAGCTACAACGGGGATTTTGACTCTACCTTGGGAAAGAACTCTTTCAAACCTGAAAGTCTAAACATTCCGAAAAACCTGCATAACTTAATAACATATTTTCTTAGTAACTGTTGCTCTTTTTATGACTGGCACTTTAATGGAGCTCATAATTCTTCCAAGGTTGTCTGCAGGACTCCAGTCTGGACCATTTTCTGTGGAAGGTTATGTTTCACCCGCTACTGAAGAATTTTAATTATAATCCAGATACTCACCTTAGAGCTTATGCTGACGACTTGCTGCTGGTTTCAGCGGGGACCAACAGGCGTGAACTAGAAAAATATATAACTTACAAGTTCCACTAATTCAAATTCAGAACTAGTCGCAAGAGAATGGATTAATAATAGCAACAGAAAAATGACTGGCTATTACCTTTCTACATGTAGGAAAGGGTAGAAAGCAACTAAATCCTGACCATCTGAGGATATTACCGCCTATTAAACTTAATAAGAACTTTATAAAACACACAACAACACTGAAATATAAGATTGTAACGATAGTTTTCTGCCAAATCTGCTTGAGTCAGCTCATGCGGTACCCAGAGATTGAACTTGTACGTAAAGTTTATGCGATGGATAGCGTGACTAATGGACATGGCACTAGCGTCTCACTCCTCAGCTAGCTTTCGGCTGGCTGAATACTGATCTTTCACAAGTTCTCGCAGGACGGGCCTCATCAACATCAGAAGGCTGGCCCTCTGCTTATTGAATGTCATATGTCCTCGTTTTTGAATTTTCGGCACCAAACCTTCACGGTGATATGATATAACAGTAGTACCTAAAGCTGTACGCACACATAATTCTGTAGCTGACTTTTTGCAATAGATCAGGATGTAAATGATGGTTCTAATCGGTAGCGTGATAGTTTTCAATATGAGATACCTTGTACTTAATGGCAATGATACTTATTTTTACAGATTTCACTACAAAGTGTTCTAAAGTAAGTCTCTTTCAACTACTAAAATTCGTTTGTCAAAATATGAGCAAACAGTCAACGCGAACTGTTCGCTCAGACATTTGCGGTGGCGGGAAACTTTCGTTACAACCTAATACCTCGGATTTACATTAGATAATAAATTACGTTGAATACCCTATCTAACATCAAATTAATAAAATAACAGAAAATTTTCAAAGTTGCATCAATACCTCCCCGCCACGTATTGGGTGGGGGGGGGTATCAACAACAGTATTAAAAACATGGTACTTAACAATAATTGAACGAATTTTATCATATGCGAGCCCCTGTTGGTTTCCAAGATTATCCAGTTCATTATCAAAGAAATGTATTCCTTCGATTCCACGTCCTTCACTCTTAAATCACTCTTAATGATCTCAAAAGCTTATAGAAAGTTCTCCACTTCAACATTACAGGTTTTAACAGGTATCCAACCACTAGACTTGACACTCTCTAAAGAATCTACATTTGCTTTGGTCCCACCTTTTAGCACCACAGCGTATATCAATTTCAACTATAGGGTTTCCAGATTGTCCTTGCACCCAGCTTCATCACCAATAAAAAAACAACTAATCCCTTCCTCTTCTAACACTCCCATAGACACAATACCCATATTTTCTGATGGTTCAAAGTTCCCAACTGGTACAGGAATAGCCTTTTGCGATTTCTTAAAACTATTATATCTATTGCAAGCAAAACTAAATTTACGTAACTCGATTTTCCAATCTGAACTTTTGTCATTTATTCATTCATTGGTTCTCACATACACCATTCTCATCAACAGTAATCCACACAGACAGTCAGTCTCTCAGCTGAACACATCTTACAGGATACCACAACAAGAAACTGAAGAGCCCAAGAACTCAAAATCAATAAATAATGCACAGAAATCAATCAAAATTAGCTGGATCAAATCATACTGCCGTATCCTTGGAAATGAACTTGTCGACTTATTGACTAGAAGGCAGCATTCAATGCAACAGGCTCTTTTCCACTACTTAAAGTTCCTCTTCCCCTCTAGACACTGAAAATTACAGTTCTATAACAACTGGATATAGAATATCAAAAC
Organism: Cheiracanthium punctorium; assembly: GCA_038373885.1. NCBI lineage: Eukaryota > Metazoa > Arthropoda > Arachnida > Araneae > Cheiracanthiidae > Cheiracanthium > Cheiracanthium punctorium. The sequence continues at coordinate 382,005 of JAWZYV010019487.1, forward strand.
AGATGGTCCTCAGACTCCCAGGAAGACTGACATACAATTATTCCCCAGAGTTTCAAAACCAATTTGCTGATCACAAAGATATATATTTTCATCAGAGGACATGATCCATTCAATACGTATCTTTTAAAAATACACAAAGTATCTCATCTATACTGCATGTGTAAGAAGTTAGCATCCCCCATTCATTAGATAAGATTTTCCACTAACTACCAAATATCACATAAAGATATCTCCAACACAATCTTTGCCATTCTGGGTCAGGTACATTTTGGAAAGACCGTATCTTCACGGGAAAATAATTGTTTAGGCCACCTGGAAAACAATCAATTTCAATTGGCAAACCCCTCTCCTTCAAGAGCTTCTGCAGATCTGGTCTCAGGCTCTGACCATGATTAATTTTTGAGGGACTCCTCACCGGCTGTGATGGGTTCTTAAGTAGATTGTTTTTTTTTATCTTTAGTATTTAAACAATTGAAAGAAAAAAAGCAATGCAAACTACTCAAATTCCTTAAAGAGGCAAATAAAGCAATAAAATTGGCTTTTGATTTTTGTTCTAACACATTTTTTATAAAGCTTTCTGAGTAAAAACAAGCATTTAAAAGAACAAAATAAAACTATTTCCCACTATCATCATAATATTTTTACTTTTATTTTTATTTCTTCTTTTCTCTTCTTTTTATTGCATGAAATATTTACCCATTTATAAACATATATTAAAGCATTTAATAAAGATTTAAAATAAGTAAATAAAAAGCTAAATTATGGTAAGACAGATTATTTTCAAAGGATCATTAAATTTTCTGCGTTTAAAACGAGCTATACTCACCATGTGTACTGCCTGCTCTGGCTATACTAAAGAAGATTCAAGATCGTACAAAAGCATGGAAATCTTCAATAAATTCATCTCCCGTTGGTCAGTTCTCCCGGACAGAGGCTGGGGTTCTTAGTAGTAGGCGGAGGGCAGGCATTTTTTAAAGCCGTTAACCAAGGTCGGTTGCCTGTTCCCAAGAAATGGCCGCTTGTGAAATGGAAATGGTAAATGTTCAGAACTGTATTCAGGTTGCCGGTGGCCAAACTTAGCGAAACGGGTATGTTTCAATTAGTTGTAAGATTGTATATATGTGTTAATTCGCATAGTGAATGTGTCGAGAGCTTAAGGAGTGTAGATGATTTTCTAAAAAATACAAATGAAAACATATTTTTTAAAGCTTACTCAAACTGTACGCACTTTCTCGATGCATATTGCACTTAAATTTAACATTTTCAATAAAAACCTTTATTTACTACCTTACATTCTGTTTCTATAGGTTCGTTTACCCCAAATATAAATCTTCATTCTCTACAATGCAAATTGGCCAAATTATCGTCTAGAGACGATATTAGATTTTAGATTAGCTAATAATGTGCAGAATGTGCCAATAAGTATGATAAATTTTATAGCATATATTCTCTTCATTGTTAAATATCCATATTCATATTTTTAAAACTAGTGGTCCGAATGTAAACTTTTGTGCAATACAGATTTTAAACATGCAAAATCTATGTTTATGATACATAGTTGTACATTTAGGAGTAATATGAAAAAATGATTTTAGTTGAAAATAGCTATAACAATTTTCATAAAAAATAATGTCCTTTAATTAATTTATGAACTATAGGTTGAAGGTAAAATTTCTAAAGCTGATTTAAAAAAAATTAAACGAGAGATTGTGGATTTAATCTTAAATTTTTATTTATTTCAGATTAAATCTGGAAGTGTTCAGCCAGTGAAACCAGCTATGCATTGTTCGTCATCGCTCTTACAGCCTTACAGTCGCGGGGAAATCACTTTGAACTCAATAGATCCTTTTGACCAGCCTAAGATCAATCCGAATTACTACCAAGACAAAAGAGATGTAAGAGATGTGGTTAAAGGTACATGTTATACGTCAAAAATATAACATCTTAAATATTAACAATGTAATAAGTACTTCTTGTAAAAAATTGTACGTAATTAATAATATTATTTCATTATACTATTGTGCATACAGTTGACCCTCGTTAAACCATCCCTCAATAAACCGCCAACCTCTTTGATCGTCATTTCAGTGAGGAAATGGATTTGTTATAATACATTCCGATGTAAAATTCCCTCGATAAACTGCCTCCTCGACTATTGCTATCCGCCGTTCACTTTTTAGGAAAAAGCTGCTTTTTCTATTGCAAAAATAAGTATCTAAACCGCCAATGGCTGCTAAAAATGAAGTTTCAAATATCAATGGATCTATCTCTTTTGGTAAATGGTTCAAGTTGGATTAACCTTCCCATATAACTGTGCGCAACACAGCTTCGATATCCCATCCCTTTCTTTCTCAAAAGGATTAAAATCAGGCACTTCAGTGAAAACGGAATAGTGCGATATTTTGTACTGAACAAAGATATCAGCAGTCTTTCCAAAGACCCTATCTAAACGTTTAAGATACCGTGGTGTTACAAAAGAGACAATAGGAAACTGTTGGAAGCAGTAGCACACTTGGTTAATAAGTTATGTGTGCATTATTACATGGCTACATTATACATATTCATGTGCACATTATACTAAATATTTCATAGCAATTTCCTAAGTAGTGAATTATCATGTTTCCAAACCTTTCAAATGGCAATTTTAAAGTTTTGATATTCTTCATAGTTTTACCGTAAAGAATTTTCCTGTAAGTAAAGTACTGAAAATTATTCTTCTTTATACCAACAGGATTGTTAGTATGCGAAGCAGTAGCTAATCACCGCGCAATGCAGCATTTGCAGCTAGAACTCGTAACCGATGAATTTCCCAAATGTGAGAAATTTTACGATGAAAATATCCTCAAATTTCTAGCTTGCGTCACGCGGCAGAAAATCCACTCTGTGTGGCATCTTGTTGGAACGGCCAAGATGGGCGCCATTGATGATCCTCGATCGGTTGTGGATCCAGAACTCCGGTATGATATTGAATATAGTTTATACTTATACTAGGTCTTAGAACAGATTTCTTAAGACCTCTTATAACCCTTTGAGGTGCAACCCTTTCCCAATGCTGAAAAAAGCGCATCCGTTGCCATCGCTCGACGAGTGATGGCAACGGTTGCTCTATTTTCAGCATTGGGCAATCCATCCAGTTGTTCTCACATTCTTCCATTTTTCAGCAGATGTCAGCGCTGTTAAAAATAATCGTGACAATTTTTTTACGGGAAATGACGTGCTAAAAAGTAAAGGAATCTCGTGGAGCTATGTCTCCCGCAACTATTTTTATAGAAATCAAATCTATTCTTCGTGACTGCCAACAGTCAAAACGTCAGAGTTTGGCGTTCCCAGAGCGGCAACACTGCGCTTTAAAGGGTTAACGGAGCCATCTGTAAAATATGCAGATTCAATGAAAGTATACTAAAATATCCCTTATATTTTGATTTGTCCCAAAAATCCAAAAGGTTTTTAGGGAATGTCTACTGTGAATGATTCTAAACATTTGTTTTGGATATATTTACCACCATAGGTATATTAAGTATAGTTCAAATTATTTTCCATTTAGTTTTATGATTTCGTATCTTTCAAATTTAATTTGTCTGAAAAAGGGGTGCCGTCTATTCCAGAATTTTGGAAAATACTTCTAAATCCTTCGAGCAGTCAACAACTTCTTAATACTTCCAGAAACTATATTCTTACTGTGAGTGATGTTTTTGTGATTATTAAAAAAATCATGGCGTGCAGAAAATTTTGCTTTTAATCGCCCATTTTTAATAGTAAAATAGATATTTAAATATCAAAACATTTTGTTATTTAGAACAAAAGCTGATTAGCCTGCTTTCCAATGCGCATTTTTATTCATATTTTATTTTTCATTTATTTAGTTTTCAAGATCCAAAATCAGCTTACTTTAGTTTCAATCTGACGGAAAAAAAAGCTTATCGCTTAGTTAGTTGGAAAAAATGACAGATATAACAAACAATTTTCATTTAATATACACGAAATATTTATTAATACGGTATATTGTACTTTAAACCAAATTATTGTTACAAATTTACTACATTTTGAATTCATAATGTTATTGCAAGCCTTGATATTGATTTAATGCCTTCAAAATTTACAATATTTTTGGAAAATCTATTTAAAATTTATTGAATATTCAACATTTATTGCTTGAGATACAACTACCACGACAACACTAAATTTAGTTTGATTCATTTCAATGCCAAATTAACGGGGAAAAACTCATTTGCAAGCCAAGGCTTGACTAACAAGTTTAGTTTGACCAAGATAATTAAATAACCTAAAATAATTAAAAAACTATGTCTAAAAATAAAAGCAATTCATGCAGAATGCTGAACTTAAATCCTCTATTGTTTATCAGATGATATTAAGCAGATCTCGTGAAAAATAAAATCTATAATTTCGAAGAGCTACTATATAGAATAGCGCAAACTGCGAATTTATTTTCATTTGAAGGAAATTTCTCGTGAGAGTTTATCAATCTCAAGTGATTTTTATTTTAACTAACATAAAAGAAATTTTAATTACCTCAATTAGTTTACCTAGTTCATCCAGTTAGTATTCAATCGCAGTAATATTGAAACTTTCAAGGATGTAACGACATTTTTCTTTACGTGGGACCGTTATGGAGGATGTAATACTACGTTATCAAAAATATAAAAAGTTTTGATCAACCCAAAACAATAATATAATTGAACTGCTGACTAACTGACTTGACTGACACTGAGATTTTGCTGACAGTAAAGTCTCTGTGACATTAAGCTTTGGGTTGAGTTGCTTTTTCTATTCCAGACAAAATTAATTGTATCTTTTCTGTTTTTTTCGATAAATCATTTCCTTACTCTATGTTAGATTTAGTTATTAGTTAATAAAAATATTTCGCTTAAGTAAGCATTACATAGATTTTCCATGCCAAAATATTTGGCATCTGAGCAAGGGAAAAGAGAATAGGAGTGTATGAGTTCTTTCTTAATTATAAAAAGTGCAGTTAAACATGTAGACTTGAAAGTCTACTAAATAAACCTTATTCATATAAATAGTTTGCACAAAATCTGGAAATTGTAACTATTTCAGAAAAGAGGGTTTTACATACAAATGAAAAAAAAAAAAATTGTTTGATATACACCCCTTTTAAAGATAATCTAATTTTTTCCAAAGTAATTCCCGAACTTTATCGAAAGCTATTTTTGAAAGTTAATTCTAATAGTTTGTATATAAAGTTGTTAGGGAGTACAAAACTAACCTGTTTACTTCAAAGCAGATAAAAATCCAAGAATTAAATATAAAAACTTTGGAAAATGTGCTCCAGTCTTCACTTTAAAGTACTTGATTATAGGTTTCTTCGAGTGAACTACCCTTGACAGATTCAAATTGAAACTTTTTTTTTTTTACTCGCTAATAACTCTTTAAGCCAGCATATATTTAGTTTAATTAAAATCTTTTAAATTGTTGCCTTTTACAGTAACTTTAATTTCTCTTTTTCTCTGTTATTAGTATCTTACCTACTGTTATTATGCCTTTTTAGTTTACATTAAAAATAGTACATAATAAGAAAAAATAAAGGTTTATTTCCATGTTTTACCATTTATAGTTGGAAAATTTGCCCCTGTGCATTTTTTGTAGATTAGAAAACTTGCCTTCCATACGGGACACATATTCCAACAAAGATGAATAGACTAAGCCACTTGATGTCAAAAAGTGTGTCTACATATTTGTAAAGCAATCGTGCTAGTTTGTAAATAAAGGTATTAGGAAATACAACAATATCCTAGATACTTCAAAACAGAGAAACATACCAAAATTAAATAAAAAAAAGTTGAAAATGTTCCCGGTCTCCCCTATATAGTGCTTGATAATTGGTTTCGCTTAGTGAATTACCCGCTGGCTTATTGAAATTGAAACATTTTTTATCACTAATAAGTCTTTAAATCCTAATTCTTTTGATTTTCCGGCTTTTAGAGTAATCGGAGTCAGAAACCTGAGGGTCGTCAGCGGTGCTGTACTACCAAAAGTAACATCGGGAAACACCAATGTACCAATAATGATGGTGGCTGAGAAGGCTTCTGACATCATAAAGAAAGATATACAGTGCTGAGAACAACCAAACCAACAAAAGATTCCCACTCTAGTCATTTAAAGTGCTTTTGATGACTAATAATTTATAAAGGGAATTAAAACCTAGCTTGTTCCTCTTAAAATTGAATAAAGTTTATTTATTTTTGCTATATTGAGTGTTTCCCTTTTTTGGGGAGGCGGGGCGATTACGATTTTCATGCACTCTAAGTTGTAACTGTGATTTGGATTGTCAAAACGACTGTAATGTAATTAATAGCATATGCAATATGTAATATAGTTGTACAAATATACCTATTTGTATACTTATTGCGGATAGGATTTGTAATATATTATTTACAACCTCATCTTTCATATTCATACACATCTCGAAGGTTGGAGAAATGTCTGATCAAAATCTATTCAGGTTAAACTTCCCGAGGGTCATTTCCTGAAATGATTGTCCAAAAACTTAAAAGTAACAAAAAGTGGAAAGAAAGCCTAACCTTTTTTATTCTAATTTAAATACTGAAAAATAGTCAGCTTCCGATGCTGGGGTAACTTATTCCTCAGCAAACATGGTTTTAGAAAGCTTGACAAATAATTTGTAAAGAGAAGAGTATTTATAAATTGTGATATTTGCTTCAAATCTCTTAAAAATCCAATTTTCTATGAGTTTCTCTTAAAATTCTATAGTGCGTAACAACTTTCGTTTTCAAACAAATGATTTGATTCAGCGCCTAAGTTTAATAAAAGTCAATTAATATATCTCCCCTGGACCCTCCGTTTTACTGTAGCCACATGACTTAAATATACAGAAGAAAATATTCTTTATATACCCAAGTGTTTAAACCATTATCGTTTTGTATAAGGGCAAAATAAATTTTATTAATAGCACTATACGTTAAATTAATCGTTAAAAATCATCTCCATAATTATCGAATGCAATGCCACCTTCCATCTACCATAGATGAAACAAAAATGCAATTACAAAGAACGTTGAAACATCAAGCCCGGTTAAATTTATTTTGTCAAACTCTTTCAGTCAAAGTGTATACTTTAGTATGCAAATACCGGAAGTTACTTCTAGGTAGGCTACTGTAATAACATAAAAACTACGTGCATCGTGTTTGTTAAACATCATGCAAATCGTTTACATAGTCAATTATTATCCTGTTAAGCTTAATAATACTTCGTAGGGCGTAGGAGACAGTGTTCTTTCTCTTGATAGCTTAACCAAATGAGCCCTTCAAAGGATCACAAACTCGAGCAAAGCTTAAGCAAATATGAGTTTTTGCTTGAGGTATTTCCTTTTAGAATGTAAAGGTAGGTTAATTTTAAATAAAATATCAAATGATTCTGTATGTAATACACACTGCGTGTATGCATAAAATCCGCTGAAAAATATTTAAGTTAAATTTTCTGAGTATTTAATCGCTTTGGGATAGCTAGACTTTTATGTTACTACGTTTATTTTGTCTTGTAATAATGCAGTTAGAATATTTAGCTGCTTAAAGCATCTCTGCTTTCACATGAAATCTCATAATAATATAAATAATTATTTTTTTTTTCTTAAAGGAAAAATGATTTGAATTTCTTCTAGTTTTTACTTTCCGAGCATGTACCATGTAAGGAAAGTATTGTAATAATGAAAAAATTTGACTTCGAGATTTTGGTGTATTTACACGTTTTGATGTCTTCTGAATTCATTTATGCTATTTTTACGAGATGTATGTATGTATGTATGTGTGTGTGTGTGTGTGTGTGTGAGTGAACACGATAGTCCTAAACGGGGGAGTCGATTGAACTCAAATTTGGTATATATGTTATAAACCACCGTTGCAAGACCGGTATTGATTGTGGTGTGTATAGGACTTATAGTTTTTCTACAGGGCTACGACAAAGATTTCTTTTACATTATGGCCTATGGAACGAAATTCTTGAAAGTGCGCTAGCGTTTAAACGGTACATTCGATTGAGCTCAAATTGGGTATATATGTCATAAACCACTATTGTAAGACCTGTATTGATTTTGGTGTGTATAGGACTTATGGTGTTTTTACAGGGCCACGACAAAGATTTATTTTACATTATAGCCTATGGGCGGAAATTCTTGAAAGTGCGTTAGCGTTTAACCAGTTCATTCGATTGAGCTCAAATTGGGTATATATATATTATAAACCACCATCGTAAGACCAGTATTGATTTTGATGTGTATAGGGCTTATAGTTTTTCTACAGGGCTACGACAAAGATTTATTTTACATTATGGCCATTGGGGGAAAATTCTTGAAAGTGCGCTAGCATTTAAACGGCTCATTCGATTGAGCTTCAACTTGGTATAATTGTTTGAATTATTCATCGATTAAAATTTATTTAAATGCTTGGTAATAATCTTAATCGTAAGTGTTCGGAAAGTCGAGTGGAGTCACTCCAGATTTTTTAGTTTAATCATAAAATGAATTAAATGAAAACTTCATCTCGTGATAAATCCATCCTCTGATTTGAACTATTTCACTTTCAAAAACTTTCTATTTTCATATGAACTATATAGTTTTTCCTAAAGGAAATTATAAAAGTTTGGTTAATTCCAGTTCCATGTGTTTAGTTCTATTCAGTATACAATACAAATTTTTTTACCTTCTTAGCAGACGCTCTGAAATATTTATATATACTAAAACTACTTGAAATGCTAAACTTAGATATTTGCAATACTAAATTTTTATTTCTTAAGACAATAAATATTTCAAAACTGACTTTTATCTATAATAATATTCACTTTAATAATAAATGCACTCGCAAAAAATTAAGCCTCAATAACGAAACTTACCATACAAGTTTGATTCGTAGTATTAAGCAAATGATCAAATCTACAACAAAAGTAAAGCATTTTGTAATCATGCAATGGGCATAAGAACTACGGTACGGGCAGAATTTGAAAATGCCGATGTTACTTAATAACTAATATTTACAGTCCATAATGAGGAATTCGGTTATCTGGCATTATAATGTTTGATGACTTAACATAGGATACGCGACATTAAAACGGCATAGCAATGGCTACGAATGACCTTGGTACCAGAGCACCTCAAGAGGCTGTTTTCTTTATTTTGAGGAAGGATGTTCTTTAAAAAACAAATCTTACCATCTTCACACATTTATATGCTTTTTACTGACGATCCAAATGAATATTTGTATTTTTATGTTTTTTTTCATATTTATTTGTTTTATTTTATGCATTTTTACTGTACATATTTAAATACACTATAACATAGTAAATGTGCAAACGATTTGAACTTGGGTAGTTCTAAAGAAATTAAAATCCACGAGGTGTGCAATAGGGTGGTTCGAAAAAAAATTATTTTTGAAATTACTATTCTAATAGTTCAGAAAAGGATTCTCTGAAGGGTCAGTAAAAAGGGTGTAAAATATATAAGGTAATATATTCTTCACCCGCATCGGACTTGAATTTTCGAGATTTGGGTGAAATCTGACAATGGTTACTCGGCGTAGAAACCATAATTATTTTTCATTCTTATTATTCTAATTTTGCAAAAAAAAGAGCCCACTGGGTTTAATAAGGTACGCGTAAATTAGTTCTTCGATCAAATATTATTTTCTGCATTCGCATCGCATTTCAAATTTTGGAAATCTTGACGAATAATGCACTCTTTCATGAGTTTCCTTAGTGGCCCTTTGTGACCGCAGAGAAAGCGAGAGCGGAGAATTTAAATTCTTCCACTATTGATCGTTGTTAAAATTTCATTCTCAATACCGTTAAGTCACATGAAACAATTATAATTAACCACTGTTAATCATGTGTGGTAGTGTGTATAGTTGCATGCGATTAAAAAAATAGCGCAAACAATTTTTGTATTAGAAAGTTGAATGTGCGTTTAAACTAGACTACCTGAAGCACCCGTTCTTCGCATGGAATGGATACTGTTAAACCAGCGAATACAACTGGAAAACAAGTAAATGAATACTAAACATATATTGGTTACAGATTTAATCGCCTATAAAAACTGTTTTGTAATATTAGTCAGGCATAATATAATTATACTTAATTTTTTAAATATTTCTGGAATGTAAATCATATTCCGCTAGTGTGCCGTATTTGTCTTCTTGTTCCATAAAATACTGTTAAAATCGTCTACTAAAGCTCCTTTAAAATCCTCACCAGGAATATTCTAATAATCCAAGATCCCAGGGCCCCCAGACCTTACTTATTTTCTCATTCTCAAAATGTATACGATAGATTAATTAGTGTTTGTAAGTACAGTAAACGTATGCATACTTGCTAGCTTGGGCCGACGTCCAATTCTCAGGTATCACTTGCTACAGGAACGTTCAAATAATACTAACTTTACTTAAATTCTCACAACTGATTTTTACGTATGTTCTACAGAATATTGTGACAGATTTTGAATTAATACCCCAGACAGCACAGCAAAAGTGCATCAAACTTGCAGCAAGCTTGATTTATCAAGTCAATAAGCTTGAATTAAGCTTGAAAATTCCAAGCCTGTAAGCTTGATGCAAGCTTGAATCAAGTGTTCTAGTCTACACTTGCCCAGCTTGCATTAAGTTGACATTTCAAGCTTGAATCAAGCTTGACATTTCAAGCTTAATTTCAAGCTTAAAAAATTTTCCAAAATTTTTTTTTTCTAAATACACGGGGTGCCCGCTGGCTAACGCACCCCACATAATTTATTTTTCCGCGCATTTCCCCCCTCTACGCTGAAATTTCAATTTAATTTAATCTGTTTCCATCGAGTGTTCGTCGCTGGAATGGAACCCGGGCCCTTTGGCTTCGCAGTCGAGCACGCTATCCATTCCGCCACCGGAGACTTGTGCAGCTATGACTAAAGTTTAAAGTGACTTACCACGCTTTTTTCTCGCCAGATTGATAAGTGGGCGATGTGTTACTTGTTTCTTTTATTTTTCCATGGGATGCATCAAAATTAAAATAATGGATCAAAATAAATTAAATTAAAATCAAAATTAAAATAAAAAAAACACGTTTTAAAACTTTCAGTACCGCAACACTCATGAAGCAATACTGCTGGCTAAAATCGAGACAAACGACTGATTTTGAAATCAATTTCGTAGTATAATTGTATTTTATTTTGAAGAATTTCCATATTTGGAAATATAGAATGGGTTTACTTAACACAAATTTTGTGTTAAGTAATCTGAAATAAAAGAAACAGATAGTTAAACGTTACTTCGAAATGCTATATCACAGTTGCTAACATGTATGGAATACAAACCCTTTAGTCATTTTTGTAAATATTTCTTAACAAATAATTGAAAAATTTTGCTATTTTTTAACGCTAAAAATTCTCTTTACAAATGTGGTTATTTTCCTACATATTGGTATGCTATATTGATATAGAGCATTTCGAAGAATTAAAAATAAGTTTAAATTAATTTATACAAATGTAAATTTGAATTATTTTCATTGTTCATACTTTATAATTAAAAAGTTTATTTAACTTCTGAATTTTTTTTTATCCTTTGTAATTTTATTTTAAAATTACAAAAGTGTAAGATGTAAGATTTTTGGGCCCTAAAATCTGTAGGCCCTGGGCAGTTGCCCCGTTTGCCCTGCCGGTAATATGGCACTGGCAATATAAAATAAAACACATCTTTTACGAACTTTCAGCAAATTTGAGGACGCTAGACAATCAATGTCCATTCTCTTTCACAGATGGCGCCATCAACGCTCCTTTAAAAAGGAAAAATCACGCGAGTATCAATTTTCAAGCTTAAATCAAGCTGTATTTAAGCTTGACAATTCAACTTGACTCCTGCAAGCTTGCTGCCAGCTTAGAATGAGTTGAACTGTCAAGCTTGCATTAATGCGTCAAATTCAAAGAAATGTCAAACTTGATTTAAGCTTATGTGCTGTCTGGGACTGCCAGACAATTTCTTTGGGCGGTAATTGTCGCCAGACGCTTTAAAGATCGGAAGAATAAAATCTCATATGGACACCACATGACTTCCTTGAACGTCTGTTAAATCATAAATATTTTCTGTGCACTTCTATAAACGTTTTTGCTTGAAAGGGATAAAATACTGTAATTCAGGGATTAAAAGTCATACATCCAACTAGCGAAAGCTCCTTGTATAGCCGAATCACCCCAAATTATTCTGCGACGGGGAAAGGGGGCATTTTGGAGACTTCTCCACTCGCCTGAATGTGAACAGTTCGACTAACCGAGACGCGACACGAGCTGAAGTGTGCTACCGAGTGCTACCCAGTGACGATGTGTACAGAAATTCCTTAAAGTAACTGATAACATCTTTTTATTTTATTAACGAAAATGTATCCTGCCATTCTAAATGAATTATATGGGTATAAATGCGTCGCTGTATTCCTTAAATGTGCTATTTCAATAAAACATGTGCATGTCAGGAGCTCGCGGGATGCAGGTTTAATGGAATCTAGATTCTTTCGTTCACGTATCAAGATAATTATGTGGGGAAATCTGTAAAAATCATGGAGCGCGTCTTACCGCGGCCACACGAGAAAGCCAGTTTCCTACACCGGGCAGAAACCTTGCTCACCGTGACGTCACAACTAACATCAAACTTCAAGAGCCAGTCCATAAGATTAGCTCCGAAAATATTCCGTTAGATATCAAACTGATTTGTAATTATATCACAAAGGTACTGGGTATGAATAATTGTAGTTAGAACAACTGCAATATGATATGCACAATGTAACAATAACATAAAAATGGCATATCTGTATATTTATTTGAACGTCTTAAATAAACTGATTTTAAATAGTTCTGAAGATACTAAAGAACGCAGCTTCTCTGAAAATCCTGTAAACCACACACAAACACATATATATTAGGAAGCTTAGGCTTAAATTCTATTAATATAAGTATTTATATATTTATTCGTTGGGAGTATGAAATTTTAGACATGTTCTATACAAATAAACTATTGAACTAAAAGAACATGAGACAGGTTTGAATGAAAGAAATAAATGTATTGAATGAAAATTGATAACTTAAATTAGTAAGTCTATTTTAAAGCATTCAATTACATAAGAAATAAGAGAATGTTCATTCCCACGGTTTTATCACTGTGCAAAACAAACAGGTTTTTTCCTTGTAAAAGAAAATGGAGTGTATTGCTTTCAAAAAGGTAAAACAGTAAAATTTAATACTCTGATAAAAAAACATATATTCATGAGGTTACATGATGTTACAGATTAATGAGAATACATATGAAATGCTATATTTTAAGGTCTACTCTGAATGAAAATGATAAAAAAAAAAACGATGGGCCAATAAGTATGAACATTTTATTAACCTAGATTAAAATTTTCTTTAATCACTATATTTAAAAAATCAGTGATTTAAACAAAATAATTTTAAATATAAGTATTGTGTTATAAGAAATATAACTTTTATTCAGCAAGAAAAAAAATAATTATTAATTTCCTTTATTTAACTGTGCAAGAATTATTAGCTGAATCAATAATTTTTCCGGATTTATATGAAATTGAAGCATTAATGCATATTTCATCAAGAAGAAGGGAAACAACCTTTTCATTTTCTTTAAGCAATTCAGTTTTCTTTTTCAAATAACACAGATGGTTGCTGTTATTTAAATTACTATGGCTTTTTAAAGGGGAAGAAAGTTTTTTTTAGATATACAGGGTGAGACAAGATCAAAATATTTGAATCACGAATAAAGTTATATGCGTTCTTATAACTGAAATATAATTTAGCAGCAAGAAGTGCCCACAGAGACTCTGTCCTTAACCTTTGCTCCACTCAACCTTGAAAATTTTGCCCTACATGTTGGAAAGCTTCTCCATCCTTGTTCACGGAATCCACAAAGCTTTTCATTATTCCCAGTTTAATATGCAGCGATGGAAAAGCAGAACCAGAGTGTTATATGGATCTACTAGAAGCTCATTTTCAACATTTTTATCCCCGGAATTTAGATTTCTTGAAATCCACTCCTATTTTATTTACTGAGATGCTCTATCTTGAGAGGTCCAAAAACTCAGAAAAAAGCAGTACACAGTGTAGCCTTACTTCATTCCCAGGAGTACAGCAATAACTTTTTTGAGTCCCCACGGATTTGTCCTTTGTGATCCTCATACTTGATTGCTCTAGAACTAATACCACATTCCTGTTAAGTCTCCTTCATATGAACGGAATGTCCAATTAAGCTTGAAAGAGTCTACAAACAACCACCACTTAAATCATGAGTTATATTTAGGGAATTCACCAAAACATCGTCATCAATACTAGCGTCCAAATATTCTTTCGTTTCAAAGGAATGAAGATTCTTGTGACGAGTCCTGAATTCTCTGATCTTGACTTCTAGTTGGAGTAGATGCGATTGCTTCAGTCTTGAAGCCAGAAGCTGTGCTTTCTAATTTGGCAAGTCAAGATCGCTTACGAGATCCCTCTGTTCTGTCTGATTTAATTCACAATTAAAAATTAAATCACTCAAGTCGTCCCCTCGAAACCTGGATTATGGGAAGTCTCGGGTCTAGTGACTTCTTTTTCTTCAGCATCATCCTTTACTATCTCATAATTTTGAGGTGATTCAGAAATTGGCAGATTAGCCGTGTAAATAGCGAGCCGAACGACTAATGGAACGCTTAGTTACTGCACGACTCATAGTAGCTATACAAACCAGCCATAGTAAGATTTTACTACCTAAATTAGTTCTGCATCTTGAAAACAAGAGCTAATCTTAACTTTTATGGTGATTTTTGAGTTTAACGAGAAAAAATACTTCGGAAGTAAATATGTTTGAGCCCCACACAAAATTTTGGTGTTGGGTAATGTTATATAAATCATAATCCAATTCTCTCATCTAAACTAATAATTTTCATCATGCATCTAGAAATGTACCAATGATACATGGTGCCCAGTAATTAACCAAAAGTATAAACTACAATAAAAGTTTATTGGGATGTCATACTGACGTAACATTTGGTAACGCAACACCGGAGAGACACGAAATTGCAAGCACTTTTCAGTAAAAGTTCGCGTCTTTCCAAGCAGTTTTCAAAAATAAAATGCCATGCTGTAGTAATTTGACCATCGAACTGAGGATTTTCATTTTCTGCTGAAATTTCGGCCATTTCTGTTTAAATTTCGTGCATTTCTGATGAAATTTCGGCCATGACACTGCGAACTATTCATTCAGCTTTGAACAGCTGTGATCTTAGGCTTCGTTATACTGTTGCAAGTAATTTGAAGCACTTCGAAAATTTATCTCTTCTCTAACTCTTACTAAACAATTCTAATTTTTGGTTAATTACCGGGAACCCTGTTCTTTCAAAATGCTTCAACCCTTGTAAAGTTTTCTTGCGACTCTGAGGTCTCTTTCTAAATCACAAAAGTCATACTTAATTTTCTTTCAATTTAAAAACCGGATAAATTGAACTTTTTCTAAATTCTGATACGATAATCCATCCATGACAATATAATCAATATTTTTATTTTCATTATTGTATTATCCATTTGAAGAAATTAACGACAAAACTCACATATTTCACTTTTCAAGTTTTTACAAAAAAGGCGAAAAAAAATATATATTTTAAACAAACAAGATATATTGGCACTTAGGTGAGTGTGATGTATATGTTGCCGAAATAACTACTTACACACATAGCCCTGAACCTGTAAAAGCTCAGTTAAAGATGGGATTTAAATTTCATCATGAAAAATGTGAGTTATGCAGCAAACTTTTACGGGTAATGTTAGTTATTAACCAAAATAGTTATGAATTTAAAACCAAAAGAAAAAGTACATATGTATATGAACAGTAGTTTTCATCGCTTTTTTTTTCTTTTCGGATGGTAATAAACAAAAAAATCAATGTACAAAATCATTTATTAAGAAGATTTCGTAGTTATTCTTTGAAAACATCAACAGATGCAAATAAAACAATTACATGATCCTTTGAAAGACTCCTTGTTTTGTTGAATTTCGAAAATGTAAGTTTTGCTCCAAACACTTGTTGGATAATGAGCGTTATGCATCAATACAAGATATTCAGCATTTTTATGTCTCAATAAGTTCATTATGGCGCGATGATAAGAATAATTCAGCGCCTTTAAGCGTAGATAATGTGACTTTTGCATTTACACCTTTCTTTTTTTATTTATTGTTATTTAATTTAATTCAAAATACTTACAGCCAATTCATTTCATTTTTTTAAAATCATTCAATAGAAATATTTATTTTTATTTCAAAAGTATTTCAGTCTTTTGAAATAAAAATAAATATTTCTAG
The DNA here is from genome assembly GCA_038373885.1 of Cheiracanthium punctorium. Lineage (NCBI taxonomy): Eukaryota > Metazoa > Arthropoda > Arachnida > Araneae > Cheiracanthiidae > Cheiracanthium > Cheiracanthium punctorium. Next base: position 398,344 of record JAWZYV010019487.1, read on the forward strand.
TATTTCATAGTCTATATAAGCATTTCAGTCTTATTACGATTAATCAAGGAAAAAATAAAATTTAAAGCCTTAGAAAAATAGATAAATCAGTAACAGCGCCATAAAATAGGAAAGTTGCTTACTTTATTGTTATCTTGATTTTGAATTTTTAGGTAACATTTTTTAATGTATGCAAATTGTATTTCAGGTATCTGCCCACGTCAGAAAAGAAATTTCCTAGCCAACACAGCCTTATCGGGTATGTGACGGGCCGACACCGGACCTATCGGTTCAGCGTCGGTATTGGCATGGTGTAAAGTTAGTGGTGTCCATTCTGCACTGGTATTTGAGGTGCAGCAATCAAAGGAAAACAATTTCTGGGCATGAAACGGTACGATATCGACTAGTTTTTAGGGTTATCAGGTGGTTTCTTGCACATGTGATAATATATTTAAAATGACTTACATGTGCATTGCTTTTTAGATCTACCTACCAATGTTTTATGCTTAAACAGTAGAAGTGCTCCTTCCACTGTCATTTTATTTATTCTTATTAATTGTTTAAACATTCTGTGTTTGATAGCTCATCTTTTTTATCTCCACCTCCCTTCTCCCTACACAGAGAAATCCAGAAATTTATTTTTCGAGTCTTTAATTAAACAAAACAAATAAAGAAAGAAAAAAGAGAAAACATCTAGAGTGGCTCCACTCGACTTTCCGAGCAATTACGATTAAGATCATTACCAAGCATTTAAATAAATTTTAATCGATGAATAATTCAAACATATATACCAAATTGAAGCTCAATCGAATGCACCATTTAAACGCTAGCTCACTTTCAAGAATTTCCCCCAATAGGTCGTAATGTAAAAGAAATCTTTGTCGTAGCCCTGTAGAAAACCTATAAGTCCTATACACATTAAAATCAATACCGGTCTTACGATGGACGTTTATAACATATATACCCAATTTGAGCTCAATCGAATGTACCGTTTAAACGCTAGCACACTTTCAAGAATTTCCTCCAATAGGCCGTAATGTAAAAGAAATCTTTGTCGTAGCCCTGTAGAAAAACTATAAGTCCTATACACATTAAAATGAATACCGGTCTTGCGACGGTTGTTTGTAACATATATACCCAATTTGAGCTCAATCGAATCCCCCGTTTAGGAGCTAACGTGTTCACTCTCATACACACAAACACACATACACACACACACACACACACACACACACACACACACACACACACACACACATACATACATACATACATCTCGTAAAAATAGCATAAATGAATTCAAAAGACCTCAAAGCGTGTAAATACACCAAAATCTCGAAGTCGAACTTTTTTCCTGATTACAATACTTTCCTCACATGGTACATGTCCGGAAAGTAAAAAAAAAAAAAAAAAAAAAAAAAAAAAAAAAAAAAAAAAAAAAACATGACTCAAATAAACTGTATAAGAGAACAAAATATCACCCTGAAATTGAAAATTTTTTGAAGTGACTAATTTAACCAAAAAATAATTGCACAAAATATGCAAAAACGCGAATTTTTCTCGTTAAGCAATGTTTTTTTTTTTCGGGGGGGGGGCGAAGCTGACGGTTTATAAAACAGCATAATTAAAGAGCACTGTGTATTCTGTGATGACTTTTTTGTCAAATCTGTCAGAAAGAAATTGCTCTCTCTGGACTTGTCGATACAGTGGTATCGACAAGGTGGTATTCTGTCTACATTCTAAAAAATAACTGATCTGAATGCTCTGAAAACTGTCAGACTAACGCCGGTCATTTTAGTTGTTGGGTTTTTTAATTTACAGTTTATACCCCACAACTGAGCCCAAGATTAATCTTATCGCTCTGATGATTAAAAAATGTAGCGGCGTATAGATTCCCCTTATATAAATTGCAGAGTGCTTCGGTTCAAATGCAGCTATGAAAATTTTGTGTTATAGCAGGTCTACATGAGGAGTATCTGCCTGGGGGAGGATGTCGCCTTAGTCGGAGATTTTTCATAGGTGCTAATGCATATGCACGCTACATCCGGAGAAAACCGACCCAAACTCCAGACCATTGCAAGGTTGGATTTTTTACATGACACGAGCCAAAAACTGGTTTAATACCGTCGAAATTTAATCTATAAAAGAAAGAGAACAATATGTAAACTAATTTTGCAGTATTTTTACATTTTGCATTAAACTAAATGTATAATTAAAATTAATTATATTAAAAAATAACATACTAAATATATTATGAGCACGAAAATACTAAATTGCTCATTAATAGTAATTAGTTTAATATTATTTATACGATACAGATATACAAAATTAATGTATACAGTATTATATAAATACACTAGCTGACCCGGCAAACGTTGTTTTGCCATATAAATTATTCCTAGGATTATTTTAGTAGAAAGAAATGACTAACTTATTGTAAGTGTGTGAGGATGTGGTATATGAGTGGAAGAGGCATGGAGCACTGTGAACAATGCTGGAATATAAAAATAACACAATACCAAACATTTATATTTTTAATTCATTGTAATTTATTCTTTACATTTATATATATCGCTAATTACAATAATTTTACTAAAAAATAATATCAATCCCTTAACGGAATAGAGTGAACAATATTTTTAGCTAACACAAACAAACTGCATGGTTTGCCCACTCGAGATCATGCCACGTATAATTGTCCGTGTGAAAAACATGGCGTGCTCAAATCTAAGCCACAAACAAACATAGTTTGGCCTTGAGACTTATTCATAGTCATTCCATAAAAAATTTTGTCAAAAAAAAAATAATAATAAAAGGATGAAAATCTGAAACATTTTCAGATTTTAAATACGCACTATAGCGCTATATATTAAAATCGTATCATAATTTATGCGTCGTCCCTATTTTTCTCTCATATTCCATTAAGTTGGAAAGTGTATATTATTCATGACTGTGCTGTATTTTTTTTTCTTGTTTCGTAAAACCCATCTTTGGAATCGAAATCTATCTTAAAATCGTCTACTAAAACTATTTTACAATATTCGCCAAGTATATTACAACTACACTTCATCGTTCTATATATTGTTTCGAATGCGCATCATAATACATGCGTATACCATGTATGTCTTTCTTGGGTTGATTCCTACTTTAACGCCTCGACTCTCGCCAAGGTGGCGATCATTAAACATATGCAGTTACAATGACAATTTTTTGCATTTATGTGGCAATCATAATTTAGAATTAAAATGGCGATTTGGAACAACATGTAAGCACAGCATGCCGTTACATTTTTATTTATTTTGGATTGCCAATTAATGTAGTTGTAATAATAAAGTGTCTTCAAATTCCTTAACTGGTGCGTTTATCGCTAATTTGTTTACTTTAGTTTTCATCTAGTTCTTTTGGGAGCGCCGAAACGGTACGTACGTATTATGCCGGCGGTCACTTCCGCCAAACTACTTTTTCGTCAAATTTGCTGGCAAACTATTGCCAATCGTATTCCAAACCATCAACAATTTCATGTGCCCGGCATTTATCTTGGTGAAAATTGCTTGTCTTGGAGGACCGCCGGGATAATACGTAAGTACCGTTGAAACTTGTGCATTACTCCCAGAGACCCATGACTGCAAAGCTCGCCAAAGTACGGGGATTTTTTAGGTTGGCGAGAGTGGGGGGCGTTAAAATAGGAATCAACTCTTTCTTGTACCATAAAACACATCTTTGGAATCGAAATCTATCTTAAAATCGCCTACTGAAACTGTTTTACAATCTTCGCCAGGCATATTCGTCCTATAGGCATATTCCAACTATGCCGCAAAGACATGAAATGGGAATCATAATCCATGAGTGTACAGTGTTTTTCTTTCTTGTTCCACAAAGCACTTCTTCAGAATAGAAATCAATATTAAAATCGCCTAATAAAACTGTGTTACAATATACGCCAGGCGTTTTCTAACTATACTCGAAATATATTTATAATAAATTGTCACGTTTTGGCTCCCCATTTAGCGATCCATTATCAAAAATTGCAAATACTTGTGCGACTTTCAACATTTTATTAACGCCCCCCCCCTCCACGTTATCTGGCAAACACATTTGAAAAGGGACTCGATGCGCTAATGCCTAGACAAAAATCCTGATTGAACTTATTAGCACTCTGGTGCTAAAAATTTTGAGGTGGACCGCCCTTGTGACTTAGGGGTATGAGACAAAATCATATTCGCAGACCTAACGAATATACATATAAAATTTCTTTAAAATCGGTTGAGCCGTTTTGGAGGAGTATGGTAACTAACACTGTGACATGAGAATTTTATTTATTAGATATACCCAATATGAGTTCAATCGAATGTACCGTTTAAACGCTAGAGCACTTTCAAGAATTCCCCCCCCCATAAGCCGTAATGTAAAAGAAAACTTTGTAGTAGCCCAGTAGAAAAACTATAAGTTCTATACACATCAAAATCAATGTCGGTCTTACGATGGTGATTTATAACATATATACCCAATTTGAGCTCAATCGAATGCTCCGTTTAGGAGCTATCGTGTTCACTCACATACACACACACACACACACACACACACATACAAACATACATCTCGTAAAAATAGCATAAATGAATTCAGAAGACCTCAAAACGTATTAATACATCAAAATCTCGAAGTCGTATTTTTTCATGATTACAATACTTTCCTTACAGGGTACATGTTCGGAAAGAAAAAAGGATGAAAATCTGAAACACTTTCAGGTTTTAAATACACACTATAGTGCTATATATTAAAATCGTATCATTAGTTATACGTTGTCCCTATTTTTCTTACTTATGTCCCTATATTTCTTACTTTCCTTACTTATTAAGTTTCAAAAGTGTATCATTATTCATGACTGTGCTGTAGTTTTCTTGCTTGTTTCGTAAAACCCATCTTTGGAATCGAAATCTATCTTAAAATCGCCTACTAAAACTACTTTACAATCTTCGCCAAGTATATTACAACTATACTTCATCGTTTTATATCTTGTTTCGAATGTGCATCATAATCCATGAATGTACCGGTTTGTCTTTCTTGGGTTGATTCCTACTTTAACGCCTCGACTCTCGCCAAGGTGGCGATCATTAAACATATGCAGTTACCATGACGATTTTTTGCATTAATGTGGCAATCGTCATTTAGAAATAAAATGGCGATTTGGAACAACATGTAAGTAAAGCATGCCGTTACATTTTTATTTATTTTGAATTGCCAATTAATGTAGTTTTAATAATTAAGTGTCTTCAGATTCCTTAACTGGTGCGTTTATCGCTAGTTTGTTTACTTTAGTTTTCATCTGGTTCTTTCGGGAGCGTTGAAACGGTACTTACCGTATCGTACAATCGAATTCCAAACCATCAACAATTTCATGTGCCCGGCATTTATCTTGGTGAAAAATTGCTTGTCTTGCCGGACCGCCGGGATAATACGTAAGTACCGTTAAAACTTGTGCATAACTCCCAGAGACCCATGACTGCAAAGCTCGCCAAAGTACGGGGATTTTTTAGGTTGGCCAGAGTGGGGATGTTAAAATAGGAATCAACTCTTTCTTGTACCATAAAACGCATCTTTGGAATCGAAATCTATCTTAAAATCGCCTACTGAAATTGTTTTACAATCTTCGCCAGGCATATTCTTCCTGTAGGCATATTCCAACTATACCGCAAAGACATTTTAAATGCTGTTTGGAATGGGCATCATAATCCACGAGTGTACCGTGTTTTCCTTTCTTGTTCCACAGAGAACTTCTTCGGAATAGAAATCTATATTAAAATCGCCTAATAAAACTCTTTTACAATATACGCCAGGCGTTTTCTAACAATCCGCGAAATATATTTATAATAAATTGTCGCGTTTTGGCACCACATTTAGCGATCAATTATCAAAAATTGCAAACCTTGTGCGACTTTCAACATTTTATTAACTTCCCCCCCCCTCTCCACATTATCTGGCAAACACATTTGAAAAGTGATTCGACACGCTAATGTCTACACAGAAATCCTGATTGAAATGAATAGCACTCGGGGGCTAAACATTTTGGGGTGGACCGCCCTTATGACTTAGGGGTATGAGACATAGTTAAAAACCTATTCTATGACCTAACGAATATACATAGAAAATTTCATTTAAATTGGTCGAGTGGTTTCGGAGGAGTTAGGTGACTAACACTGGGACAGGAGAATTTTATATATTAGATATATAAAAATTATACTCATAATTATATAAATAGTGTTCTGCAATTTTTCAAAATTTTCAAACTAATGTATATTTAAACATTTCCGAGATGGAAATATTAAACTTATTTTTGATTTAATCTAAATACCTAAACTGAAAAAGTTTTAAGCAACAGCCAATAAACATAGTGATTTTTAAGACATTTAGATAAAAGAAATAAAGATGAGAACCTTTAATTATCAGTATACTAAAGGTACCCATTCAAAATAGAACTAGTAAAATATTTCAGAACTTAAATGTAATGAGTAAGCACATTCTTATAAAACACATAACGCTTTTATTTCCTTAAAAATAAATAAACGTAAACATTTTTTACTAATTATACTGCTTTATTTTTTCTAAAAATTGATTAATTCATTGCAGATATTGAAGTACAAACTCTTAAAAAATAAAATAACTTTTAGTGGCTTCATTTTGTTGTCTCTAAAAATACTGCTTGAATAGATGTACAAATTTCCAAGTTCAAAGATTTGTCATATTCAGTAGAACTTTCACTAGCTAGTTATTTAGTATTGTCGTGTTTTCGATCTTTTATATCCCGAAATTATGTAAATAGGATTGATTCCCTAGAAAAGACAGTTCTTTTTTATTCATTGAGGCGAATTGCAGTAGATTTAAATAAACACTATTCTTTTTATAATCAATATTCCAAAACCTATAGCAGCAGTATCTTAAAATTTTAATTTTTAAATTTGAATACATACAAATGTTAAAAATACATTAAAAGTTGTGTACAATATTTTGTGATATTCCTTTTTCAAATTGGAGATATTAGGTCACATATAAAGGGTATTTACTTTCAAAACCACGCTTCCTAAAATTTCTCAACTTTCACTTTTATTGTCTGGAAGTAATTTAAAAGTTAAATAAATACGTTTCGGCCGATAAAAAATATATTCTTTGCAAAGAAGTTATATTTCACATTATGGAAAGGAACACGGGTAGGTGGGAGGTCTGTTGATCCTGTAACGGTACTGGTTGAAACAGGCACTTCAGATGTTGCAGAAGTTACTCCAGTTATCGTTATTAAAGTTGATTCTGTTTCTCTTGTAGAAGCAGTTATTTCAGTTACAGTTGTTCCTACGTCTTCAGTTACAGTTGAATTTGTTCCTATGTCTTCAGTTGCACTTCTTCCTGTTTCAGTTACAGTTGATCCTATGAAGAAGAATTTATTTAGTTTGGAGTTAAATAATTTGAAAGTTTACTTTTCGAAGTCATTGCATGCAGTGTCAGATCACTTTAATGTAAAACAATGACCTAGTCGCTATGATCCTCTCTAATGAGAACACTGAAAGTCAAGCGGTGCCGACCACGGTCAGGGCTTGGGAGGGTGACAGCTCCTCTTGGCAGACTGTTGTGGAACCATGCACGCTAATAGGAGCTAGTGCACGTAAATTCTGTCCTTAGCGCTAATGTTCTTCACGTTGAAACGATTCATTTGGGGATGCCGATCCAGGCTCTAGATATTTCATTTAAGGGGACCGGGTAAGCCCTATCTCTGCCATGTTAAATTCATCAACTTTATAACTTAATGTACCTTTTTTTTCAGAAATCGTAAAAGATAATAGTACAAAAGTTTACAGCAATTCGAATAATATATCTTACAGATTTTAACACGTCAGTTTTTTCTAAAAAAATAAAAATAAATAAATTATTCTTTTTACTGAAAATCACTTTTCAGTTTCCGTTTTTGATAGGATCTTGCTGCCTAAAACGAATAATTCTCAATATCAGGGGCGGATACAAGGGGAGCTGTGGGGGGCTCAAGCTCATCCCTTCAGTCTGAAATCATTGACTGCCCAGAAAGCTATAGTATTTCCCACAAGTAACTGTGGGAAAATAATTAAATTAAATCGTTGGTTCATCAAGAAATTTAAACTTGTTTTGTTGAAACGATTCATTTGGGGATGCCGATCCAGGCTCTAGATATTTCATTTAAGGGGACCGGGTAAGCCCTATCTCTGCCATGTTAAATTCATCAACTTTATAACTTAATGTACCTTTTTTTTCAGAAATCGTAAAAGATAATAGTACAAAAGTTTACAGCAATTCGAATAATATATTTTACAGATTTTAACACGTCAGTTTTTTCTAAAAAAATAAAAATAAATAAATTATTCTTTTTACTGAAAATCACTTTTCAGTTTCCGTTTTTGATAGGATCTTGCTGCCTAAAACGAATAATTCTCAATATCAGGGGCGGATCCAAGGGGAGCTGTGGGGGGCTCAAGCTCATCCCTTCAGTCTGAAATCATTGACTGCCCAGAAAGCTATAGTATTTCCCACAAGTAACTGTGGGAAAATAATTAAATTAAATCGTTGGTTCATCAAGAAATTTAAACTTGTTTTGTTGAAACGATTCATTTGGGGATGCCGATCCAGGCTCTAGATATTTCATTTAAGGGAACCGGGTAAGCCCTATCTCTGCCATGTTAAATTCATCAACTTTATAACTTAATGTACCTTTTTTTTCAGAAATCGTAAAAGATAATAGTACAAAAGTTTACAGCAATTCGAATAATATATTTTACAGATTTTAACACGTCAGTTTTTTCTAAAAAAATAAAAATAAATAAATTATTCTTTTTACTGAAAATCACTTTTCAGTTTCCGTTTTTGATAGGATCTTGCTGCCTAAAACGATTAATTCTCAATATCAGGGGCGGATCCAAGGGGAGCTGTGGGGGGCTCAAGCTCATCCCTTCAGTCTGAAATCATTGACTGCCCAGAAAGCTATAGTATTTCCCACAAGTAACTGTGGGAAAATAATTAAATTAAATCGTTGGTTCATCAAGAAATTTAAACTTGTTTTGTTGAAACGATTCATTTGGGGATGCCGATCCAGGCTCTAGATATTTCATTTAAGGGGACCGGGTAAGCCCTATCTCTGCCATGTTAAATTCATCAACTTTATAACTTAATGTACCTTTTTTTTCAGAAATCGTAAAAGATAATAGTACAAAAGTTTACAGCAATTCGAATAATATATTTTACAGATTTTAACACGTCAGTTTTTTCTAAAAAAATAAAAATAAATAAATTATTCTTTTTACTGAAAATCACTTTTCAGTTTCCGTTTTTGATAGGATCTTGCTGCCTAAAACGAATAATTCTCAATATCAGGGGCGGATCCAAGGGGAGCTGTGGGGGGCTCAAGCTCATCCCTTCAGTCTGAAATCATTGACTGCCCAGAAAGCTATAGTATTTCCCACAAGTAACTGTGGGAAAATAATTAAATTAAATCGTTGGTTCATCAAGAAATTTAAACTTGTTTTGTTGAAACGATTCATTTGGGGATGCCGATCCAGGCTCTAGATATTTCATTTAAGGGGACCGGGTAAGCCCTATCTCTGCCATGTTAAATTCATCAACTTTATAACTTAATGTACCTTTTTTTTCAGAAATCGTAAAAGATAATAGTACAAAAGTTTACAGCAATTCGAATAATATATTTTACAGATTTTAACACGTCAGTTTTTTCTAAAAAAATAAAAATAAATAAATTATTCTTTTTACTGAAAATCACTTTTCAGTTTCCGTTTTTGATAGGATCTTGCTGCCTAAAACGATTAATTCTCAATATCAGGGGCGGATCCAAGGGGAGCTGTGGGGGGCTCAAGCTCATCCCTTCAGTCTGAAATCATTGACTGCCCAGAAAGCTATAGTATTTCCCACAAGTAACTGTGGGAAAATAATTAAATTAAATCGTTGGTTCATCAAGAAATTTAAACTTGTTTTGTTGAAACGATTCATTTGGGGATGCCGATCCAGGCTCTAGATATTTCATTTAAGGGGACCGGGTAAGCCCTATCTCTGCCATGTTAAATTCATCAACTTTATAACTTAATGTACCTTTTTTTTCAGAAATCGTAAAAGATAATAGTACAAAAGTTTACAGCAATTCGAATAATATATTTTACAGATTTTAACACGTCAGTTTTTTCTAAAAAAATAAAAATAAATAAATTATTCTTTTTACTGAAAATCACTTTTCAGTTTCCGTTTTTGATAGGATCTTGCTGCCTAAAACGAATAATTCTCAATATCAGGGGCGGATCCAAGGGGAGCTGTGGGGGGCTCAAGCTCATCCCTTCAGTCTGAAATCATTGACTGCCCAGAAAGCTATAGTATTTCCCACAAGTAACTGTGGGAAAATAATTAAATTAAATCGTTGGTTCATCAAGAAATTTAAACTTGTTTTGTCTTGACTGATAAATTCCACCCCTCTCAGAGATGAGAATGCATAGAAATTTTGTGTCCTCTAACAGAGGAGCCAAAAAAGAAAGAGACGGCTAATCTTTGTCACCCTCACAGATTTAACGCATGTATCTGTGGGCGGCCCCTCTCGGTACTCGCAGATACCTTTTCTACGCACTCAGGTGTTTGACCACTAACACCTCGAACAGATTAGCAGTCTCCATCAATCCTTTGATCTTGGCAGCCTCCTCTATTCTTGCAAATGGTCTTTTAAGAAATGTCTGGGAAAATTAGACAATAAAAATTCTCTCACGTTAAGTTTACAAAAGATTACTGAAATTGAGAGATACCAACTAACACTAACACGATGCGAATGTCGCCCTTTTATTTAGGCCGCTATCACCAATCCGCTACCTCCCGACAGTCAAAGAAGTGGACTTTTTGTTTCATCTTGGTGGCCAGCGATAATTCACGTGATGTCTATTACCGTAGACACCATGAGAAATCAGATATTGAAGTTGAAACTACGCGTCGCCAGAACTCTCCTTATACTTTATTCGGGTTTCTCTAGGAGGTTATACTCGATACTGTTGCAGTTTCGAGATAATAAAAGGAGAAAAAGCGAAAAGCTTCTAAAAACTCAATTTTATCATTTTTTTAAAGAAAATTTGACAATGGCAAAATAGGTGGCGTGGATAGTTATGAAGTCTGTGCCGAAAACTGAGTGTTTTGATAGATGTGATGCAACATATCAACCGTCCGCTTTTGAGAATGATAAGCAGGTAGCACGTTTACACTTGTAAGAATCTCAGTTCCGATTTTGCTTTGTGATGCACTTTTGTTTGCATCATAACACAATGTACTAAATACCTAGGAGGGTAGGGGGAAGGCAAGTATTCCCCTTATCAAGGCCGTATCCAGGGGTCCGTACCCCACCCCCTTAAATTTTGATTTTTGTTAGCCGTTCGAAATTTCGTTCACCATTTGTAAAAGAGCATAATACAGCTTCTGAAGAGGCATCCCGAATTTGTTCAAGTCTTGGACCTCATTACATTATTATTAAGCGCGGAGGAGAGAGGCACATAGGAAAAAGTATTTCATGTTTTAATCCAAAAATTTAGAAATATTTAACTAAATTAATTATTATTTAACTTTATCAATTAGTTTTTAATTAATTTAATTAGTCAAAATTGATATTTAATAAAGTTAAATACTCATTAATTTAGTTAAGTAATTCTTAATTTTAGAGTTAAAATTTGAAATACTTTTTTTTCCCTCTGTACTCCCCCCCTCCCCCCTTAACGGGTTCCTGGATTCGTCACTGATCAGTATATTAATAAATCGCCATGTTAAAGTATGTAATATAATGTGTTATATCTGTCATTAAAAAATGTTCATAAGTTTAATAGATATTGAGAAAAAGGAACACGAACTTGTAAAATCACACGTTTTGAGGAATTCCGCTTTAGGTTTTTAGATGGCGCATAAACTTTGAAGTGCCTTGGAGAAATATAAAGATTTCTAATACTTCTGTTTTTTCCGATAAACAAGTGTAACTTATCGTTAGAAAGGTAAAAGTGTAAAGTATTTTTAATGAAATAAAAATGTAAAAACCGTTTTTTTGACTATGTTAACTACCAGGTCCCCTTAAAACCGGTTCGAAATTAGGAGACTCTTAGTCACTAACAGACTGTTAGCAACTAACTACGTCACTCTTCTTCCCACTAGCACTCAATGAAATGGTGAAAGTTCACTTTCAACCATAGCAGTCCTACACTGGCCTCTAAAAGTTAAGGAATATGTTTCTGGAAGCTCATGATAAAAAAAGACACTAAGAACAAAATTTATAGTTTATATAAATAATAAAAATGAACTTTATGCAAATTTATAAAAAAAAAACGATAGCTACCACAATTGGCAATGATTTCATTCTGATGGATGATACTGCACGGCCTCACCAAGCTGTAGTTGCTGAGGAATATCTTGAGGATCTTGGTTGGAATGGCCAACTCAATCTGCAGGCCGGAATCCGATTGAGCATCTTTGGGACTATCTTCGTAGACAGGTTGCTATTCTAAGTCCACCTCAAAGGTATTTACGAGAGCTGGAACAAACGTTACTCCGTGTTTTGTCTTCGCTTCTCATTTCGGTAACTAACAACTTAATTGACAGCATGGAAAATCGATGCCGTGAATGCATTCAAGCTAAGAGTGGGCGTACCCCATATTAAAACTCATTTTCATTATCTTTCTGTGACATTTTATCACATAAAATCGTGATATATTATCTTTTTCAAGCATGAAATTTCCCAGTGAGATTTTTTTTTTTTTGGGGGGGGGGCGGTAAATCATTTTTGCGTTTTCCTTATGTAAACTTCTATTTTGCAGTTAATACATAACTGTTTCGTGCACATGTCATCCAAATTTGTTTTATCTACTCTCATTTATTTGGAAATCAGGCGCAAAAATCCGGCTGTTCCTGAACTTTTGGGGGCCAGTTCATATGGAAGATCTGGCCCCGATCCGATGTTGCCATAGGGCATTTGTAACAAGAAAAACGTAAACTAAATTAGAATATCTATAGTTATCTTCGAAATTTGCATGACATTTTTGAACTCTGTAGTATATTTTTACCCAAATAGTGTTATTTGCATGCCTGTTCTTTCACAGAAAAGACAAAGATATAAAAATATAGTTTAAGCGATTGAGCATAAACTATATTTTTATATCGTGAAAGAACATGGAACTATTACGTATCAAGTTGTCGGTATTAGAAACGTGCGTACTTTCTCACTAAAATCTCGAAATTTCTAGAATCCTCCGAAAGTGTAAAGGGCGCGCAATATTCAAGTCTATTACAACTCTCTCTTCCGAGATGTGGGTGAGTTATGCATAGTGTAGCTCTCATCTTTTACAATAGCGAGCTGAAATATCTGTATCGGCAAATTTTTATACTTACTAACTGCACATGGGATGTGTCTAATAATGATTGTTTTGGCTCAGTCTATAACCTAAGACCATACCATTTCCGAACCTGTACAGTAAATTACAATACATTTCAACATATATTTTAGTGAGAGCATAAGCAAACTTGCCTTACTTAAAGAACTAAATTGAAAGCTAATATTTATGATGTAGAAACAGCACAACAATATTTCAGTAAAATATTTTAAATCACACGTAAGTTACATTTACAGAAACTCATAAATGGCAGTTTCAGAAAATTTAAAGCAAGCTGATGCAGTTTTGTTCCACTTTTATGAAAATCCGGCATTGTACATACAATGCCTCGCTTTTTTGACAAAATATGAAAGATAAGAATTTACGATTTTTCCAGGCATTGTCTGTAATATCAAGGCGTTATTTAGAATGGCATAAGGCAAACTGAAAAGTATGAAATCCATGTCATTTAGTTTTTAAAATCCCATCCCGAATATGGTAAATTCGGCCATGAATGTTTAAAACCGTAAATGGTTGACACCAGTAAATGAATATTCTGTTTTTCATTTTTATTTTCATACTAGACAAATTGATGTGGTCAGAATTTATGTAGTTTGGTGAATCAAATAGGTAGAATTCAGAAATCAAGTTTTGTATGAAATAATTCCAAAATACAGAGAAAATTACCCCTAAATGTTCGCAGCCGTTAAGGCTTATATCACATTACGTACTTTCATTATTTTCCGGCATATGAATTTTTTAAAAATACATCAATAAGCATTAAATGTTTCTAATTTTGTTTCCGCTATTCAGATACGGAAACAGAACATTAAATAAGTAATCATAAAACTAGTTTTTTAAAAGTTAAATGAAGGGTTAAATGAAAATAATTTTACATTCTATTTTTAGTCGTGTTATATTTACAAAAGCAACATTGCAGCCCATTAAGCTCCTAAATTAATTCTAAATTCAAAGATTCATGAAAACGAAAGTCTTTGTAATTTAGAGAAACTATTCCAAACAAAAATTAATATCGCAAAAGTAGCGTTTCTACTTCCTCTTTTTGAATTCTGACGCTGAAATTACAGCAACTCTTTTACTCTGTTAGAGAGATTATCCGAAGTTGAGAATTCTAAAATTCTCTACAAATCGGAGAACGGGTGTTTTTTTTTTTTTTTTATAAGCAGCGCATTTTTTTCTAGTATTTTTATTCTTTAAGCATTTAATTACATTTTTTACGTATTTGTACAAATTTACAAGCCGATTGATCTAGTGATAAGAATTTTACTACTCTTCGTGTGTAAAAATTTTTAATAAATCTCAAAAATGAAAACATATTTCGTCTACGATATTGTTCTGCCAATTTTAAGCTCTTTTTACTATTATAGAGCAGTTTCCTAATGTAAAACTACCAAACAATTGCCAAAAATCAATATACTAGTGGGTTTTCAGTGCATTTATTAAAATAATAAAAATTACAACTCGATTTTTCTGTTAGTGTGGATTTTATTAAATCTGTTGTACAGCTTTTTGATTATTTTTAACTAATGGCGCTGGAAGTTTTCCTTTCGCTTGGAACGAGCTGAAATCTTTAGTGAGTCATAGACCAATATAATATTGTATTGGTAAAAAATAGATTTTCCGGTAAATTTCTGGTAAATGCCTACTTTTCTGCATTTATTCTAATAGTACTAAAAACCAGTTTAACGTGCTTAAACTAAAGATTTCTAGTAAAAGAAGCACATGCACAGCTGCGAAAAAAAAAATGTCCCACTTGCTCTTTATTTAACCGTCATTCGTCATACAGGAAAATTATATATACAATTCGTTTGCAAATAACGCATACTTTAATTTCCTATTAATTTAATTTGCACGAGGGGCCGTCTTCATATTTAATTCTGCATCAACTTCGTTTTTTTCAATGACAACACTGTATTTTGACTTTATTAAACGAAAGAAAACCTTCAAATTACCCTAAATATAAATTTTCGCCAATTGTCTACGATAATTTCCGGAGATATTGCGAATTATTTTTTGCGCGTTTTTAAGGGACTTTCTGCGAATTGAAAAACGCTATTTGTAGGTTCCGAACATTTCGCCTTTCATTCATTTCGCTCAAGAGAGTTCAAAGAAATAAACATTATTTTCAAGGAAAATATTTTTCCCCTTCTCTCTTAAAGTTTTTTGTTGTAGGAATATCAAGGGTAGAAATTAGAATATTTAGTCAGTGGTCCAAATGACCGGTGAGTTCATAAGTTCCTTGGTTCGTACACATGATTTAAAGGAAAAATGCAAAACAACTGCTCACTATTTTGAAAGTCTTTCTAATTTTGAAATTGTTATTGAGTATTTCCCTTGATTGGTTCTCTTAGACAGGTGAAATGTTGGCAGGAGTGAGAGCCTGCTCTCTGCTCTTCTGACTACAAGCATGGATGTTACTCAGCTACGGTCAAACTTGAAGAATGGTTTCATGATTGAAACTTTATTTGTTTGAATTCCATGTAAAAAACGCAATTAATTTTTTGCGACCCAATATTATCACTGTGTTTGTTATTTCACTTTCTTCATTTAATATCATCGTCTGCAAAGTGAAACATTATTATAAGACTTTTGGCGGAATTTTAATTTATATTCAAATGAAAATTAGACAGAAAAACGTGATTTTGAATGTTTTTTGGAATGTTTGATAAAGTATGAGGAAGTCCAAAGACCCAATGTTTCCAATATTAAAAAAGGTCAAAATCATGCCTCGAATATTGAGGATGTTAGTTTTTCAGAAATAGGACGTTGTACTAGCAGACATACATCTACTGCGTCTAATTCTATACCTGGATAAATATTTTATTTGGAGGAATATGGTAGCGGACGCAAAAATAGACGCTTTATAGAATCACCATCAAACTGTAAAAACCTCTAATTTATTTGCTTCAAAATTTGATATTTTTAATACCGCTATCTTTTACTGTGTTTTTGCACAAAAGAGATCTAATTTACTTTTATTTTAAGCAATTTTCAAAAAATTGTCACTTAATAAATTTTTATATGGTCCCTTAACTCATGAAAATAACATACTTTATTTAATGTAAATTAAACTACCAAACGTAAAAATTTGAAATTTTGCACAGCCATGTAATATTACTTTCTGCATCTATATCCATGGAAATTTGGCTATGTTTCTATTCATAATTTTTTTGAATATTAATTTAATAATTCATAATTTATATTAATATTTTATTTAAAATATTAATAACATTAAATTATGGCTGGGTCGTTTAGTTCTAATAGTACGAATAAAAACCATTTTCTTATTATCAATATTATATGAGATATGATTTAAAGTATGAAAAAATATTTTAACATATGGGAAGTGGGATTTGGGGTGCTAATAACTCACCCATTTTAGTTCAAATTTATTGAAAATGGGTATCCGTGGTTAAAATGAGCTAAATTTTTCAGATATGAAATGAAATCTAGGGGTTGCTATTGGGAAAAAAAGTTCTGTGAATTTTAATATGTAGATGGCCCCTTGTGTAATTTTTATGCATAGCAAATTAAAGTGTACGTCAATCGAAAACGATTGGTATCTCTAAATTCGCTGTACGACGATCGACGACCGAAAAAAGTACAAGTGGTACTTTTTTTTCCGCAGCTGTATCTAACTAATTTTATACCAAACAATTTTAAGTATAAGAAATTTCGAATTTTTTTAGTAATAATTTTTAATATCAGAATACTTCTAAATTCAGTAAAGAATATACATACCTTCTGTTTGAAAACTTCCTAACAAGTGCCATACTAGTAAAATATTTATTAAAAGCATTTTCTTTTCCATTTTTTTAAACACAGCTAAATGTTAATAGTTTGCTGTATGCTAATATTTAAATGCTATGTAAACCAAAATTGTTTTTTCAACATAAGGCGTATACCTTTATCAAAGCAGATAAGATATGCATTGTTCTGTTACGATAACAAATTGCACTCCGTCGTGAAGCCTTCTTTAAAGAATGCTTAAACATGTAGATTAAATTGTATTTTTTTACTTGATTTAATGGATCAGGTACCTTTAAGCAGTGAAAACATTAACGGAAATGATCAAAATTTTATTTGTAATATCTTCAAAAGTTACAAAACTTCCAATTTTTAGAAGATATTTACAAAGTTTTTAGTAGTCTTTTATAGACCTTGCAACAATTCTGCGTAATAATTTTTTTGGTTATAAAATATCAATGTTCTTTATGAAATGTACATCTGCGGAAAAAAAAGTCCCACTTGTATTTTTTTCGGCCGTCGATCGTCGTACAGCAAAGTTAGAGATACCAATCGTTTTCGATTGACGTTCACTTTAATTTGCAATGCATAAAAATTACAGGGTACGTCAGCTAGTCATATTATAAAAGCATTGAAAATCCAACATTGAAAATTCAACGTGTGCTCTTTTTGAATGCGTCTTATAGTATACTAGCCGAAGTACCCGTCCTTGACGGGTTAGTAAATGCAAATTTTCAAAAATCAAGAACATTCGTCAGCATTGTAGGAGAACACAGAATGGATGTAGTATGTTGACAAAGTAAAGAAAGTGAAGTTATAATTTTTATGTATTGTTAAAATATTACAAGTTAGAGAGTAACTAAGTAATATCATTTCATTCGCTTTAGTCGTAATTATGTGATGCGCGAACGAATATTTACGCATATTGAAATAATTTTCGCAAAATCTCAAAATCTAATCAACATTTTTGAAAAGTTGGAAGCCTAGAATTTAAGTTGAGTGACAACCTATCATGTCACCCAATTTCGTTTCATTCCCTGCAGTCTTTATTTCGTGATGCTGGAACAAAATTTCAGCATTTTAAAACGATTTTCGCAAAATCTCAAAGTGTAATCAAAATATTTTAAAAATTCAACGCCTATAAATAAGATTAGCAACTACCTATCACATCACTAAATTTCGTATCATTCGCATTAGTCGTTATTACGTGATGTTTGAAGAAATATAAACGTATTTTGAGAGAATTTTCACAAAATCTCAAAATCTAATAAAAATGTTTTAAAAATTAGACACCTATAGTTTATGTTGAGCAACCATCTATCATGTGACCCATTTTCATATCATTCGCTTTAGTCGTTATTACGTAATACGGGAACAAAGATTCACTCAGTTTTAAACAATTTTCACAAAATCTCGAAATCTGATCGATTTTTTTTAATTAGATGCTTATAGTTTAAGGTGAGTGATCACCTATCATTTCACCAAATATAATTTTTTCACCTTTGCAGGTATTACGTGATGTGCGAACACAAATTTACGCAGTTTGAAATGATTTTTCGCAAAATCTCAAAATCTAATCAAGATTTTTTTTTAATTCGACGCCTATGTTTTAAGTTGAGTGAGGACCTATCATGACACCCAATTTCATATAATTCGCTTCAGTCGTTTTTACGTGATGCTTGAACACAAATTTACGCAGTATGAAAGGATTTTCGCAAAATCTCAAAATCTAATCAAGATTTTTTAAAAATTCGACGCCTATGTTTTAAGTTGAGTGACTACCTATCATGACACTCAATTTCATATCATTCGCTTCAGTCGTTTTTACGTGATGCTTAAACAAAAAAGCGTCACGGACAGAATGACAGAATGACAGAACGACAGAATGACAGACAGACAAACTTTTTTTTGAGGGTCGCATCGGATTCTCGGGTGCTTGAAACGGATAGAAATCGCAAAATTTTTGAATTCCAAGAAATGTACAGACAAAAGTCTAATTTTATTTATATAGATATCACGTACATCGGAAATTAGTAGTTCATTTACAATTACCTTCCAATTACATTTTAAGTAGACCTTCATGCGGAGACTTTAAGGCTAGCTAAAGTGATCTGTTAGAGCTCTCAATAAAATACACAATTTCTCTTCCTAGAATGTTTAATTAACTTAAGAACTTAAGAGGAATGATAATTAACAATTTAGATGATTTCAATAATTTGCAACAAAGACGGCTAGTGTTGTTGTCATGCAAATCAAGGGACACATTTCGAAATGACTTCCGACATTTTAATACGAAAAATTACACTTCGTTCGAAAGAGTTTGACGAATTATAACTAACCACGTTTGGTAGATTAAGACACTTAGACGACACAATTGGTTTTCATCTCTGTTCATTGTGTTAACTTTATTTTTGAACCTGACACTTAGTGGATTTTTTATTCATTAAATGAATGAATCACATGAATAGATATTGGTTCAGTATTTTCAATGGAAAAAATTTCCAATTTTTTTAAGGTTTTTATTATCGCGTGCATCTATGCTCCTGTAGTAATGCTATGTTTCCTGTTTTTATGTACCCTTCCTCCCCTTAATCTTTATGGGATCAATTTTGGAATATCCCATCAATATTAAAGATTACGTGATATCCCAAATCCATCTTTATCGTATCGTCTATATCTAATAGTCTACTGTATTCTAATTGTCTATGTTAATCTTATATCTATGGAGCGGGCTACAAGTATAAAAAGTTCTAAAACACATTTTACGCAACAAATGTTTTCTATTTAACAGTAACATAACTTGTTACGTACGTGTACGTAACGTGTACGTTTGTTATTTGAAGAAAGTAAGGTTTTTCAAAATATTTTTATGTCAATAAATATATGTTTCAGTGTGCTTGGTTAAAAGTGACTATACAGTTAGTTTTAGTGAATATTATGCTTCCAAATGCCCCTAATAAACGTTTTAATGAGCATAAATTTTGCCTACTAATGTCTGAAAATATAGGGTAAAAATTTATTTTTAAACAAATTATTTTATTTTTGGCCAAAAAGAAATGCTTCATTTTATTTAACCTTATGTGGCGCCGAAATAAAGTTTTTATGAAGAATCTTAAGTCTGCAAGCAATGGCCATTGTACTTTTATATTTGATTATAATAATTAATTAGTCATAATAGGAAATAAATAACATTTGATAAAGTTTAATAATTTTTTGCCCTTTTTTATCTATTTCCCTTTTATCCACCCTCACCTTTAGAAACAAATAGAATTTAATAAAGTTTAATATGTATGAATTTAAAACTAAAACTATTTTATAAAATCTTTCAGGTGTGAAGAAGATGAATTTATTGCATAAAGTAACACAAAAATTATCATGTTTAGCATTGTTACTAACAGAAAACAGCCAATGAATACAAAAAAGCTTGTTTTCAAGTCATTTTATTCTTACCTTGCCTTACAGCATTATTACATTGTACAAAATATACCGAACATTAATTCATGTTATTTTTTGTAAGTTTTTTAATCTGTCTCATTGTTAAACAAAAACATGCGTATTTCATAAGGAAATGTGACTATATTTTTTAAAGACACAGAAATATAACTACAAATAGCTCTACCGATGCAGAATACTCTAAATATAAGGAAAATTGCATGTAAAAATTAGTACTGTGGCAAAATTAAAAGTTTCTGGTCATTCAAATCTTATGAAGCAAAATAAATTTTACGTTTTGTAGGAAAGTACATAAACAAAAGTAAAAATTTAGGAGGGAGAGATAAAAATAGTTTGTTTCGAAACCCATACATTTTATTTTTTTCAGGAATATCTTGACTACTGGTGAAGCAATATTGTAGAAGTGCGAAAAGCATTATAGTTAAAACGCAGTATTAATATAAGAAAGTAGCAAAGAACGTATAAATCACAAAAAAATGTAAAAGGATCTCTCTCATGGTCAAGAAAAATTTTAACTTCATAACCTCTAAACTAAAATCAATGGATTTTATTATACTTAATTACAAATATATTTGCCGAACAACAACGAGTATTTTTTTGGTAATAAATTCTTTTTAATATTAATTATTAATACATTAAAGTAAAATATATGGTAACATGCATGCATTTAATAAATTATTTATTTTAATAAACAAACTTAGTTTAGCAATCCATTTTAATAAATAGTTATTGCTTAAATGCATACCTCAAAGTGACAGCTAACCTTTCAGCTGCGGAAATAGGTTTTCTGCGCAATCGAGATTTTTGATAATAAGGTGTTAGTATTTTTAAATTCTCATTAAAATCTTGTATCCTCATGTGGAAGTACTTATAAAACCTTTCTTCGTCCGTTGTTAACTCTTTCACTAACTTAAACTCGCCTAATTTTTCGCGCTTAAGAAGGGTGGGATGGACCCAACATCTTCTTTTTTTTTTTTTGGATAGCAACAAATAAGCAATTATCGCTGCATCCTCACTACAGCTCGACATTTTTCCCTTTAAAGCCACTGAGTATTATCTAATAATTGCCTAGGCATATGAAAGAATGTAACAGAGATATCAAGCCAAATATAGTAACCCCGCCTCCTGGAGTCTTGAAAATTTACGACCTCCACTTGCAAATTGACCATAAAATCTCCCCCTCATACCCCGCTGCGTCCGGAAACGGACGTGAGTGGACCCCAGGCTTTATGTTCTATGAAAAGAAAACCCATTTTTTACTAAAATTAAAAATGTTAATTTAATATATAACACAATTAATAGCATTTTGTTTGCGTTTTCTTTGAAACAAAAATACATTATAACGATATTAACGCAAGTAAACTATATTCTAAACTATATTGCATTTCTTTTTTCATTACATTCATACCGTTTTTAGTAGCATGTATCATGTATATAAATTTAAAAAATAAAATAAAATTACGAAGATTACACATATTTACAAAATTTAACTTCATTTCTGTATCCGTTGCGAAACACAGTTTTTTTAGTGTATTTTTACTTGCTGATTCCGAATATACTTATGGTTTTTCTCTAGGACCCACAGATTTCGAGATATTTACTATTTATTCATTTAGCTTATTTATTTATTTATTAACGAAACGTTTCTTTATTAGATAATTTTATCTTTTATTAAACATATTAATGGAACAAATTACATGTGCTCAACTTTTTTTTAATCATAATGCTGTTCATTGAGTAACATTTACTGAACAAAAATTTTATATATACATTTATTGTACCTAGTTGTACTTTTACAATTTAACACATGAACAATATTTATGGAAATGTAACAGCTTTTGATTTTCATTTATAAATGTCCTGTGGTACTTCCCTAATGAGTCCCCGACAGTAGTCGGCCAGCATATACGGATTCCATCTACCTTGATATCTTTTCTCCGTCTTCGCTATGTCTTGGTGAAACCTCTCCCCGTATTCATCACTGACGGCGTCTAAATTTGCAGGGAAGAAGTCGAGATGAGAGTCAAGGAATGGATTTTAAGGGACATGTTACAGCCTTGAACTTTGCATGCTGACAGTAAAATGTGAACCATGATCTTCTAATATGGGCTTCTGTAAGACCCAAGAAAGTTTGTGACTACATCTTTGAATGCAGACTAGGCAGCTAATTCTGCTCTGTTTAGACATTGAGCGAATTTTTCATCTTTCAAAAGATCTCGAATTCGAGGACCAGATATAACACCTTCCTTAATTTTAGAATTATTTATTCGAGGGAATTTCAGCACAATGTATTTGAATCCTTTGCCTTCTCTGTCCATAATTTTTTTTAAAAAAATCTTGATAAGTCAGAGTTTTATGTGAAGTGGAGGGAGAAGTACATCCTTAGGGTCAACTAGCTGTTTGCATTTTTTTGGCCGGCGATGGAACGTTCACGAGGTGGCCAAACCTTTCTTATGTAATGTTCATCCTTATTCCGGCTGTCCCATTCACACATAAATCATGGATACTTTGTATAACCCAGCTGTAAGCCATACATAAGTCCAATTACTTAAAATCACTGCAAATTTTCCACTTGTATTTTCCGTACTAAATTTTATCCAAAAGAAAATATATGCTTTCATAACTCTTTCATGTGTACTGCATGTGCGATGGGATACAGATGGGTGAATGTTACCAATGTGTAGTAGTACAGCCTTTAAAATTAGGACTGGTGCATCAACAAACAGTCATCCACTCTTCTGCCTTGTGTTCATGGGAAAGGGCTTGCATCAATCCATTAGTATTGCTGCAGTAACTAAGTGATTCAGTCATTTAAAAATATTTCATGAAGTTCTTATGACGGTCACAAAAATAGGTAGCATGAGTACCTGAAGCCAACAAATTCTAGAGTTGTAAACAAGAATCAAGCAATTCAGATTTTTCCTTAGAAAGGACGAAGTCTAGCAAGATCATTCAACTGTGGTTGGTTGATCATGTGAGGTTCATCTTGAAATGTATATGGTTCTTAGTCTACACCAGTTGTATCGTCCACTTACATTCTTTCAATATATCCTACAGTTTCAGGTGGTTTTGGAATAGGCAAAGTTCATTATGTGGTATTAGCCTTCTTGCAGAAGGAAGATTTGGGTACGCTATTTTTTTCTTTTGCTTTCCTTTCACACCCGAAATATTTGTCTTTAAAAGTAGCAATCCGTTACATGAATTCCTTGTACGGAGTATAAGGAAGTAACGTGATCCCGAAAAATTTCGGGGGCCAAATTTCGACGAAAAAACCGATTTTGACTACCTCTAAATTTACTTTTAAGAATTCTTTCGATGCATCTCATAGTAAGCTAGCACACACGATCATATAAACGCGTTTGCAACTCATTTTGACCAGCGGCAAGTCTATTTTGGCCAGTTTTTCCATTCCGCCTGTAAGTACGTGTGTACGTACGTATGTAACTCACATATCTCAAAAACTATTGGTCGTAGAATGCTGAAATTTTATATTTAGGATTGTTGTATGATCTAGTTGTGCACCTCCCCTTTTGGTCACAATCCAGTGGATAGTTGATACACGAGACCGCGCAAAAGATTAGAAATACATTACGCTCAATGGGCCGAAATTCATTAAACTCGCATATCTCAAAAACTATTAAACGTAGAATGTTGAAATTTTATATTTAGGATTTTTGTAACATCTAGTTGTGAACCTTCTCTTTCGGTCTCATTCGAGTGAATAGTTTAACTACAGGGCCGCTCCAAAGATTCTAAATACATTACCCTCTATGGGCTGAAAGTCATAAAAGCGTATTTTAGAGGTATTGGGCTATTTCAAACGACTGAGAAGTGATATATGCTGTTAAGAGTTACAAAATGAATTTCTCCAGGTATGGTTCAAAATTCCCTATTAAATATTCTTTAAATCCTATTTTATAATGTGTCCCAAATGGACTGGCAGCTTTCTTACAAAAAGCTGTCCATGATTGTGCTTTTGCTGTTAGGATCTCTCTCTTATATTCTGCATATTGTATGGTCATAAGTTGGTCGGCTGTGAGGATTGTTTAAGATGATATGTCGTAACTGCCCTATTTGCCTTATTAAAATTAATTTGCCCTCTGTCATTTTCACGAGAAGGACCCCATAATGGACTGTGAGCATTGAAATCTCCACCTATTAAAACTTCTTTGCTTATTGGGCATTCCGTTAAATCATCTATGAAGTTTGAAGAGGACGGGTTAGATATACTAACAAAAGAAAGTATTTCGTCCTTAATTGATATGTTTACAAAAACGGTGTTATTAGATTTTAGAGATAGAGAGTGTATTATATTTTGATCAAATATAACAACTATTGCTGTATTTCTAAGTGAAGAATAGCTTGTTAAAGATAATGGCAATTCATATGGCCTATTCTTAAAAATGTATGCATCCTGAATTAAAGCTATTGTGTAGTCATTTTCGATTAGGTGTTGTATTAAATGAGCTGTTTGTGCTTTGTTATTTTGGAGATTAATTTGTGCTACTTTCATTTTAAGTTATTAAAGGTAAGTTTAAAGAAAAAGAGAGTAGTAAAAGTAAGTTAACTTCTGTTTGTTTCCTTTGCACGTTGAGAATGTAACTGGAAAATAGGGCAACCACGGCTGTATGCTGGGTGGTCCGTATCGTAGCGAGTTCTCTTACACTTGTTTTCTTCATGACAATTGATGCAGTGAAAGGAGTTTACGTTACAAGATTGCGTTGCATGGTTACCACTGCATTTTCCACAAATAGGTTTGTTGTTTTTTTCTTTACAATTTCTTGCTTCATGTCCGTATGCCTGACAGCGGAAACAGCGCTTGATTTCAATAAATTTTTGAAAATGACATGTCTTGAAATTTATTAAGCAAGTTCTGTTTTTAGCTTGAAGAATTTTAGATACTGACGTCTTCGGTAAATTGAGTATGTAGTGTTTATTATTCCTTCTTCGTCCAAATGACTAAATTACTGTAACGTGTTCTTCTCTAATTTTACACTGTCTGGAAATGGATTCTTTGACATCTTCGATTGTACATTCTAAAGGTGTATCAAACAGTATAATTTTTTGCATTATCGGTCCTTTTAACTGTATTTCTGTTGTTTTCTTCAAATCTTCATTTGATTCGAGAGTTTTTAGCAATGTTCTAGTTGTGTCATTGCAATTACCTTTTATCAGTATGCTTCCTGTACTGGTTTGTCTCACTGCGACTATGTCTTTCTTGACGTTTTTAATTGTGTTTAATTCTCTTCTTATAGTTTCAGTGGTTGTCGAATTTTCTTTAGGTTTAATTAATATCATCTCTGTATCTTGAACTTCTGAGCTTATTACTGATGCGTACGATTTGCTCTTAGTGTTCTCGTTTGTTATTTTATTTTCATCGTTTTCAATTGGGCATTCGAAGTGTTATGACTACTTTTGAGCACATTTATCTCTGTTTGCAGAGCTAAGTTTTTTGTTTGCAGAATTATTACTTTTGATCGTAAGTTGTAGATTTTATTCAAAACTTTGAGTCTTGAATAAAATCTACAACAGATGGTCTGAAATTTGGGCTTTGGATATTAAGTCTTCTATCTCTGTAATTATATCAATGTCGCCAATAATATTTTCTGCTGAATCTTTATAGGCCATCGTGAAATCTGTATTACGTGAATCACATTCTTCTGTTGCTGGAAGTGGTGGAAAGTTTTTTTTTGGATTGTCTATTGTAGTTGTTTCGTTGCGGTGAGCCTGCAAGTTAATGTCCGTGGAAATAGAATAATGTGTTGTTGCTTCCTCCGGTAACTCAACATGTTGCTTGTCCAAAATTGTTTCAACCTTTTCCTGTGCTTGCGTTTCATTTACTTGTGATTTTTGATAGCCTACTTTTTCAATCCCTTCTATAACTGGAGAATCCGTAAATAAATTGCACTCCTTTTCCTTCTGCTCTGATGAATAAGATTTATTAAAGGTTGGTACTGGCGTTGAGTTCGATGGTGACAACTCCTGCGTAAGAGTTACTGGACGCTTTGCAACTGTGGGAGACTTAGTATCCGGTAGAGATTTTGGATCTGCTACATTCTTCGGAAGTTTGAATTTCTGTTTTTTCAAATTCCTTTCACTCATGATTAGGAAATGTCTGTACTGTTTTTAAAACAGCTTAAGTAAAGGAAAAATAAAGAATAATGAAAAGCTCAAAAATTTTCCGATAAAGAAATAATCACTAATAAACACCATAAACTAAAAGAAAGAGGCACCAAGGACAGCCGGCTCGCATAATAAAGAAAAAATAAAAAAAACTGAATTTCTTATGATAATTATTTTTAGGATCAATAAAATGAGTATAATGAAGCATTGACAGTTATTGCTAAACTATATTATTTCCCTTTCATATGCCTCAGATTATCACCGTACTTCGTTTCATGATGGGTTACAACAATTTTTATTACATATCTTTTGAATTTGGAGGTTGTTAGATCTCTCAATAATGAATTTTTGGCAACCAATAGTTATAAACCTCTAGTTATTTTAAACCACGAACTAATTAATACTTCTAAATGAAGAAATGATAAATATAAAGATTTTAACAGTTTTTATCATCACTTAAAATGTGATTTACTTCACTGTTTATTAACTATATTAATAAGTGATAATCATTGCTTAGTTTTTCCCCATTGGTTTCAACATTATAACAATTGTCATATTGGCTTTTTTTTTCCTCGCCATGAAAAAAAAAAAAAAAAAAAAAGAAATGTAGAAATTTACTGAACATAATATACTAACACTACTTATACTTAATTAAAATAAACTACTAAACTGTAATATATTTTTTATACTTATAACATTTCTCGTATCTTTATTACGGTATTATTTGACATTTTGGCTGAAAAACTAGTAAACATTGGCGAATTTATAAAAAACTGTATGACAAGAATCCATTACTAAGCCATTGAAAACCCAATGGTTCAATGTCTAAAATTTAAAACTTTGTAACTTTTTATTTTTTATAGATATTTCAATAAGTAATATATCATTTTAACAATCTCAACTAGTACTTTAAAAAGAAATGCGAGCCGACATCCTTCTCACCTCTTTCCACCAGAAACTAGACTTCCATTGAGGAGCTCAGCAAAACCAAACTAAACGCTAATTTTTGGTTCATACATCCATTTCCAGTACAATACCTTCCTACCATATAAGTTTGGTAATGATCCAACTACAGTCACGTGCCCCCCTTAAGAACTACGCCAAAAGTCACAAGACCAAAGCTTGGCAAATTTTGGTCTACGTGTGTATGTATTTAACTCTCAAATCTCAAAAACTATTAGTCGTAAAATGTTAAAATTTCATATAAAGGATTGTTGTAACATCTAGTTGTACATCTCGATTTTTTGTTCCAATATACTGGAGGGTTTATTTACAGGACCACCGAAAACAATTTCAATACTTTAATGTTTGTGGACATCTTCAATATAATACAACTGTAGACAGTCATTGTTTCGTCCATACCCAAAATATCACCATTTGTCATCGTTCTTGGCGAGTTTTTTGCGAAATATCGCCAAATTTGGCGATAGTCTGTCATTGTTTGGTCCATGCCCAAAATCTCGCCGTCTGTCGTCGACCTTTCCGAGTTCCAGCGAAATATCGCGAAATTTGGCCCCAAAATTTATTTCGTATTTTGTATAACTCTAAAACTTAATCCGTGGAATTTTGAACTTTTTGTATTTAGAACTTTTGTAATATCTAACTGTTTTCAATATTTTTTTTTACTGCAATCGACTGGGTAATTTATTTACAGGGTCAGCCAAATGACTTTAAATACATTAAGGTGTATGGATGCATTCAATTTATTGAAAGTCAATAACTGCTTCAATAACTACTGTTGTCAATAACTACTTAGACTATCCGCAAAATCGCAAACTATCTCAAGCTTGTCGGCTTTTGGTGAAATATCCCCAAATAAAGTCTCAGAAGGAAATCTTTCAAATTGAACTCCGCTTGGCAATATTGAAATATTTGGCTAGAAATCGCTAAACCTTACTATTACTTATATTTTATCTCTTTCAAACAAAAAAGTTTAGATGAAGTGCGACTAAAATATTTTTGATTTAAGAGACGTGCAAGGAAGTCGTGTGTTGTCCACATGAGATTTTTTATTGTTCTTATTCTAATTTTGCAAACAAAGGGCCCACTGGGTTTAATAAGCTGCGTGTAAATTATTTTTTCGATCAAATATTATTTTCTGCATCCGCATCGCACTTCAAATTTCGATATTTTTGACAAAAAATGCACTCTTTCATGACTTTCCTTAGTGACCCTTGTGGTGGAGTGAAAGGAGCAGTCGCGACAATATGTTTAAAAAAAAAAAATGATAGTTTTGATGCTATTCCCATGGGAAGACCACACAGGTGGACAATAAATTACAAGAGGGGCCAGGCAATTGACATTTTGGGCGCTATAGCACAATGGACTGTCAATGTTAAAATATTTATGGCCGAAAATGATATGCAGTCCCGAAAATGATATGCAAATCTGGAGGGGTATATTACCCCGATACCACACCTACATGTCCCTGATTCGGCGAAGTGATTCATTAATTCCCCGATGCGAGCAAATCAAAAACGCCAGCCAATGATGTAAGAGGGGTAAAAAAAGAAACAGCCCCGTGAGAAGAAAAAAAAAGCAGTGTGTGAGAAGAGAGAGTGCTTCGAATCAGTGTGGCGTCGGAGTTGTGTAAAAAGTGTGTGTCGGGAGAGAATGCCAAAGGAGTGTTGCTTGGTGATGACCTAAAAGAAAAAAAAACGGTCCCAACAGTGCACGCGCCGATAGTGCCTTGCGTAAAGATGGCTACCTCATCATAATGGTGAATATCCAAACTATTTATTTCCTAATTGTGTTTCAAACCTATTGTGGATACCACTTATCCTCCCAAAACCACATCTCCCCAGATACTTTGTTATACTGAACTGATTTCAACATCGCCTTTTAATTAATGTGATTGGTATGTCTAAGAATAAATTGGTTTTATTTGTGGCTCATATAGCTTTTTGTTTATTTCAATGTTTAGATGTATTCCAATTAATTTCCTTTTTTCAGCGTAATTCTAGGAAAACTTGCAAGGTAGGTTGTTCGCGGCACAATCCCACCTTACGATCATATTTCGCCTTAGCATTCATCAAATTTTAATTATTTCAAAATTCCACCTAAAGACTTAACACATGAAACCACTACAACCCTTTGTGACCGCAGAGAAAGCGAGAGCGGAGAATTTAAATTCTTCCACTATTGTTCGTTGTTAAAATTTCCTTCTCAATACCGTTAAGTCACATGAAACAATTATAATTATCCACTGTTAATAATGTGTGATAGTGTGTATAGGTGCATGCGATTAAGAAAAATGTAGCGCTAACAATTTCTGCATTAGAAAATCCAATGCACGTTTAAACTAGACTACCTGAAGCACCCGTTCTTAGCATGGAATGGATATTGATAAACCAGCGAA
This sequence comes from Cheiracanthium punctorium, assembly GCA_038373885.1. Lineage (NCBI taxonomy): Eukaryota > Metazoa > Arthropoda > Arachnida > Araneae > Cheiracanthiidae > Cheiracanthium > Cheiracanthium punctorium. The sequence continues at coordinate 428,425 of JAWZYV010019487.1, forward strand.
TACACAAATGGAAAATAAGTAAATGAATATTGCAGATATATTGGTTACAGATTTAATCGCCTATAAAATCTTTTTTATACTCTTAGTCAGGCATAATCTAATTATACTTGATTTTTTTAATATCTTTGGAATGTAAATCCTATTCCGCGAGTGTACTGTATTTGTCTTCTTGTTCCATAAAATACTTCTTCAAAATTGAAATCTATGTTGAAATCGTCTACTAAAGCTCCCTTAAAATCCTCACCAGGCATATTCTAATAATCCAAGATCCCGAGGCCCCCAGACCTTACTTATTTTCACATTCTCTAAATGTAAACGATAGAGTAGTGTTAGTACGTACAGTAAACGTACGCATACTTTCTACCTTGGGCCGACGTCCAATTCTCAGGTATCACTTGCTACGGGTGCGTAAAAATAATACTAACTTTACTTAAATTCTCACAGCTGGTTTTTACGTATGTTGTACAGAATATTGTTTCAAATTTAGAATCAATACTGCCAGACAATTTCTGTGGGCGGTAATTGTCGCCAGACGCTTTAAAATCGGAAGAATAAAATCTCATGTGGACACCACGTGACTTCTATGAACGTGTGTTAAATCATAAACATTTTCGCTTGAAAGGGATAAAATACTGCAATTCAGGAATTAAAAGTCGTACATCCAACTAGCGAAAGCTCATTGTATAGCTGAATCACCCCCAATTACTCTGCGACGGGAAAAGGAGAGATTCTGGAGACTTCTCCACTCGCCTAACCAGTTTGACGCGAGCTGAAGTTTTTATGGCAGTTAAACAGTAACGTCAAAAATTAAAAAAATGAGTGAAATTTTCAAACTCTGCAACTTAGTTCTGTCACAATTAAAGCGATTCTAAATAGCTTCTCAAGATTACACAGTTTGATGTTTTTCAGGAGACAGAACCATGGAGAATTTATAAGATATCGCTATATTGTATATATGGATATTTAAAATGGCACTGCTTGAATATTTTCCACCACGTTGAGGTGAAATATTTTGCAGTTCTAAATATGCAAAATCTTACAAAACTATGCAACAATTAAATATGTATAGAGAGCTTCCTTAATGGCAACCATTATGTGAAATGATTATTGTTTATGGTAATGCATAAATTGCAAAGAATCGCCATAGAATAAAAAGAAGCCATTGGTGCCAAATAATCTAAGCTGTTTCGAGCCTTGAAGAGGGAGAAGCGAAGATAGTATTGATATGCATAATAAGTAGTATTAGTAGATTTGTAAGGATAATATGAATAAATCATAATACACCACGTTAATAAATATTTCATGAACTTTAAAGTGTTATGTTTATCCTTTTCCAAGGATTGTCTTACAACTAACTAAACGATAAGTAATTCTAATTTGCGTTAGTATATCCCGCAAAAATTTCAACAAAGGAGATTACTAGAACTTTTAAAAAATGAACTTCTGTTTTTTCACATGCACATATGATTTTAGTAAAATATTCGCTTCTTCAAGAATGAAGAACGGGTGCGCAGATAGTTAAAAATAACGGTTATAAATTTCATGAAGTGTCTGAGGTGTTTAATGCTACAGCTTGAACCTAAAAAACAGTATGGTGTGGAAATAAGACATTTTGGAAGTCAGGAGTTCTCAGCAAACCGTTAAGCTTTTCAATTTTTTGATCGCGAATGACACTGACGTAGTTTTTTGAGTCATTATATTGCAATGATGCCAGGTTAGTACTCATGACGCAAACTTTAAGTCAAGAGTCAAATAATTTTGCTTTTTTTTAGCTTCCACATCACTGGAATTAGTTCAAATTGCACATGTAAGGAAAATTTTCGTTTCCTGCCGTGCGAAGAATGGGCACACAGATAGTTTACAATAAAATAACATTTAGTAATTTGATTCAATTTTTTCCATGCGATCTAAATTAAAGCGAATAATTAATAGCTGAAAGGAATAAAAAAGTCGCTCAGATTTATAAAACACATAACGCTCATATAAAACAAATAACGCTCTTATTTCCTTAAAAATAAATAAAAGTAATCATATTTTGCTGATTATAGTGCTTTATTTCTCTGAAAATTAATTGATTAATTCATTCCAGATATTGAAGTACAAACTATTTTACATTAATTTTTTTAAAAATCGTAAAAAAATCCGCCGGTAGGTATCGCTGCAATATATTCATAAAAACATTTACTATGCTAAACAGAAAACTCGCCAACTCACACTAAAATGCGACGACTGATGCTGGCTTCAGTAGCCTTATTATAGTTCATTTTTTAAGTTATAAGAAATTGGCTTTTTTGTTTAATTGTATATATATATATATAATTCTGTGTTACATTAAAACAGTAATTAATGGAAGTAAAATGTGCGTAATCTGTATTATAAGAGCTTCATATTGGTGTTGAAAAATGTTAAAATGGAAGAAAATCAATCTCTCTAAAAATACTGCTTGAATAAATGTATAAATTTCCAAGTTCAAAGATCTGTCATATTCAGTAGAAGTTTCACTAGCTAGTTATTTAGTATTGTCGTGTTTTCGCTCTTTTATAATCCGAAATTATGTACATACGATTGTTTCTCTAGAAAAGACAGTTATTTTTTATTCACTGAGGGGATTCGTAGTAGATATAAATAAACACTATTATTTTTATAATCAATATTCCAAAACCTATAGCAGGAGTATCGTAAAATTTTAATTTTTAAATTTGAATGCATAAAAATGTTAAAAATACATTAAAAGTTGTGTATAATATTTTCGTGATCTTTCTTTTTCAAATTGGAGATATTAGGTCACATACAAATGGTATTTACTTTCAGAACCACGCTTCCTAAAGTTTCTAAATTTTCACTTTCATTGCCTGGAAGAAATTTAAAATTTAAATAAATACGTTTCGGCCAATAAAAAATATGTTCTTTGCAAAGAAGTTATATTTCACGTTATATAAAGGAACACGGGTAGACGGAAGGTCTGTTGATCTTGTAACGGTACTGGTTGAAACAGGCACTTCAGATGTTGCAGAAGTTACTCCAGTTATCGTTGTTACAGTTGATTCCGTTTCTCCAGTATAAGCAGTTATTCCAGTTACAGTTGTTCCTATGTCTCCAGTTGCAGTTGATTCCGTTTCTCCAGTATAAGGAGTTATTCCAGTTACGGTTGTTCCTATGTCTCCAGTCACAGTTGTTTCCGTTTCTCCAGTATAAGGAGTTATTCCAGTTACGGTTGTTCCTATGTCTCCAGTCACAGTTGTTTCCGTATCTCCAGTATAAGCAGTTATTCCCGTTACAGTTGTTCCTACGTGGCCAGTTACAGTTGATTCCGTTTCTTCAGTAAAAGCAGTTATTCCAGTTCCAGTTGTTCCTACGTCTTCAGTTGATTCCGTTTCTAAAGTAAAAGCAGTTATTCCAGTTTCAGTTGTTCCTGTGTCGCCAGTTACAGTTCTTCCTATTTCAGTTACAGTTGATCCTATGAAGAAGAATTTATTTAGTTTTGAGAGAATTAAATAACTTGAAAGTTTACTTTTTGAAGTCATTGCATACAGTGTCATATAACTTTAATGTAAAACAATGGCCTAGTCGCTATGCTCCGCTCTAATGAGAACACTGAAAGTGAAGCGCTGCCGACCACGGTCAGGGCTTGGAAGGGTGACAGCCTCTCTCGGCAGACTGTTGTGGAACCGTACTAGATAATGGGAACTAGTGCACATAAATTCTGTCCTTGGCTCTAATGTCTTTCACGTTGAAACGATTCATTTGAGGATGCCGATCCAAGCTCTAGATATCTCATTTAAGGGAACCGGGTAAGCCCTGTCTCTGCCATATTAAATTCTAAAATGAATAATTCTCAATATCAGGTGCGGATCCAAGGGAGAGGAGTCGGGGACTCAAGCCCCCCCCCCTTCAGTCTGAAATCATTGACTACCCAGAAAGCTATAGTGTTTCCACAAATAACTGTGGGAGAATAATTCAATTTAATCCTTGGTTAATAAAGAAATTTAAACTTGTTTTCTCTTGACTGATAAATTCCACCCCTCTCAGAGATGAGAATCCATCGAAATTTTTTGTCCTCTAACAGAGGAGCCGAAAAAGAGACTGCTAACCTTTGTCACCCTCACAGATTTAACGCATGTATCTGAGGGCGGCCCCTCTCAGCACTCGCAGATACCTTTCTACGCACTCAGGTCTTTGTCCACTAACACCTCGAACAGATTAGCAGTCTCCATCAATCCTTTGATCTTAGGGGCCGTGGTAGCCCAGTGGTTAAGGCGTTGGACTCGTAACCGGAAGGTTGTGGGTTCGATACCGGCGTACCACTAAAGACCACCGTGTGCATGCGGTGTACGCGCACGTTAAATCCGTGGTTCCGAAAGTCCTCTCGGCGGTCGCTAGCAGTTTCCGAGGGGTGCCAATATTCAGAAGTCCCTCCCCCACCTTCTGATGAGGTTCCAAATTGTGGCGGGAAATTCCGGGAAGGGCGTATATGTAGCTCTAAGCGACACATTCAGTGACGCGAGCTGTCCTCTCCTGGCAAACAATCCTTTGATCTTGGCAGCCGCCTCTGTTCTCGCAAATTGTCTTTTAACAAATTTCTGAGAAAATCAGACACTAAAAATTCGCTCACGTTAAGTTTTTAAAAGATTACCGAAATTGAGCGATAACAACTAACACTAACACAATGCGAATGCTGCCCTTTTATTTAGGCCGCTATCACCAATCCGCTACTAAAGAATTGGACTTTTTGTTTCATCTTGGTGGCCAGCGATAAATCACGTGATCGTGATTCCTATTACCACAGACACCATGAGAAATCAGATATTGAAGTTGAAATTACGCGTCGCCAGAACTCTCCTTATACTTCATTCAGGTTTCTCTAGGAGGTTATACTCGATACTGGTGCAGTTTCAAGATACTAGGTAAAAGGAGAAAAAGCGAAAAGCTTCTAATCACTCAATTTTTGTCATTTTTTTTAAAAGACAAATTTGACAATGGCATAACAGGTGGCGTGGATATTTATGAAGTGTGTACCAAAAACTGAGTGTTTTGATAGATGTGGTGCAGCGAATCAACCGTCCGCTTCTGAGAATGACAAGCAGGTTTACACTTGTAAGAATTTCAGTTCCAATTTTGCTTTGTGATGCACTTTTGTTTACATCATAACACATTGTACTAAATCTCTAGGAGGGTAGGGGGAAGACAAGTATTCCCCTTATCAGGCCGTATCCAGGGGTCCGGACCTCACCCCCTGAAATCTTGATTTTCGTTCGCCGTTCGAAATTTCGTGCACCGTTTGTAAAAGAGCATAATACAGCTTCTGAAGAGGCATTCCGAATTTGTTAAAGTCTTGGACCTCATTACATTATTATTTAACGTGGGGGCGGGGGACACATAGGAAAAAATATTTAATGTTTTAACCCAAAAAATTTAGAATTACTTAACTAAATTAATTATTATTTAACTTTATTAATCAGTTTTTAATTAATTTAATTAGATAATTAATCAAGTTAAATACTAATTGATTTAGTTAAGTAAATCTAAACTTTAGAGTTAAAACATAAAGTATTTATTTCCTCTGTACTCTCCCCCCCCTTTTAACGTATTCCTAACGTATGTAATATAATATGTTATATTACTTACGTCATATTATATTACATACTGTCATTAAAAATTGAGTTCATAAGTTAAATAGATGTTGAGAAAAAGGAACACAAACCTATATAATCACTTGTTTCGAGGAAATCCGCTTTAAAGTTATTTAGATGGCGCATAAAGTATGAAGTGCCTTGGGGAAATATAAAAATTTGTAATACTTCTGTTTTTCCGATAAAAAAGTGTAATATATCGTTAGAAAGGTAAAAGTTAAAGTATTTTTAATGAAATAAAATGTAAAATCCGATTTTTTGACCAAATTTTAACTACCAGGTCCCTTAAAAGTAGTTCAAAATTAGGAGTCTTCTAGTCACTAAGAGACTCCTAATTTTGAACCAGGAAATTCGTATTTGTAAGTAGCTGACTAAGTCAATCTTCTTTCCACTAGCACTCAATGAAATAGTAAAAGTTTCCTTTCTAACATAACTGTGCCGCACAGCCAGCTGCATCGAAAAAGGGTATCTAGATCTGCGGCACGCGATGAACGTTTCGATCTTCCGCCATCTCGCTGGTAGTTAAGTGCAGCGATGGCAACGGCTGCCCTTTTTTCAGCATTGGGAAACGGTTGCGCCTCAAAGGGTTAAGGCTTATATCATATTGCCTACTTTCATTATTTTCCGGCATCATATAGTCACATGAATTCTTTAAAAATAAATCAATAAGTATTAAAAGCTTCTAATTTTGTTTCCGCTATTCAGATACGGAAACAGCGCATTAAATAATTAATCATAAACTAATTTTTAAAAAGTTAAATGAAGGGTTTCTAAATTTTAAATCTTTTAAATATTACTTTTTCATGTAATATACAGATAAAGCTTGTTGTGGAGACAATTCAGCAAGCAGTCGGGAAAAATGTATTTTTGAAATAATTAATGCAATACCATTCAAAAAGGACAGAATATTGAAACTCAAAAATTTAAAAATCACTCAAACACAAAATTATAGAAGGGAAAATTATATTTTTAAGGTCTGCACTCCATACGCTTCAACCTTTGGTCACTTAAAATAAGTAATTTTACATTCTATTTTTAGTCGTGTTATATTTACAAAAGCAACATTGCAGCCACTTAAGCTCCTAGATTAATTCTAAATTCAAAGATTCATGAAAACGAAAGTTTTGGTAATTTAGAGAAACTATTCCAAAAAAATTTAAATCGCAAAAGTAGCGATTGTACTTCCTCAATTTGAATCATAACGCTGAAATTGACAGCATGTGACAACTCTTTTACTCTGTTAGAGCAGTTATCCGAAGTTGAGAATTCTAGAATTCTACAAATCTCTCGGAGAACGTATGCTTTTTTTTTTTAAGTAGCGAGATTTTTTCTAGGTTTTTTATTCTTTTATTCTTTAATTACTTTATTACTTTTTTACGTATTTGTACAAATTTACAAGCCGATTGGTCTAATGATAAGAATTTTACTACATTTCTTGTGTAAAACTTTTTAATAAATCTCAAAAATGAAAACACATTTTTCGTCTACGATATAGTTGCGACAATTTTAACTTCTTTCTTACCATTATAGAACAGTTTCCTAATGTAAAAATACCAAAAATTTGCTAAAAATCAATTAACTAGTGGGTTTTCAGATTAAAAAATATAGCGCAAATTTCTATCTATATTCTTTTACTTAAATATGAAAATTACAAGTCAATTTTTCTATTGGTGTGGATTTTATTAAATTCTTTTGTACAACTTTATGATTGTTTTGAAGTAATGGCAGTGAAAGTTTTCCTTTCGCTTGGAACGAGCTGAAATCTTTAGAGTCAGTGAGTCACAGGCCAATATAACAATGTATTAGTAAAAAATAGATTTTCAGGTATATTGAACATGAAACTGTAAATGCCTCCTTTTCTGCATTTATTCTAATAGTACTAGAAACCAGTTTAACGTGCTTAAAGATTTCTAGTAAAAAAAAAGCACATGTATACAACTAATTTTATACCAAACAATTTTAAGTATAAGAAATTTCGTACTTTTTTAGTAATAAGTTTTAGTAACAGTATATACTTCTAAGGACAGTAAAGAATATACATACCTTCTGTTTGAAAAGCTCCTAACACATGCCATACTAGTAAAATATTTCTTAAAAGCATTTTCTTTTCCATTTCTTTAATCACAGCTAAGTGTTAATGGCTTGCTGTATGTTAATATTTAAACGCTATGTAAACCAAAATTGATTTTTAAACATAAGGCGATATGATAGCAAATATGATACAAAGCGATATGATACAAAGCAGATATGATATATGCATTGTTCTGTTACGATAACAAATTGCAATCACAACCGATGACAATACCAGATTATTTTTAACTTAATTCAGAGATAGTTTATTTTTAAATAGATGGTAGCAGTACTCAAACACGTGTATGGGTAATATGCATGGTGTAATCTCAGCTCACATTTTTTTTTACTGATGTTCAAAGAAAACTTTACAAATTTTTATTTATTTTACGAAGTAAGTTTGATAAGATTCTCTTTCAGTGTTTCAAAAATATTTTTTAATGATACCCTGCTTACTACTAAACACACATTCAGTCACAATAACCCTGGCTTTTCTTAGAAATTTAACTTTCTTTCGTGCTAAAAGCATGTCCAAAACCTTAAAATGAACACATCTATTGTTCATGCACTTACTTTTATACAATTTTCTTGGATAAAAAATGGGCACATTTATGACCATTCTCTTGAAAATAATACGACCTTTAAGGGGTTAATAAATCTTCAGGGGATACGTTGCTTAAATTGACAGTTAATATAAACTCACAAAATTTTTAATATCCTTTAAAACATTTAAAAATCTTCAACATCCTCACTTATTATTTACACTTGACTTTTGAAACTTCACTATTTAAACAGATATTGCTTTTTTATAATACGGATGTAACTTCCAGATTGATGTGATAGATTATTTACTTGAAGGCAAGAACTTTCAGGATCATGCTTCTGCATTTTTAACTTATAACATCAATAATGATTCTGTAACACCACTGCTAGTGAAACTTGCAAATCCAGCAAATATACAAGATTACATCTCTAACAGAATAGGTAATGCTTCATTATCATTTATTAATTTGAAATGGTATTTATTCTATCGTGTTTGGGCTCTGACTTAAATAATATCACTCGGGCTTTGAAAAATGAGCCCGAACTCATCTCTTCTGTTCACTACCGTAGATCATGCAGTCCTTCTTTCTGCCTCTCTCAAAAAATAATTAATTTTGGGGACCAGTTTGAAATGTTTACAGTTCGTTCATCACCATTTTCGAACTATCTTTTCCACGTTCTGTTTTTCTCCAAGCTACTGTAAAAACTTGATTTGTTTGCAAATGTAAATTGGGGCGCTCTCCTACTGCATCAAGGACTTTGAAAGCATTAAAAAACATATCGCCTGCTGTCTCATTTATGCTTATGTCGTGCTTTTATAAACACCTCACTTTTTGGTGGCCAAGGATAAAGATAACACTTGCCGGTCTATTACTATTTTTTTTGTTCTTGTATCTTCCCATCCTTACCTGCTTACATAGGAGAAAGGTGTGTTGTATGATTAAACATAGCATGGTTGTACTGTTTGTTTGAAAATGGCCTTTCAACGACACCAAAAATCATTCCCAGCGGCTCACTGCTGCATAGGCATTTCTAATTTGTTGCAACCAACAAGTGAAGTCCGCCAGCAGAAACGAACGGACAAGTAGTTTAGTTAGTAAGGAAAGGCCGAGAATTTTTGAGACGCGGACCTGCAACATAAACCCTGAACGGTGCGATTGGGGTTAAATCTTTACTCTTTCACCAGAAATCCCAGTTGGCATGTAAAATGTCAAGGTTTAAACGTAATAACGAGAGTCGAATTCCTCTTTCCCGTAGATTCTCGTCAGGAGAGCAGATGATTTTCAAAGGCAATGATAGTATAGCTTAGAAAGGTTTGAAGGCACCGGCATATAGCAAAAGTCGACAAAGTTGTGAATTTTCTTTTTAGTTTATCATCAAAAAAGGCCCAGATACTCATATAAACTTCACGATAACTGCTTTATTTCGCGAGAATTTGCCACAGCCTACGAATTTAAAATTGGAATAATTTGTCTTTATCTGAGAGTAATTTTAAGTCAGTTTTCTTTTTAAAAAATCATACTAGTTTTTCTACTTGTTTTCCATTTATAGGGGTTTATTATTTTCTGTTTTATTTATTTGTTTTATTTTTATGTACACCATTTCCTTTCTTTCTCCCGAATTTTCGTGTAATTACCAGTTAGGACCCCTTTAGAAAGACCGCTACGGAGGGCAACACACCCATGGGCCTACATCTCACATGTGGATAATCTGCCACAACACAACACACAAGTTTTCTTCTCTTGTCCTCCTTTTTGCTTGTTTACATTTCTTGACTGGAATCTTTTCTTTCGCTCGTGTTTTCTGTATACTTTCTTTTCAGTTCCCTCTTCTAGTCTTCCAGTCAGTGATTGACTTATATAAGCACTAAGAAAGATTGAAAATGTTTCGTTCGACACGGTTTTACAGCTTGAAAAGGAACTTTTATGGTGTTATTTGAGAAATTTCTAAACATTTTAAATGTCAGTTATTTTGACTGTTTTTTGTAGAACATCCAGAGTTTAGCGGGGTCCGAACCCGAGATGATACTGTGTGTTTAGTGTTCGGCAATGGCTTGTGCGCCAACCCTTCCAGCTGAAATGTCCCTTACAGAGAAATGCAATCCCACTTTAAAAAGTGCTTCAACAATACTAATAACGAATCTCGCTGAACAATGTAGAGCGCTCCTGTATCAGAACCGAATATACATCATAGCTTTTCAGTTTTGTGGCCACAATAATGGAAAGCTCAAATAGTGCATAAGACATATGTCTTGTGCCAGACAGTGGCATGAGCGATAAGCCAGTCACTGCTTAGCCAGCGTTCGGAGCTTCGTACATAGCGTACCATGTACCGCGTACCAGCTGCCATTGTCTTTGTAAAGCATGCTCTACTTCGCAAGATTACGATGGATCTGAGATCGAGGTAGTGTACATGTCCATATATTCGCTTTCAGTGAAAGCTTTGCCTCGAGTTCAAGATTTGAGTTCGACGGCGGCGACCGAAAGCAGACGGCGAGGTTCGACGGCGGTCGAAGTAAATAGCGTACATACGGCGAAAGCCTATGTACGGCGCTATATACTTGCGTTCAGTAGGTCTGTTGGAGGAGGTAACCGGCAGTGATGGGAGTTCTGTTCTGTTACTGTGGCCAGAAAAAACCATGATGCAATGGAGTCAACTGGTCACTGATTATTGCTTTCTGCGCAACATGCACAAAAAATTCTATTCATTGACTTGCAGGTTTCAGTGCAATGTACTCACTTCAATAGTTTATTAAAATTAAATTGTGTAAAATTATTTTTCAATCTTACCTTTCCAAGACTCTGCGTCATGGAATTGGTAGGACATTTGTTTCGACAAACAGGTGACGTCCACGAACAGTAGCAAACGGACAAGTACTTTAGTTGGAAAAAAAAGACCAGGAATTTTTTCGAGACCTGCAACAAAAGTCTCTTTTGTCCGGGACGGCGCCATTGGCGTTAAATCTTTCACCAGAAATCTCAGTTGGAATGAAAAATGTTAATGCTTGAACATAATAACCAGAGCCGAATTCCTCTTCAACGTAGATTCTTCATCCGCATCCCTCTTAGATATTTTAAAATTTCTTAAATGTAGAATCCTTCGAAGAAATTTACCTTAACCAGAAATTTTATGTTTTTACTTTTTTTTAAGCCTACATTTAAGCTAAGCTTTTCTGGTTTCCAAAAGCTGAAAAGTTGGGCAAATGTGAAAAACCTGTATTATGCAAATCGTTACTTTCCATGAATGGTTTTTACATGGCTCTGAAATTGTGAAATGTGCTCTTCTTTCCTGCAAAGCGTTCAAACAAAAAGTTAATGAAAGTTAATGATGAAAATTAAATGATTAGTTTAAAAAACCAATTTATTCGGATACCAAAATATTCTGTGAATTACCTTTAATCCACTTGCTCAGCAGCAGACTTAAAAAATCAGCCAGTCTGGCCTTTACCTATACAGTGGTGGCTTTTCTTTAGCTTTCCCTAGTGAAATCACTGTCAGACACTTACTTAACTTAGTTTCAAGATTTCGAAAAGCTGAGGAGCATGTGCCTCACCGCCACAGTATGGAAGAGTAGACCCTGTAAATTTGGCCCCTTTCAAGGTATCACACTGAAAAAAAAATCTGAAAATTGTTTTTCAATGGATGGATCCATCCGGATCTAGAATGTCTACCCCCACTGTTAGTATTTGCACATTATGAAAGAAAAATTTTTCTTCTGAAACTGCCCTAGATTTGAAGGGAAAGTTTTTTAGAGAAAATACAATCTTGACATCTTGTATGCAGTCATATTTCATTTTGCTTTTATTCAAATATTGTTAGCTACACTTTTTCTATAATTTTTCTACATTCTGTCTGCAGCCAATGTGATTTACATAATATAATAATGAACCAACATTGCAACAATTTTTTTTTTTGAAAAATTTTTGTTTTCCAAATTTAGTATTTTTTTCTTCCCGAGAGAGACGGGGATGGGGTGGAGGGCTGTCCCCATCCATTTTATAGCTTCCTAAAATATTAATAACAGCATTGTGGCAGACTACTCCAGTGTAAAAACAATTTTCATAAATAATATCATATTATAAAAGCATCTGTGTTACAATAGCTTTTATCTTTAAAACAAAAAATCAATATTTTGCACAAATGACAAACCTTCCAATAAAGTCCTCAAGAAAACTAAAAGAAACATGTTGAAAAAAAAATTTCGATTTATCCTGAAATACAGTAAAAATGCGTGTATTTTAAGCATCAAACAACGTAATCGGATAGATCAATAAAGGAGCTCTACAAATACTTTTTGAAGTAATGCCCACTTAATTGTATATTTGACAGATTTCTGTGACATATACAAGCTATAATATTGTCTAATGTCAGTTAAATTCCCGAATGATACGTGACATTTTGAGACATATTGAGGGACTTATAAAGTTCGTAAAGTATCCAGATGCTTCATAAAAAGAAATTTGAAAAAGCGCAAGCACGTTATATTTTTTATGAAAGACAAGGGAAGTGCTGTCATTTGAAACGACCATACATGTTAGGAAATATATTGATGTATATATTTTTAAAAGAGGTGTTAAAGTAATTATTTGCAGGGATAAAATCTCAAAACAGTTTATTACAATTATAGTAAAAAGTTGAATACATTTATGAAAACTGTTTTTCCCTTTCTTCTTTCTCAGAAGCCCTTCCGAAGAAGTCGTAATTTGATTAAAAAAATATTTGAACATGTCTTAGATTATTTACCGTCTATTGTAACTTATATGCATTAAAAATACAATTCTAAAATATGTGCCGCAAACAAAAAATTTTGGCATGTGGAAGCTAAACATTATGTGTAAATGTATTTTTTGTATTGCTAATGATTTACTAGAACAATAATTATTGAAATTTAGCCAACTATTCTTATATTTTTCAATGACGTGTATTAATATTTATCTTTAATTATCAGTATAATACTGCTTATTTTACGTATTATTCCTACTTGTCTACAGTTTTATTTCGTTTATACATTGTGCTAATTTTAATGTCACTTCCTCTTTATTTTTCTCAATGTATTATTTTTAGCACTTAATCTATATTTTCTATATGTATATCTCATTATATATTGCTGCTTATGCGAATTTATATAAGAGATTATTATAAACTAGCCGCCTCCGGCGACCAGTTGGTTCGCCATTTTTATAAATCTTGTTCGGAGAGAATCCTGTTCCTCCCCGGTCTTCCTTGTCACTGAAGTCTCTCAGATTATGGATGGAAATTAAAATTAAGATGGTTACAAACAGGAGCGGCCCTAGGGTAAGTGGCGCCCCTGCTATTGTAAAAAAGACGCACCCTTTTATGCGCTACTGAGTTTTTGAGTTCGAAATGACGCCCCTTCGAAGCCGGCGCCCAGATGCGATGCTTACCGTGTCAGGCTGCCCTGGTTACAAAATTAAGATGGCTAAATGATAAAAACCCACAAAAAGGTACAAATTATTTTCGCCCTATATTCATTCTGAAGAGCTTCTGGATATATTGGCCTTTATCAAAAAAACGGAAAGAAAAAAATAGTAAGAAAATCTGAAAAACTTTCAGATTTTAAATACGGACTAAAGTGCTATATATTAAAAGCGTACTATAATCCATAGGTCTTCCCTATTTTTTTTCCTTATTCCGTTAAGTTGGAAAGTATATCATTATTCATGAGTTTAATTGAACACAATTAAAATTGATATTTCTAACATCCTTTTTCCGGATGTAGCAGACGATAAATTACGCCAAGCGCTAGAATCACATCTTCTCAAAATCGTATATCAACCATTTTATTTTTCGCCAAATTAAAAAGTTGTGCATTTATTTTCGGAAAACTTCCAAATCCCATTTTTCTTTTGAGTATAAAACATTTGATTCCTGCTCTGATTTCAAATGCACAAGATATTTTAGTTAAAAAATAACCTTACAAATAATCTTAAAAAAATCGTTATTCTTTCATTTTTACTTCAAGAGTCTGAATCATTTAATGAACTTGCCAAATATGGCAACCTAGATATACTTAAATTCTCACTTTTCCCACTGCGGGGTTACAATTGCGAAATGGCGAGAGCAAAAATGACCCTTTTGCGACACGTTTATTATCGACTAGCTGCGTGCCCGTTCTTCGCACGGTAGGAAACGAAAATTTTCCTTACATGTGTAATTCGAAATTATTCGTGATGTGGAATTAAAAAAAAAAGAGCAAACTTATTTGACTCTTAATGTAAAGTTTGTGTCATGAGTACTAACCTGATCATTGCAGTATAATGACTCAAAAACTACGTCAGTGTCATTCACTATCAAAAAAGTGGAAAGCTTAATGGTTTGCAGAGAACTCCTGGGTTTCAAAATGTCTTATTTCTACATAATACTGTTTTTTAGGCTCAAGTTGTAGCATTAAATACCTAAGACACTACATGAAATGGAGCACCATTTATTTCTTTCCGAACATGTACCATATAAGGAAAGTATTGTAATCATGAAAAAACTCGACTTCGAGATTTTGGTGTATTTACACGTTTTGAGGTCTCCTGAATTCATTTATGCTATTTTCAAGAGATTTTTTAAAAATAGCTGCGCACCCGCTCTTCATACGGGAAGAAGGGAATATTTTACTACTAAAATCATATCTGCGTGTGACAAAACAGAATTTAATTTTTTAAAAAGTTCAAGTAATCTGCTCTGTTGAAATTACTGCGGGATATATTAACGCAAATTAGAATTACTTTTCATTTAGTTGGTTGTAAGACAACCGTTGAAAAAAGATAACTACTTTTAATTTCATGAAATATTTATTAACGTGGTACACTGCGATTTATTCATATTATCTTTACAAATCTAATAATACTACCTATTACGTACATTAATACTATCTATACTCGCTTCTCCCTCTTCAAGGCTCCCTTAAAAGAAATAGCTTAGATTATTTGGCCTCAATGGGATCTTTTGATTCTGTGGCGATTCTTTGCAATTTACGCATTAGCATAAATAATAATCATTTCACATAATGGTTGCCATTAAGGAAACTCTCCATATATATTTAATTTATACATAGTTTTATAAGATTGGCGTATTTAGCGCCGCAAACCATTTCATCTTACTGTGGGGAGAAAATATCCAAGGGGTGTCATTTTAAATATCCAATAGCGATATCTTTTATATCCTCCATAGTCCTGTCTCCTGAAAAACATCAAACTTTGTAATCTCGAGGAGCTACTTATTCCCATTTTAATTGTGACAGGGCGTTAGAGTTGCAGAGTTTACAAATTTCACGCATTTTTTTTTATTTATGACGTCACTGTTTGACTGCCGTAAAGGATACCCCAGTAGATTGAGGGAGTTAATTTCGATATTTCGCATAATTGTTTTCAAACGGTATCATTAAAACTTTGCGTGACCTTTATGGAGGAACGTAATTCAACGTTAAAATAAAACTATACTCGCAACCTGCATGCGTATGTTAGGCAACGCCTGCGCTAAATTAAATGCCAAAAACAAAAATAATAAAGAGAAAAATTTTAATATATCGCGCTTTGAAACTTTTAAAATGTACATTTTCAGCGCCGTGAAAACATTTCCATTTTTAAATAAGCACCGGATTAAAATACCACTTCTAATAATAATAATCGTGAATTTCTTAGTTTATTTCTACAGTCAATTTTAATCAAAATATCGTTTCCCTGTGTTGAAAATAGAGCTGGAATAAATGAGTTAAAATTATGGCGTAATTTTTACGTATCTTAAAGCATTTGACGTCATAGATCCTCACTTGCGAATTGAAATTCTGATATCCCATTTAAAAACTCGATTGGTTGAAAAAACCCTTTTTTCTAATCCTTTATGTGGCAACAACCGAACATAAATTCTCGTGCCGTGATCGCAATGTAATGAATGGCGTAAGATCGCGTTGATGCTATTAAATTCTAAACATTAGGCTGCATTAAAATTCGTAAAAAATCATCTAATTTAGATAATTTTTTCGTTTTTATTTTAAAAGAGGGAGAAAAGAATGTTTCACGATTTGTCAGAATATCTAAAAGTTATGACGGATAGAATTCAAGATGCGACAGTTTTAAAATTGTTTAACGAAAAAAAATCGCGAAGCAGATGTTTAGTAAAAAAATTCCTAAAAATCGGTAAATCATGTTACGTATTCAGAACAAACTGTTTTTAAAAGAAAATTTCCTCCTCTATCCGATGATACAAATGCCGTTTTGCTGCGAGCGTAATTTCCGCCGTTATTACGAATTAGGTGAGAAAAATGCCAAAAATCGCATAAAACATAAAATTAAAAAAAATCTAGGTCGAATTTTGAAAAAATCGCTTCGAGGTGCACAACTACATATTTACATCTTCCCGAATACCAAATTTGGTGTTTCTAGGTGTAGCCGTTTGTCCGTAACGCTGCCGACAGACACACACACACACAGACACACAGACACCTTCTTTTATAATAAGTAGAGATATATCCTAAAATAATTCGAATTCCGAAAAAATTGCTTCGAGGTATGTCAGGACCCGCTCTGGAGAATTTCCATACAAAATTTGGCAGGTCTACGATCACCTGTCTAGGAGCTACGCGAGACACAGACAAACGGAGTAACATTTTACAGTCTGTTTTATTTATATAGATTATACTATTTGTTCATTTTCTGATACGATTGTACTTTTTGGTATTAGTACTTCTTAGTCTTCGTTGCTCTATCCTTTTTAATCGCATCTTTGACCATGCTGATGTATGTGATCATTTTTTCAATACTTAATTTAACATTATTTTTTATTTTGCTTATTTTTTGTTTTCGTCCTATCTGTTTATACTTTTATTTCACATAGATTCTGTGCAAGTTTTAATGTCAGTTCTTGCTCATTAATTACTGTTTTACTGGGTGTATTATTTTTAGTACCTTAGACAAGTAGGCCAAAGGTGAGAAGAGACGTATAAAAAATAAAATTTACAATTGCCGGGACTCTCATTAGGTGCCACACACAACATATTGTAAATATAAAGAAAAAATAGTAGGATTTCGGTAAGTGGCCTATAAATCTTATAAATCCACTACAGAAATCCGCTTCAGAAACATGTCAACACCACAGACATTTCTTTTTTAATTTTTAAAATTAATTTTGCATTTTTTTAATGTCGAAAGAATAGGAGCAACTTCAATGTAGCTCTCTAAACGATGAAAATACGAGAAAAATACTGAAACATATTTTCTAAAACCAAAGAAGAAAAAAAAAATCAAATAAAAATCAAATAAATAATTACCTAAATTATATATAATACATATATATATATATATATATATATATATATATATATATATTCGCTTTATATTAACTACTTTAGAGCAAATTTCAAGCTATATGTAAAACAAATTTGTAGTTTTTTTTTTAAGCAGTTATCCTCCAACTGGATTAATTCCTACAATGGGTTTAGAAAAATGTTTTCTTTCTCCTGTAAGAAAAACGGGTATTCAGCCAATCAGTTATATGATTCATAAATTAAAATGTTTCCAATTTTGAATCTAAGAATTCGTTTTCATAAACATATTTTGAATCTTTTGTTGGCGTCATATTATGTTTAACGTCATAAACCTCACTTAGAGTAATTTCAGCATTCATTACAAGATACACTCTCACTTTAATTAAATTTTACCTTGCAATAATCGGATAAAATATCACTCAACCGTGATATTTTTGCTTACACTTTCATGGAAACTTCTTCATGCATATTGAATTACATAAATTAACTCAATTTCATAACTTTCTTTGGATAATAATACTTGATTCAATATATTAAAATAAGACAGCATATTGACATTCACAACGCTTTAGAAAAAGTGTTAAAAAACTACTTTGCAATTTATAAAATCCGATATATTTTTGAAGAATAAACAGATGATATCAAATTGCTTCAGTAATTCTTTAGAAAAATCCACAAAAGCAAACATATTCATGAGCTGTCCGATTTTCTTAATATTTCCTGCTCAAACAAATAAATGTTGGCTTAAGAACAAATATCATCTTTCGATCAGGTATTGAAATTTTATTCGATTCAAGCAGATTTTTTTCTTTTATCCTTTTACCAGATAATCAAGCTGCCAAGTAAAGGAGATTTTAAATAAAATATTCATGAGTTCAGCATTTTCTTCAGAAACTATTCATGAGGATGTAATCTGAATTTTTTTTATGCAATCATTTACGAAAAAATCTGGAGTGACTCCACTGGACTTTCCGAACACTTACGATTAAGATCATTACCAAGAATTTAAATAAATTTTAATCGATGAATAATTCAAATATATATACCAAATTGAAGCTCAATCGAATGTACCGTTTAAACGCTAGCGCACTTTCAAGAATTTCTCCCCATAGGCCATAATGTAAAAGAAATCTTTGTCGTAGCCCTGTATATAAACTATGAGTCCTATACACACCAAAATCAATACCGGTCTTGCGATGGTGGTTTATAACATGTATACCCAATTTGAGCTCAATCGAATGTACCGTTTAAACGCTAGCGCACTTTCCAGAATTTCCCCCCATAGGCCATAATGTAAAAGAAATCTTTGTCGTAGCCCTGTAGAAAAACTATAAGACCTATACACACCAAAATCAATACAGGTCTTGCGACGGTGGTTTATAACATATATACACTTTTGGAGCTCAGTCGAAAGTACCGTTTAAACGCTAGCGCATTTTCAAGAATTTCTCCCTATAGGCCATAATGTAAAAGAAATCTTTGTCGTAGCCCTGTAGAAAAACTATAAGTCCTATACACACCAAAATCAATACCGGTCTTGCGACGGTGGTTTATAACATATATACCCAATTTGAGCTCAATCGCATGCCCCGTTCAGGAGCTATCGTGTTCACTCACATACACACAAACACACATACACACACACACACATACACACATACATACATACATCTCGTAAAAATAGCATAAATGAATTCAGAAGACCTCAAAACGTGTAAATACACCAAAATCTCGAATTCGATTTTTTTCATGATTACAATACTTTCCTTACATGGTACATGTTCGGAAAGTAAAAATATATAGATAAGCAATGAAATTACTCATATCATTAGCAACTATATAAGATTTTTCTACGTGAGAGACGTAATATTTTCTTAACTGTAGCATGTGATTTTATAGTAGTTTAGTAATGTACATTTATAAAATCAAAATTGATACCAACTTTATAAATTATCATTTGGAAACGTAAAAATTAGATATTTTTGCAGAATAGTATACTACTATTTTAAATGAGCTATGCCGATATTATATCAAATAATTTTCTTGTTTTTCTATATTTGCTATCTCAAACGGCTTTGATATTTTGAATTTTGGAGTAAATTATCTTTAAGTCTGGATAGAGCAAATGACTAACACATTCTTTGAATGTTTCACCGTTCCATACTTGTAACGTTAATGGCTATTTTTGAACATTAGTGTTTGTAGTCATTAGTCATTCGATCAATTGAGGAAAATTTCATCTAGATGATTTTCTTTTAATACCTTTGCCACTTTTAGATCCACTCAGAAATTAGTGGTTAATAAGGCTTACTACTAAAGACATAATTGTGAACAATTTACGGTATTTGATTTGCTATTTCATTGTTCTTTATTGATGTTAAATTTTATAAATATTTAATAAATAAAGCAACGTGGGAAAAAAAACAACATTTGCATTTTCGAGTGAAGTAAAGTATTATTCTTTAAAAAGTCTACATAAACTTTATATTGACTGTGTAATAATGTGTATTAACTGATCAAGCACTTTATTTATTCTAAACAGACTGTTTAATGAATACATATATTATAGATATAGATTTGATGGATATTTTTCAGAAAAGAAGCAAATTTACTAATCAAACAATGTTTGTGTGCGTAATCTTTTGACGTATGAATACATAACTTCAAAAGGATATAGAGGGAAGCAATATTTTAAACAATTTTAAAATGAATATTCAAAGCATTACTGAAATAACTTGTAATATTTTTTAAACAGCCCTATAAGCTTTTTTAAACTAAAATTTTATATGCCATATGGATCATGGAAGATTCATTTATTTAGATTATTTAGATTAAAACCTGGTACTATTTTTTGGTTAAAACTTTACAATTTAAAAATATGTATATGCTATTTTTAAATTAATGTATTAAGAAAGGCTAATCCTGTGTGCGTAGTAGAAGTTTCAATATGTTATATGGATTTAATGCTAAATATAAATGTAATTCTTTTTTTCAGGGTGTTAAAAAATGATTTCTTCATTAGGGGATTATTGATTTCGTCTTACAGTAAAGAAGTTTATGTTATTTAATTCTTTAGTTTTACATTTCATAAAATACTTTGAGTAACATGTTTCATAATATTTCATGAATATATCCAAATTAATATTAATATTGAACTCGGGATAATTAATTTTTTAGGATCAAATGTTTCCATTTATTAAAAATAAATTCTAAAGACAGAGATCTCGTCTTTCGAAATATTCACACAGAACATGAATCTAACACTCATTTGGATTTTGCATTTTTTTGTTTTAACTAAAAATCAAAAGTAATTTAATTAATTCAGATTCCTTTAATAAAAAATTTCAAGTAGGACTTATTTACATACAGGGAGTACAGCAAACACAGCCTGACTTAAAACTTAAAAATAAAATATACAGCAAACGGCATGCTTATTATGGAGCACGTAAAATTTTGATACAGAAGTTTCGATGTAGTAGTTACTATAGCTGCTAACAGACAGTGGTGTACACAGACTTCCTTTACGGGGAGATGGAATTATGGACTTAATCTTCATGTTAAAGTCGTGTATCTTCATGTTAAAGTCTCTTTAAGTTGAAAATAAAAATGTATGGATTTATGTTAAAATTTTTTCAACGATTCCTCAAATAGCCCTTTGCGTACGCCACTGCTAGCAGATGGAGGTGAGCATCAAAATCAATCTACGATCATCATGAGTAAATAAGGATTCATTCTCTGCAAACAGTCACAACACAATCTCCTCAATGTGTCCACCGTTCGACATAGAATTCCCGCTAACGAATAATGGAATTTGTCTTCACAGCCCGTAATGTCTAACCGGAAGTGGATTCATAATTCACATGCCGCATAAATCGACGATCGAAGCTCATCCAGCGTTTTGGGATGGTTCTGGTAGGCAGTAGCCTTCAATTTTACTTACAGAAAGTAGTCACAAGGTGTCAGATCAGGAGAATATGGAATCCAATTCATTATGAAGGTCTGCGTTTACAACGCCATCTGTCAGATGTTTTTGTAATTACTGCTCCGAAACTTCTGTACAAAATTTTTACAGTCCAAATAATAATCATACCGTTTGCTGCAATCTTTTATTGATCTTTGTTTTTGAGATTTTTTTAAAATCAGGATGTTATTTACTACACACCCTGTATATAGGACATCATTCATTTCCCTTTCAACACGAAAATGTTTCATTTACATATCACATTTAGGAAACTCTGAAACTTATTAGGGCCAGGTGTGGGGTCATTACGACCAATTTTTCCAAACTGCAACCTTGAGAATTTTAAGCTCTTTTGATTATTACAAGAAAAATATTTTTTTCACTAATTAGGGAGAAATTTGTCCTTTTAAGAAAACCTAGTAAAAATTTGTTTCCGTAGAATCCTTTTCAAGAAATATAAGGGAGTGGTCATAAATACCTAAAGAAAACTACAAAATAATAAACGAGATAATTACGAACACCATAGGGGTAATTATGATCACTTCCCTTTTTTTTGTACTTAAGATTACATTTTTTGTTGAAACAACCGACACTACTATTCATGTTTTTGTTAGTTATCATGTTATCAAAGTTACCATTAAGCGTACTAATAGAGTACTAAGTTATAATTTCTACTTAATTAATCAAAGTGACATCTTACAGCCAAAGGGGGTGTGTTGAAAATGGGTCTTTTTATAAAACTATTATTTGCAAGGATTATGGAAAAAATTTAACCCATTTATATCTAGTGTCCCTGTTTTGGGGACGGCATTTTCTCTGTCAGTCGAAAACGTTATTTATTTTTCCTAATCTTTATTCACGAGTATTGAACCTCAACTCCTCAAAATATTTTAACATGACAAGCCAGGATGTTGACACTTCAATTTTTATACATCATGATTTTAAAAGAAATCATCCCGTGTTCAAGAAGTTGACATCAGAAATTTATCTATTATTGCTGGTATTAGCAAATATCGAAGAAACCCGCAAAAATATCTGGGCGCAAATGGGGTAAAGGAAACTGTTAAGTAAATTTTTTGGCCCTTTAAGAACAAATAAAATAGAAATAACAATAAAATAAATGTTACTGTACTTGGTATGTGGTCTATAGTTATGATTATTTATTATCGAAGGGTAATTATTTGTTTTAAAGAAATGCCCATGGTCTAAATTAAATTCTTGTATCTGTATCTCGCTTTTTACTACAAACTCTTATATTGTGTAATTTCAATGTCTTAGAATATACTTCTGGGTCTGATCACAGGCTAAATCAGTAGGTTTTAAGCATTTGAAATTTTTTAAAATAATCACTAACAAAATTTCTATTTTATAATTTATTTTTATGTTCAATATAGCAGGTAAATAAAATATTTTAAATTATTTTTCCTTAATGCTTTCTGTCTAGCGCAAGCATGTGTCTAGGGTAAGCAAGTACATTTTCAGGTTCAAATAACGTTTTCTGCTATGCTTTTGTACATGTTCATAATTACTACACTTTTTACAAAACTGCGGGGTAATAATAACCGTGGATTTAATAATATTTAACTATGTTAGAAAAAGTAAAAACGTCATAAATTCCTAAACACATTAAAAATATACTTTTTAACACGGGTTTCAAGAAAGTTTTAATTACCTTTCTGTGTCCACGAACGTAAGAGAAAATAGCAGATATGTTGCAGAAATACTGCATAATCTCGCGGTTGCATAAGAAAAAAATGCAACGTGTTATGTTTTGAGAATGCACGTACATTCTGTCAGAAATATTCGATTGTTTTAAATTAAAGACTGAAACGTTTCTGAGATATAAATTACTAAAAACTTTCTATTTTGTAGTGCATTTTATATTAAAAACAAAGTTTTATTTCACAATTGGTAAATTTTAACATTATAAAGATACACAAAATCAGTGTATAGCTATCAATATATAGGTACAGTAAAACTTGGATAATTCGAACTTGTTTAATTCGAAATACTGGTATGTTTTTGCTCGGTCCCTAGAAATCTTTTTATGTTATTGTTTGAGAGAATGTATGTGTATTATTTTTTTGGATATTTCGAACATTATCTTCGGTCCCTTCAACTTCCAATTATCCAAGCTTGACTGTATAATAAAAGACTGTGTGGCTCTAAAACTGCGCAACTAAACAGCAGAGCGCAGTGGGAGTTATATGGTATGGAGTTATAGCCCTGAATCTACCATCCATGAAGGACGTTTTGGTTTGGAACAACGAGGAATCTATTACCAAGGTATTGGTGTCGAAACAGATGGCAATAATTGCACAAATGTACTACTAATGGAAACACAATATTTATATGAAAAGAAAGCACGGTATTCTGTAAATACAGCAAAAACTATGCAACCAAGAACCGCTGCATAACAGAAGTTATATGGAGTGGTAGTTAAGAGATACGGGATTAAAGAAGAACATCACACCGGACTGCTAAAGGGAAGCCGGTGAAGAAGCTTGGAACCGCGTGCAAAAATGTACGACACCAGCCAGAATGTCCTAGATTGTTCAGACAGAAGGACGTTTATTACCAGTTATCGTTTTGTACCCTGTATTTCTTTATCGTGATTGATAGAGTTTTTGGCCTGGGAAAGTGCATTCTATGCTTTCGTCGGCCAAGTAAATTAAAAGTACAATTCCTAAAACCCATTTATATATAGGATTTTTTTAAATACTAGAAATTCGACTTAAACATTTAAAAACATCAAGATTTCTAGAAATAATGTCTTATAATTGTTTTGATGTTTTCAAAAAATATAAGATATTTTTTTTTCCTTTCTTCGCACGGGGCTATTATCTAAAGTTTTAATAATTGAATGTCAGAGAAATTTAGTCAATAAAATGTTTATTTTATTGACTTAATATTCATGTAATATACTTCCTTTAAAAAACAGGTTCAGATTAATAGTGTTTTAACTATATAATCAGAATCTCCAAAAGATAACATTTCAGTTCCAAGTAAATTTTACAATGTAATAGTATAACATTGAAAATCTAACGTGTGCCTTTTTTGAATGCGTTTTATGGTATATATCACGTACATCGACAATTAGTAGTTCATTTACAATTACCTTCAAATTACATTTTAAGTAGACCTTCATGCGGAGACTTTAAAACAAGGCTAGCTAAAGCGATCTGTTAGAGCTCTCAACAAAAGACACAATTTCTCTTCCCGGAATGTCTAATTAACTTAAGAGGAGTGATAATTAACAATTTAAATGATTTCAATAATTTGCAACAAAGACGGCTTGTGTTGTTGTCATGCAAATCAAGGGACACATTTCGAAATAACTTCCGGCATTTTAATACCAAAAATTACACTTCGTCCGAAACAGTTTGACGAATTATAATTAACCACGTTTGGTAGATTAACACACTTAGTCGACACAATTGGTTTTCATCTCTTTCCATGGTGTTAACTTTATTTTTGAACCTGACTTTTAGTGGATTTTTTATTCATTAAATGAATGAATCACATGAATAGATATTGGTTCAGTATTTTTAATGAAAAAAAATCTCTGATTTTTTTAAGGATTTTATTATCGCGTGCATCTATGTTCCTGTAGTAATGATATGTTCTCTGTTTTTATGTATCCTTCCTCCTCTTAATGTTTATGGGATCAATTTTGGAATATCTCATCAATATTAAAGATTATGTGATATCCCAAATCCATGTTTATCGTATCGTCTATATCTACTAGTCTATTGTAATCTAATTGTCTATATTAATCCTATATCTATGGAGCGGGCGACAAGTATAAAAAGTTCTAAAACAAATTTTACGCAACAAATGTTTTCTATTTAACTGTAACATAACTTCAACGTTTGTTATTTGAAGAATGTAAGTATTTTAAAAGTATATTTATGTCAACATATATGTTTCAGTGTGCTTGGTTAAAAGTGGCTATACAGTTAGTTTTAGTGAATATTATGCTTCCAAATGCCCCTAATAAACGTTTTAATGAGCATAAATTTTGCCTACTAATTTATTTTTAAACAAATTTAAATAAAAATTTATTAATTAAAAATTTATTTTTAAACAAATTCTTTTATTTTTGGCCAAAAAAAAATGTTTCATTTTATTCAACCTTATGTTGCGCCGAAATAAATTTTTTTTATGAAGAATCTTAAGTCTGACAGCCATGGCCATAGTACTTTTATATTTGATTATAAAAATTTGTTATTCATGATAGAAAATAAATAACATTTGATAAAGTTTAATATTTTTTTTGCCTTTTTTATCTATTTCCCTTTTATCCTCCTCACCTTTAGTGGAAAAAAATAAAACATAATAAAGTGTAATATGTATGAATTTAAAAGTAAAATTATTTTATAAAATCTGACAGGTGTGAAGAAGATGAATTTATTGCATACACACATAAAAAGTAACACAAAAATTAGCATGTTTAGCATTCTTACTAACAGAAAAGTGCCAATGAATAGAAAAAAGCTTGTTTTCAAACCATTTTATTCTTACCTTGCCTTACAGCATTATTACATTACACAAAATTCAGTTTTCTTAAAAAATCTTAGTACTAAAATAGATTACAAAATATACCGAATATTAATTCATGTTATTTTTTGTATGTTCTTTAATCTGTCTCATGGATAAACGAATTTACGTATTTCATAAGGAAATGTGACTATATTTTTTAAAGACACAGAAACGTAATTACAAATAGATCTACTAATGCAGAATACTCTAAATATAAGGAAAACTGCATGTCAAAATTAGTACTGTGGCAAAATTAAAAGTTTATGGTCATTCAAATCTTATGAAGCAAAATAAATTTTACATTTTGTAGGAAAATACAAAAACAAAAAGTAAAAATTTAGGAGGGAGAGATAAAAATAGCTTGTTTCGAAACCCACACATTTTATTTGTGTTAGGAATATCTTGACATCTGGTGAAGCAATATTGTAGAAGTGCGAAAAGCATTATAGTTAGAACGCAGTGTTAGAGTTATACATGGAAACAGTGAATTTGTTTCCCATAACAACACAAAGCACATACATCTTACAATATAAAGAATATTAAATTCTTTTCTGTTCAAGCAAGAAAATTTTTGCTTATATTTAAGCAAAACTTTTCAGTTCAATAACTAAAAAATGTTGTTATTAGGTTATGTCGTTGAAACTCGTTTAAAAATTTCCAAACTTTCTTTTATATGATATTTATGATAATATATTTTTATATTTTACAATGTATAGGTTTAGCGAAATTAAATTCCGCTATTCATAGAACCCTACAGTCCGTTGTACATTTCCGAAGAGAAAACTATTGCAACATCATAAACTTCCGAGGATGCGCTCAAGCAAGGAAGTTCTTCGAAAATTCTACTTCAAAAAATGCCCACTAGGGTGCGCTTTGCATGGTGAAATCATGTGTATAAAATGTAATTTGAAGATATCTGTTATTGAGTATATTGTCAGTCACGGGCGTTAACCCTTTAACGTGCAGTGTTCCCACTCTGGGAACACCAAATTCTGCTGTTTTGACTGTTGCCAGTCACAAAGAATAGATTTGATTTCTATAAAAATATTTGCGGGTGACATAGCTCCACGAGAATCCTTTACTTTTTAGCACGCCATTTCCCGTAAAAGAATTCCCGCGATTATTTTTAACAGCACTGACATCTGCTGAAAAATGAAAGCATGCGAGTACAGCTGGATAGATTGCCCAATGCTGAAAAAGGGGTCTCTAGATTTGTGGCACGCGATGAACATTTCGATCGTCCGCCATCTTGCTGGTAGTTAAGTCGAGCGATGGCAAAGGCTGCCCTTTTTTCAGCATTGGGAAAGGATTGCGCCTCAAAGGGTTAAAAGTACCCTATTCGATTTTATCATTTTTAAGTTATTTGCATTTTTATGTAGATATAAGTAGATAGAAATCAAAGTATCGAAAACGTACGAACATGATTACAGTTTTAATTCAAATAAAATAAGTATTTTTCTGTTATGAAGTGGTACATTAATACGATGAATATTTTACAATTTTTATTATATTGTTGTCTATAAAATTCTGAATCATAACATCATAACTTCTAAAAATCTGGACTGAATCCACTCGACTTCTGAACACTTGATCAAGCGTTTAAATAAATTTGATTCAACTCAATCGAATGTAGTGCTCAAACGCTAGTGCACTTCAAATAATTTGGGTGTATAGATCGGGATGTATAAGAATACTCCTTTGCAGCCCTGTAAAAAACTGTAAGCCCGACGCACACCAAAATCTGAGTAGTATGTAAGACAGTGACCTATAATATTCGTACCTAATTTCATGCATCATAAGGCACACTCGCTAGAATTTTAGCTGCAATTTATATGAATTCTTTTTGCAGCCCTGTACAAAATCTATAAGTTGCACACACACCAAAATCTAAACAGTTTGTATGATTGGGACTTATAGTATACATACTCAATTTCAAATTATTCGAATGCACCATTTATTCACTAGTATACTTTAAATGATTTGAGTCCATAGTCCGCAATGTATAAGAATTATTTTTTGCAACCCTGTGCACAACATACTCCTTAAATTCTCCTTAAATTTTGGAGTGTGTGGTGTTCCACACACTCCAAAATTTAAGAAGGTCGTGCGACCGTGGCCTATAATATATGTACAGAAGTTTCCCTCAATCGAGTGCATAGTTAGACCACTTTCAAGAATTTCGTGCGAGGTTGGTCTCTAAAATATATTCCAAATTTGAGCTCAATCGAATGCACCGTTTACACATCAGCATATTTTCAAGAATTTCCGTCCATAGGCCATAATGTAAAACAATTCCCTTTTGCAGCTCTGTAAAAAAACTATTAGTCCTATACACACCAAAATCAATACCAGTCGTGCAAGGGTAGTCTATAATATATATATATATATATATATATATACCAAATTTGAGCTCAATCGAATTCACCTCTTTGGGGCTATCGTGTTCACTCACATACATACATCTGGTAAATATATCATAAATGAATTCAGACTACCTCAAAACTTGTAAATACATTAAAATCTCAAAGTCGAATTTTTCATGATGATAATACTTTCCTTACAAGATACATGTTTGTAAAATAAAAACTAAAAGAAAACTAATATATCTGAGATTACTGTAACTACTTTCCAGTTTTAATTAAAGTTTACTAAGACTAATTTTTTAATGATATAAGTACCATTCAAAGTAAACAATAATTAAATATTTATAAGGATCGCAAAATTTTATTGAACACTTTAAAAGAACATTAATTTTATAATATAATTCCACATAGTTACACGATGAAACCAAGAAATTTATAAATTATCTGCATTCTGTACAAGTGTGTAGGAAGGTAGCGAATTCTGTAATTCGTAGATGTAAACTCACCAATTAGCATTACTCCATCCTAACTTAATTGTTTTCTAGAATCCTTTTCACGCTTGAGAGTCACAGCTAAATTGCAGTCGTGCTAAATAATTACAATTAAAACACTTGTTTATGGTTAAACGATTTAAATAACTCTTATTAAACATTTGTGCAGATTTCACTTCACTACAAAAACGTAGAGGGATACTCATGTTCATCATAAGGCACTAACCATATTACGTATTTTGTATGTTTAGACAAGACAATAAATAATGACTATCATTCTCATAGAACAGTACATTTCAGAAACGGACAGTTCAAATTAGTTTTTCACCACCGTGAGATGGAAAACTGGCTGGAAATTTTGTTAGAAAACGTAGCTAAAATTTAGGAGAGCAGATGCAGCAGTATATACACTAGCCTCCAAAAGTTGAGGAACAGCTTTTTTTTCGCCTCTTATGCAAATGAATGAATGTAGAAACACCAAATTTTGGTGTGCTTAAAAAAGTTATGCATAGACTGCAACATCGAAGTAAACCACACATAAGTAACCACAAAAATGATTTACAACAACAAAAGAAAAAAAGCAATCTCGCTGGAAAGTCCATTCTTGGAAAATATAATATAGATCACAGTTTAATAAAATGGTAATTATACTTTAATGTATTTTAAATAAATTAATATAATATATTTAATATTTTTAAATACAAATTTAAATTTATAATTTATACATTTAAAATAGTATTTTTAATAAATTAATAATTTAAAATTCAAAGAAAAGAAGTAAATGAGTTTTCACATGGACAACCAAGGCTATTAGTACAAATTTATTCATTCAAAATTTTAATGATTTAAATTTTTATGAGATATTTTCTGAAATTAAACGGAATTTCTGTGTTTGTGAACATTTTTAGAACAAAATTCAGTGCCAGGATAGAAATGGAAGAACATATTTCACTTAGTGTTGAAAGAAAAATAATGTTGATTTAAAAAGATATATTTAGTATATTTAAATTAATACTTGTACTAAATTAAACGCTAATACCTTATCTAATAGTTAAACTAATTGTAATTGGTTGCTTTCCTGCCAGATAATTAAGAAATTTCGAGGTATATTTTAATATGCAGCATTCGCATTAAAATATTATGCGCATTTCGTTCCCTTTATACATTTTTGATTGTAAGCGTACACATTAAAAATATTAAAACTAAAATTGATCATTAAATGACATCAGAAAACACCATCGAAATTATTTTCTTTAGCGAACGGGAAGATCTGAAATGCGTATTGATAAACGGGACATATTTTTTTTTTTTACCAAATGCACTGTTCACATTCTGTTGAATAATAATAAGAAATATTTATTTTACCTATTAAATTTCCTTGTCACCATATGAAACACTCTTTGGATTTAAACAAAACTGCCTTATATAATAATATCTTGACGATGTTCAGTTTGGCGATGTTTCACGGCTTAATAAAAAATATCTTGGCGATGTTCATTTTGCATCTTGGCTTGCATGAGCTTGACTGCGATCTTACGGTAGTAACTGGAATTAATATATTTAAGACTCTTCCGTCACCTTATTATGTTTTAGCAAAAACAAACATCTTATAAAAATACTGCAATATTTTGTATTTTTTGAACTGTTTTTCAAACTGTTGTACTGGGAGGTTATAATGAAACTACCTCTATGAACAGTTTCTGAAGGTGGAAAGGTTGAGCCGATTACCAGCAAATTTGGCTTATGGAACGATATGTGTTTGGCTTTATGGTATACGAGATGTATTCATGGAAGATTTTAAAAAAGTTTTGTTAAAAAAATATTCACTAGTTGCGTTTTGCACTGTGAATTATAGAGATAGTCTTCAACCCAATCCGTTATTACAAATCCGTTAATAAATACTCAAAAGCTATTGAAAAATTATTGAACTTGCTTCGAATTAGCTATTTCCGTTGTTAAGTTTGCTGTTTTGCTATGTAAAGCACCACCTCAAAAACATTTTAAAAACTTTTTTTAATTCCTTGATTTTATGTATAGCCTATTAATCAATTTTTTTTTCTTTTTGCTGTTCAAACATTTATCTGTAGATCCCTGGTTATAGGGTAAGTTTAGGTATATCATCCTATAAATTACTAAATTGTCTTTTTTTTTCTTTTTCGTAGTACAGATCTGTAATATTTTAAGTTGCGATCTAGAAATTTTCTAAATTCTTAAATTAAAAAAGAGGAGGATTAAAACAAATTTTTCCGGTTAATATACTTTAAACTTCCTATTTTTAGTTATACATCTTTTCATATTATTATTATCTGCAGAGCAATTTTTGGTAAAACTAATAAAAAACAGGACAATGGTGATCAATATCTCGTCCGGCAGTGTGATAAGTTTTAATTGTTGAAATTAAACGGTTGAGTACATTTAGAACACATTTTCTATTTACTAATAAAATCCTTTTGTATTTCAATTGCTTCGCTGTTAATAAAAGTAGTTAATATTTCACCATAAAATTGTGCTGAATTAGCTGCAGGGTTTCTAAGGAGTAACTTTGAACCACGATTTCGCGTTTAAACTGAGTAATGGAGCCAAATCATGGTGAAATGCATTTTCTTAGTATGAATGCATCTAATTTAACTCCATTGCATGGTGAAACGTTTAAATACTTCTATTAACTGTGCTTGAATTTGCTTCATTGAGGGATATCTCTGGTTTGTAATTTATCTTTCAATATTATGTTTTAATTTTCATAAATTATTATTAGTGATTTATACAGCTAATGTCATGTATAGATACGAAAAGCTGATAAAGAAATGCTTTATTCTTTTAAGTAATAATCTTAGATAAAACTAAGAGACAAGTAATTTAATAGATAAATAGTGAGCAAATACGAAAGATAAAAATGTTATGTTAAACATTTCTACAACTTTGATACATTTATGCTCTATGAAACGACAAACCATTTTTACTAACATTAAA
This sequence comes from Cheiracanthium punctorium, assembly GCA_038373885.1. Classification (NCBI taxonomy): domain Eukaryota; kingdom Metazoa; phylum Arthropoda; class Arachnida; order Araneae; family Cheiracanthiidae; genus Cheiracanthium; species Cheiracanthium punctorium. The sequence continues at coordinate 460,268 of JAWZYV010019487.1, forward strand.
AATGTTAATTTAATATGTAACTCAATTACAAGCATTTTCTTTGCATTTTCTTTTAAAAAAAACATTATAACGATATTAACGCAATCTAACTATATTCTAAGCAAATTATTCCTTTTTTCACTACATTCATAGCATATATCATGGACATAAATTTTAAAAAATAAAATTATGAAGATTATCTGACTACGAAAATTTTTTTGAACGTAAATCTCAACGAAATTTTTCTTTTCATATTACGCATGACAAAACAACTAACTAGATTACTTCCATCAGACGGATACTTCAAAATTGTATAATGCATTATTAATTCAAACTTTCTGGATGTTTTAAAAATAAATGCAAAGAAAGACCTTCATAAAAGATTAATAATTTATATGCACTCTATACTTAACTGCTTTTGACAGTTTCTTAGAAGATCTACAGATGTACTTTGGTTCGAGAAATAGTTCATAATTAATGTATTTTAAAATGCCTGTCAGTATTATTTTCTAAAAGGTTTTGAAAAACATTCTTTGATACTCTTCAGTATTTCAACTCGCTAGTATATCTAGCGGATCATGAATGTGTTTTAAACAAAATTATCTAGAAATAAATTTTTCATTAAATGGTTAGCGTAGTAACTATATTGAACAGAATTAATATGTAAATCATTTTATATTCTGAAATTAGTCACTCTTTTTGGGATAAAGAATCATAGAAACAGTGTGTATAGCTTTGTGTTTTCTTTGTAAAAGTCTTTTCTGAGAATACAAAATTCATAGATTTTATCATCGAGTAACACTTGAAAAAAGAAAAAAAAATAGCTTTCATTTTAAACATTTTATACTTTTTAAACTCCAGAAGTATTAAAAATTAACAGTTTCAAAGTCAACGTCAGAATTCCATTCTTTTAAATAGGTGTTGAAGACAAGGTATGTTTTCTGCACTAGAAATACTACAATTTTGAAAACAATAAATAATTTACATTCAACTTTCGGATGGAATCCCTTTAAAGATTTATACCTCATCGAGATCGGTGCTAAAATTTATTCACATAATTATTTTACTTCTTGCTGGAAAAAAAAATATTTGGGATGGAAATCTAAGGATTTTTTGAAGTTATGTCATTTTTTTTATAAAATATTTTTTGACACGTTTTTGTGGCCTGATTTCAAAGTTTACAAACAAGACAGTTTAGGAAGTTAAATGGCTACCAAAAGAACTTTTTACGGTTTTGGAATGGCAAAGAAGGATCTGGGTTCATTTATTTGAAATTATTTTTAACGAATACTTAAAGAGTTTTGTTTTGGCGGTAATAAGATGGCATATTGTTACGTGTTTTCAAAACAACCCGCTGTTCTGGGGGTTTAAAATAGTTTAAAATTTGTGTTCTAAGCGTCAAATAGTTAAATTTTGCATTTTCTTGCATAAAAATCGGTTAACTAGAACCCGAGATATGGAGTTTTATGTTTCTCTATTGGTTTCTATAGCGTTTTCTAGAAATCTCGAAAAATATTGGTCCTAGGTCTTCGCTAACCTCACTTCTGGAGACTTATTTTTGGCTCCAAACTTGGCAATATTTCGCCAAAAAGTAACCAAGCTTGTCGACATTTCGGAAATTTGGTCTGTAAAATTGTTTTTCTGCATTAAAATCACATAATAGCCTAATGATTCAGCCGCATTCCTATGACGTAATCAAAAGTCCCGCTTTATGTGGAATCTTGAGAAACTCTTCTAGATGCATTCTTCTAGAGATACATTCTTCTAGAAAGAAGATACATTCTTCTAGAAGCTCCTTGTAGCTTCTGCGTCAACTATAAATACATACATGACAGACCCCCAGTTCAGTGTGTTATCGAGCTTCCGATGAGTACGCTTTTTGCTCTGTGATTTGTGCTATAGTTTGTTTTCTTTTTGAAGCTTTGTTTTAACGTGCTCGGTGTAAATTCTTCATTGCTGAGGCTTTAGGGACAGTGTACGATTTCCCTCGTATATTTCTACTGAATTTTTGCTTGTGGCAGTGCTTTATTTTGTGTGAGAAATACAGCATACTATTATAAGCACGTTACTGTCTGATTGTGCTTGTGAATTTTGTACAGCTGATTGTTCGACGAAGTTCTAGAAGAATACAAGTGTTCCATCCTGGCTAGTGGACTCTTTAGTAGAACTTTCTACACCAACTGGACTTTATACCGACGAACCCAGGAACAAGCAGAGTTTTCTGAAACAATATTCAAAATTTCACTAAATGGAACATATTGTATGACTACTTTAACCATGCTGTGTCCATTTTTCAGATACAAATACTTAAATAATAATTTCATTGAAATTTAGGAGGAAAACATTATTTTTATTTTTATTCATGGAAAATATGTGGATTGCCAGCTTTCTCTGAACGAAAAAAATAAAATGGGTTAATATTCTATTACTAAGTTCAGCTGCGGGAAAAAAAAAACCGCCCACTTGCTCTTTATTTGACCGTTGTTCGTCGTACAGCAAAGTTATATATACCGTTAGTATGCAACTAACGTATATTTTAATATTAATTTAATTTGCATAAGAGACCGTCTTCATATTTAATTCTGCATTAGCTACGTTTTTCTCAATGGCAGTAATCCCTTTTGACTTTATTAAACGGAAGAAAACCTTCAAATTACCATAAATATAAAATTTTCACCAATTTTCTACGATTATTTCCGGAAATACTGAGATTTTTTGTTTGCTCGATTTTAAGGGACCTTCTGCAAATTGAAAAACGCTATTTGTAGGTTCCGAACTTTTCGCTTTTCATTAATTTCGCTCGCGATAGTTAAAAAGAAAAAAATATTATTTACAGTGAAAATACTGTCTCTAGTCTTAAAGTTTTCTGTACTAAGAATCTCAAGGGACGAAACTAGAATATTTAGTCCGTGATCCAAATGCACCTTGACTCCAACACTATATTCGTCCATATACATGATTTAAAGAAAAAAAAAATGCAAAACGATTGCTTACGATTTTGAAAATTTTTCTAATTTAAAATTGTTATTGAGTATTTGAAGCTTCTCTTAGACAGGTGAAATGGTGCCAGAAGTGAGAATCTGTTCTCTGCTCTTCTGACTACAAGCATGCAAGTTACTCAGCTACGGTCGAACAAGAAGAATGATTTTGTGATTCAAAATTTATTTGTGTGACTTTCATGTAAAAAGCACAGTTAGGTTTTTGTCGCCCCGATATTATCACCGCGTTTATTACTTCATTTTCTTCATTCAATATTATCGTCTGCAGCGTGCCATATTTTTTATAAGATTTTTGGCGGTATTTTAATTTATAGCCAGATGAAAATTTAGACAGAAAAATGTGATTTTTGAATGTTTGATAAAGTATGGGGAAGTCCAAAGACCATGCTTCAGATATTTAAAAAGGTCAAATTCATACCTGGAATGCTGAGGATGTTAGTTTTTCAGAAATAAGACGTTGTATTATAAGACATACATCTACTGCATCTAATTTTACGCATGGAAAATATTTTATTTGGTGGGAAATAGTAGCAGACGCAATAACAGACGCTTTATAGAATCACCATCAAACTGTAAAAACCTTCAATTTATTTGCTTTAAAATTTACTATTTTGTAATACCGATAACTTTTACTATTTTTGTGCAAAAGAAATCTAATTTTTGTTTTTTTATGCAATTTTCAGAAATAAAATGTCACGTAATAAATTAATATATATTCCCCTAACTCATGAAAATAGTATATTTTATTTGATATAAATTAAACTACTGAACGTATAAATTTCAAATTTTGCAAAGCTGTGTAAAATTACTTTCTGCATCTATTTCTATTGAAATTTGGCTAAGTTGCTATTCATATTTTTTAAATATTAATTTAATGCATAATTTATATTAATATTTTAATAAAATTTATAATAATAGTAAATTATGTTTGGGTAGTTTAGTTCTAATGGTACGAATAAAATTCAGCTTCTTATTATCAATATTATATGAGATACGAATTAAAGTATGAAAAAATATTTTAACATACGGGGAGGCGATTTAGGAAGTTCATAACTCACTCATTTTCAGTCCAAATTTATTGAAAGTTGGTATCCGGGGTTAAAATGCGCTAAATTTTTGAAAAATGAAGTGAAATCTAGGGGTTGCTATTGGGGGAAAAAGTTGGGGTGAAGTTTAATGCCCTTATGCAAATTTCCTGTATAGCAAATTAAAGTGCCCGTAAATCGTAAAAGATTAGTATACGTAACGTTGCTGCACGACGAACGACGGCCGAATAAAATACAATAGCACGATTTTTTTTTTCAGCAGCTGTACTTATAATCTGTAACAGATTCAAGTTATTATATAAAATGTCTCATTTTAGTTACACAATTTGCATTTCTGAACTTTAAAACTTTTTTTTTTAATTGTAAAGAATCATAGAAATTAATCAGTCAGCTAATTATTTTGAAATTACAGTCATCTAGTAAAACCTACGCGTTTAAAATGAAGCTTCATCATTGTAAATATACTTTCCTGCAAACATATTTATAAAACTCTCCTGCCCAATAAATGAGTAAACTGGTAAAAAATATACACGTTACACATTTCAAATAACTGCACACGTAGATGTTTACATTAATCTTCCAAATATATGTTTTGAAAATTATTTTAAACAGTGTAACTGAATTTGACAATGGCGAAACATTAAAAAAATATTTTTAATGTAGAGTTTTGCATTCGAGAGAGAAAATTGGAATACAAACAGACTGTTTCCATAATTCATCACATAAGTAGAGTAGAAAGGATAAATTTCAGTCATTCTTGTGTCTGTCGTTGTCTTGAAGTAAATTTATTCATCCTAGATAATTGATAGGCAAACAAACAGTTTCAGAAAACCGTAGGCAATTCTTGCGTTTTAGAAGAGAAATGAGTAGAATACATCTTTTTATTGCTGTATTTTATATGTTTTTGCTTCTTGTAGACGTCAAATCTATCAAGTTAGGAGTAGTACTTGGATTTGGAGATCTTCTGTAGATAATGTATTTAGGCCATTCTTACAATTTAAAGAGAACTGCTTGTACGACCACTAGGCATAGTACAAATAATCTGCTCATATTTTTGGTAATTTAACTTTATCAATTTTTATGATGTCATGGTAGTTTATTTTTGTACTCATACATCACCATTGCAGAACTTCGTTCTATTAGCTTATGTAATTCAAATAAGTAAAGTTTTCCCATTCCAGTGCTTTTTACTTTCAGGAAAAAAAATAAATAAATACATATCGAAAAATGTTTTTAAAACATGTCTTAAGTCAAATGAAAGGGAAATTATTTGCAAGAACTACTTAAGAATGCATAATTTATGCAAATAATTCCGATCATCAACGTTACTTTTAATAATTTAACCCGTAAGCAGGCGCGCTGGGGTAAATCTCACCCCAGCGACATTTTTTCTTCGTAAAATGGGAGAAATTTTTTGAGGACAAGTTTGCCCCGTCTTCTACCTTTCAAAGTTAAGGTCTAGTTGGGGTGGGTGAAGGAATTTCGTTTCTTTGTTATACGGAAGGGAAGAAAATTCCACTTTGGGATTAAATACTCCCGTGAGACTAACAACGTTTCATTACGTTGTTAACGTAAACTAAACGTGTGTTCAGACTAGCGTTTTTATCGTTCTTCTTGTAGCTAATGTCGCAAAAATCATAAGCACAAAGAAACAGAGCGTTCACACTCTGGACTTTAAAGTTTTGTAATGACGTATTCGCATCGTCTGGTGAAACGAAAAAGGGTTGAGTACGGTGCATGCGGGAAGAATGATTGATGATCCTTTCCCCACCTTGAAAACTTATTAACAAAAGACGAGGGGGAATCATAGAGACGTTAGGCACGGATTTGGAAAGAACTTAAATCCCAGAAAACTGGTTTTATCGTCGCTAACTGACGTCATAACTAAGACCCATAGCTACAATAAGAACTCTAACGACAATAAGAACGTAGTCTGAACGCACCTTAAGTATAAACTAAATGTAAATAAACTATAAATTGACGTTACACTACTGGTATGTTTTGACAAAAGGCTATTAAATGAAATTAATATCATATTAATAAAGTAAGTAGTGTTTTTAGGTATAAAGCATATCATATGCGATTTTCTTCTCACAAAGCATGATATTTAAAGAAACTGCCAGAAAATCTCTAAATAAATATAAAAAGCACGATTTCTTCCCATGAAACGTAATAGAACTGATGTATTTTACGTTATAAGTCCACAAATTTGTTTTTAAAACGTTTTTAGTCAAAAATATAAAGAAGACAAAATGGGGTAAGATTTACCCCATGCGAGTGCTTAAGTTACAAAAGTAGACGCGCCTGCTTACGGGTTAAAAACTTTTAGCAATTGCGTATCGTTTTCGTTAATTAATTTTTTTGTTTATTACGTTTCTGATGTTTCTTCATTCGTGTCCAATTTAACAATTTTCGTATATTTATTATGACATTAATCGAATTTTATGAAAGAAATAGTTCTTAACTTCCATTTTATGAAATGCATTCATCTTGCAATGAAAGTTAATTTGTAAGCGGAATGAAAGATACAGTATATGAAGATCATAGTAATTTTGCTTCTGTCTTTAAGTGACGCATTCTTAATTAATCATATTAAATATTTCATTCAAATTTAACGACATTTATTCACAAAAAAGATTTTTTTCAAAAACTGGGAAAAATTAAAGATATAAAAAAGTTTTGATTCTTTATAAATTCAAAATAATAATAGCAATAATGATAATTATAATAATAATACAGACAAGTTTAAAAATATTTTAATGAAGTTTTCGTATAGTAAATTTTGAACGAGAATTCATATTGTTCAATTTAGTGAGATCTGATGCAACGCGAAAAAATTGGAATGTGAAATAATGAAATTGGCATTTTAGTTTCCTACTGAAGCAATCATACTTACAATTGCAGGAATTATTCTTATTGAAAGGAATTATTTAAATATTTTGACTTTAATAGGACATTTTTAAATGTGTATTGAATCTTTATTTGAGAAACTTAAAAACGTGAAGACGCAGAAAAATCCTATCGGAAATATGCTACTGAATACAGTTAGGGGGGTTGTAACCACAAATGCTTGATGTGCACTAAAAGAGGGAAGGTAACATTTCTCAGATTTTTTTTTACTCTTTATTTTTCGTTAAATTCAAATTTAAGAGTACTTCTGTTGCCTCCCTATTCTGGCTGACCTTAATGGCTACAGTTATAACCTACATCCATGTAAACGAAAGCAAATAATTTATACATGTTTTTAAAACTGAATTGCAGTGGCTAAATAACATCACGAAGAATGTCAGATTTTTATTATTAAAATACGTCTTGGTTTTCAGCTAACACTAAACAAATAGCACTATACCTCTAAATCTTTTGATAATCCAGTGCTAAAGTTATGCAACGTTCTAAAAACAATACAGTACTTTTGACATGAGGATAAAAATGAATTTTAACTATATTTTCCAAAGTACACGGTAATTGTTTTCTGCCTCAGTATTTTTAATTTTTTTCCGAGAAAAATATAATTGCGCTAAAAAAATACACTGTCTCCATTAAGTTCGAAACTGTAAACCATAATCTAAATCCCAGGTACATATAGTGGATGTAATGTTATTATTTATTACCAAATTTAACATTTCTGAAACTCATGGAGGTCATAGTTACAATGACTATAATGTTCTAACACATGAAAATCGTTTAATACATCATAGACACACTTTCAATTTACAACATATGATGATCATCATACCAAATGGCAAACATTGCTGGCTTTATTCATTTTCCAATTCTTAAACAAGAAAAAATGATCTTATATTTTTAGATCATTCATGGTAAATTTATGTGTGATAATTCTCCAGTGAGTACGGACACGGGATTTCCTGTTCTCAATAGCATATCTCAACACTGTATATCTCTCTTGATGATATCAGAGGCTTTTTCTGCCACCATCATTATTGGTATGTTAGTATTTGCGGATGGTACTTTGGGTATTACAGCACCGCTGACAATCCTCAAGTTTTGGACACCGATGACTCTGAAACAAGAGAAAAACTGCAATATTAATATTTTCTTTTTTTTATCCAAACAGTATTATGTTTTAGAATTGGAAGAATGTTAGAGAGCAACGTGAAAAGTGTTTAAAAGAATTGCCTTCCATCTTCGAGGATTCGAGTATAAATGTCTCTTTACAGAGTTTTTCATCGGAAATTGTCCTGTAATAATTCATCGAATGGGATTAAACTGGCAAAATCTGCAACAGGTATCCTGATAGAATGCATATATGCTAAGATACATTTTCAGTGCATTTTTTTAATAAAAAAGGGTATTTTAAATCGATCAGACAGTGTTTCAGTTTGAATTATTTCTTACATTTTCTCCCAAGTAGCTAATATCTTATCCGTTAGACATGTACAGAGTTCCAAAATACTTTAAATCAGTAGAAAAAACTATTTCAGACTCTTTAATTCGACTATTAAAAAATGAATAAACTAATGCAAGTGCTTCTTGACCGGGCGCGCTAGAGAAACTGGTGGCTTCTGTTCAAACCTATTTGACAGATCTAAACATTTTACTGGCACATTCACCAAAGCACAGCTTTTAAGTTACACATGTCTTAATACTTTAATCAAAATTAAGGTGAATGAATTCTTTTTATATTATTATTATTATTTTATATATATTTATTGAATAGAGCAGATAGAAAAATCAATGAATGGTTAGATGTGCTGCACTATTTGTAAATATCGTAAATATGAAATATTGTAACATTAAGCCAATCAATAAACTAACTAAAAGTGTTCTAAAAATAGGACACGCGGCTGTAATTGAGCGAAATGAGAAAAAAAAATTAAGTACATTTTTTACAGTTTTTTGTATGAAACCGTTCGTAACAATTCCTTTGTGCCTGAATATAAAGATGATTTAACTTTTGGCTTCAAATGGCTTGACACGTCCGTTATATTCTCTAGAGATTTTCTGCCATCTGCAGAACAAAAATGATAATGCTCTGCCATCTTGCATGTATTATTTGTAACACACCAGTTTTGGTGTTAAAATTCTTGAAAATGAAGAATTTAGAGCAATGCAAAGATGTGTTCTAATATTAGGCCGTGAGGGCCGAATGGGTTAAGCTAGCCATGCCCCCCTTGATAATGCTAAATGAGTAACGACTTTGCTGCTTTCGGTGCATAGCTTATTTCTGAATGACATTCGAACACAAATAAAGATACCGTAAATTTCCGTCTAATCCATTTTTTTAAGTAATATTTTTTCTAGAGATTGTACGCCATGTCATACCGGAGTTCTGGATCAACAACTGATCGCGAATCGTTACTGGCACCCATCCTGGCAGTTCCAACAAGATGATAGACAGAAATAATTTTCTGTCTCGAAATACAAGCAAAAAATCTGTTGATATTCCTGTTGTAAAACTTCTCACACACAGAAAACTCATCTTTCACGAGTTCCAGCTGAAGATGCTGCATTGCTGGATGATTTGCCACGGCTTCGCATGCTCTCAATCCTGTCGGAGAAAAGAAAAAAAAATTAATTTGGTAAAAGGAAAATTCCATTCGGAGAATACCATGAAAACTATCAAAAATTTAAATTGCTGCTTTGAATGCCTTATTAATGAACACTTGAAAATAAATTTTTAAACATTAACTGGAAAACGCATGGTCAAACAGTAGAAGGAAATAGAGTGTGTCAAAACAAATAGTGAATTTTGAAGCAGAAGTACGTATCCGTAACTGACGATCTTATGGAAATGAAATGAAATGAAATGACATGTGGGATTACGGCCAATTATCTAAGAGAGGGATCTAGGCCGGGGTGGAGTCGCCTACCAGGGGGGACTTTCTAAAGTATCTTAACCCGTATTTGCGCGAAGTTTTGGAGAAAACTAGGGAAAACTTCGAACGGCTAGGTCGACAGACGAGACCTGGGCTGCGTTCTTATGTTGGAGAGGCTATTTATCTTGCAAATCTATGAATTCTTGTGCGTATGCAGCATAACATGCTTCATAACTGTATGTTTTACAATACGAATAGGTAGAACGCAGTTGCCGTCGCGTAGCAGTATACTATTATTATTTCGTGTAGCAGTATACGAAACATTACTAATCAGCATACGTTACATTACTAAGAAAGGTACATAAAAGAACGCACTGCTTACAGGCTGTAAGCTTAAATTTATCTTTTCACAAAACTGCTCTTGCGGCATAAACCTCCGTGTGCATGCATACTATGTATATGCATGTATGTATGTATGCCCAGAAAGGTTATAATTAAACTTCCCCTATGAGTATCGTTCTGCAGCAGAAACAGGTGAGCAATTTGCCCGAATTTTGGTTTATGTACTGTACACAAGATGTGTTTAAGTTTTCTAGAAAGTTAATTTTAAAAATTTCCACTAGGTGACATTAGGATTTTTAAAATGTCCATGATACTTTGCGAACTGAAATCAGTTCAAAAAGTGAGTCAATTCAATTAATAAATGCTCAAAAAATTATTAAATAAAATTTGAAATTGTTTGTACATTTTAAATTACCCATTTCCATTGTTAAATGTACTGTTTTTTCAAGCAAAGCTCCACCAAGTGGACATTTTTTGGACTTTTTCCTCAATATTCTTTGAGAACATTTCATTTATTACCAAATTTGGTTACAGTCCGCTGACCCGTTTTAACTGTACAGCCCTGTTTAGAAGAGAAGTTTAATTATAAACACTCTGTATATGTATGAAATATAATAAATACTTTCATAATAAATTGAATAACTTAAGAATTATTTGGGATTCCGTTTATACTCGTTGAATATCTCAATTTACTTTAAATAAAAAAACATTATATGCGAAAAAGAACAAATTATCAGAAATTACAGATACGGGGTCTCTATTTCCCGCCACAATTCTTTTTTGGATGCCACACAGAGACTGGTTAGTCAATGGACAGGTCGAACTGCCAATCAAAATTCCAAGCCCATTAAAGTTAATATATCATCCTTGGCCATCAATGGTTAAAAAAATGTTCCTTAATTAAGGAAGAGTCATTATTGGATATAACTCGAAATACGACTGCATACGACTGCCCCCTATATAATACCAATAATAGAAAAATATACATTCATGTAATCATTGTTTTCTTCCGTAATTTGTAAACAACCCCATAAACATGATCTTCCGATGTGATTTTTTCTTTTCGAGAGTCATTGGAATGTGGCCTAAGTCAACGTATACTTATTTTCAGCCATTTTATATTGAAAGGCTGAAATTTTATGCATCACCTGATTAATATATGCATAGTACATTTTACTAAATGTTAATTTTTTCGTACGGGAGCTGTGGTGGTGGCTTGGTAAATTATTTCAGCATATTCTGTTTCATTTTAATATTTGTTTTCTGTTATTTTTAGGAGTACGGGCCAGGTAGGTTTTTTTTTTTTTTTTTTTTGGTATTCACAACGCACTATGTTCGATTTTCCATTATACGATTAAGAACTTAAGCTTACCACGGGCTAACACCACAGGAGCCATACAAAATTTTAAATTTTGTATTTATTTAGATCCAATTTCCAGAATATTTTAATCCATGCTATAAAATTCTATGCTATTAATTATGCAACATTGTAATCTATTACATACGTATATGATCAATATTTGAGGAATAGAAACTTAAGTAGTGTTTTTATGACACCCTGTATATATCTGTCTAGTAGTTATAGGTACAGGTACAGTCTGATAGATTCTTGCAATTAAAAGTTAGACATAATAGAGCTTAATACATATTGAATACAATCGCCTAAATAAACAAATAAATAATATAAAAATGTTTAACCATGCAATAATCAAGGATTCGAAAACAGTTAAGTTAGATGTGTGCATCCCTAAAGAAATTGATGCCCCAGTATAAAACCATGTAAAAGCACTCACCTTTAACCACATCTCTTACATCTCGTCTGTCTTGGTAGTAGTTTGGATTGATATTAGGCGGATCGAACGGATCTGTTGAATTCAAAGTGACTTCCCCGCGGCTGTAAGGTTGAAGAAGCGATGATGCACAAAGCAAAGCTGGCTTTATTGGCTGAACACTGCCAGATTTAATCTGAAATATTCGAACTTTAAAGCCTCGTTTTCAATAACTTTTGCTTTTTAACTAAGGTATTTAACTGAGGTAACTAAGGGTAAAGCTTGCCTAACATCAAATACTTTCCTAATTACGAATATTTAACATTTTCGGTCGCGCAGTCGTTGTAAAGAGACATTGGCTGAGATTCCGACAAGCACATGCTGAACGTGGGTCTCCACGAAGACATTTAGTGATAAATAGCAAAAATCAAGAATGAGATCATTAGGGGATTCTATACTATCAAACTTTTGTAAAGATAAAATCTTTTAGCATGACTTTCGATTATGCATTTGGATATGTGCAAATATGATTGTGTTGGAAAATGCTCTATAATAACTGCACTTGATATGATGATAATAACTGCACTTGTTATATCTTTCTTGTTAGACTGATAGACACACCTCTTACGAAGCAAAATAAGACACCGTTAGCAAAATAAGAACGAAGCTTGATCAAGATCATCGGTTTATATCAAATTATTACTCATTTTAAACTTTCATCTTTAAATCCATTTCATTCAAGTGCACTGTGTCTTACCTAAATAAATCTACCGAGATTTTATACCGTAACTCGGCACGAAACAAATCAGTAAGAAAAAACAAATGTGTTGGAATACATGATGTGGTATGCCCTTTATCAATGCCATCAATATTATCTCAGCGCTCAATGATGGCTGCCTTCAATTCTGCTACAGACTGAAACGGGCTGACATTTGCATATCCAGCCCTACTGAGGATAACCCAGGTATTTTATTAGGGATTAAGATCACCTAAAAACGGCGGAACGTTTCATGATATACACCGCATTATCAATGGGGATATTGTCTTGTCAGAAAACCAAACTTCAGTCGCCAGTTCTCCTTGTAAATTCCAGTAAATGGGTTTTCTAGTAATAGGCAGCTTTCATACGTCTTAAGGTAAAAGCCAGGTTAAGTTTACCACCAGATAAAATTTCTCTATACAGGTTCATTAAGAACCCTTTTAACAAGCATGTAAGAGGTTATAGAGGGGACCAAAACGGTTCAGAAACACACAAAAATGTGAGGTCAGAAATGTCATCTTCAAGTACCTGTTAATAATCACCTTGGAATTGGAATCATTGTGAACTTAACGACACATGGTCCGTAAAAAACTAATGGATCTTTCACAGATAGTAATTGATTAAAATTGATTACTAACTGGATTACTATTAAAGTAGGGATTATATATTAATAACAGGATTGATTGTTAAGTCTATTATTAAGTTAATTATTAAAGTGATTAACAGTTGATTATTCACAGGTAACTGAAAGCAATCTTTTCCGAACCCACATTGTTATATGATTCGGAACCATCTTGGTGCCCTCTACCACACCTTACGTAATTTTTGAAAGAGTTCTGAATTACCCTATATTACTTGAATCAGTGTAGTCCCTAATAATAAATTTTGATTATTTTCGCTTCATTGAATTTCCAATGAATTTTATGATGGACAGCCAAATATTTGAGAAAATGTTTCTATACTAGTATCTAAGGGTAGTTCTAATTAAATATTTTTACTTAAAAGATAATATAGTTTTTCATAGAAAAAATTATTGAGAACTGCATCTTTAGAAAAAAAATCATCTAATATTCGGAAAAGGATCTTTTAAAATATAAGGAAAAATTATAAACTCAATCATAAGTGTAAAATAAGGAAAATATGTAAATCAATGAAAATATTTTTGAAGTTAAGGAAATTCCGATGCTTTATACTGTCTATTCATTTTCAAAAATGCATGATTGTAAGCTAATTTTAAAGCACTATACTGAAATCGAAAGTATACTGACAACCTTTAAGGATATTCCAGTTTTCCTATAGCTAAAATTAACCACTTTTGTTCAAAGAAATGTATCATGGTTATACGACGTGGGTCAGAGATAATAACAAGAAATTTAGATAATTGACCGCCCTGTAAGATAAAGCCCTTTTGTACTTTATGAATATAATGGGTTGGGCTATGTTCGCACGTTTTCTCCCTCCACCCCCGAAATTCGAGATTTAATGTTTTAAAAAAATGGTCTAGCATTTATTATTCAAAGTTAAAATTGCTTGCTGAGTCACACCCAATGACAGTGCCAATTCTTCCTGACTTTGACACGAATATTTCCAATTCTGCCTTTTTGAAAGCTATGGCAGTCTCCGACGTGAAAATCAGCGTTCTTGAAGCACTGACACCACTCACGACACTTTCTTTTATTAATAGTGGTCTCACCATAAATATGTGAGAGCATATTGATGCATAAAATTAAAATCTTGCAAATGACGAGGTTTTGTCTAGTAAACAGACTTTTTCAATCGATAAAAACTTTATGATTCAGGTACAAACCGACTCATGTTTTTATGGGGTAATACTGAAAGATTCCCAATTTTATTTCATGATGTCTATGGGCTATTTATTTCGACCATTACTTTGCAGTTGAAGCCATTTACAAGAAAATGGCTGGAATTTCATTGCCAAGCGAAGTTACAAGAAAAAAAAAACTTACGTCATCGGCGCTTTTTGGCTTCGCAGTTTCGTTCAAGTTTGCAAAGTCAACAAAGTATATTTGTTGTCTGGGGAAGTCCTTTGACGCAGAATTCGAGTGCACTCCATCGAGAAATGCCAGGACAATATCTAAATCCGAGGTAAGGGGACCTAAATAGTAGATGTTGCAATTTAAAGAAAAGCTTTTATACAATACAACTGAACAATTTATTTTTTAAAAATGCCCTTACCAATGCCCTTATAAAATGCCTTTTTTAAAAAATGCCCTTACCCCTACGAATTTCTTTAAACAACGCGAAAACGCATACCTTAAAACTGAATCCGTATTTCTTTAAATCCGAATCTACACTCTACAAAAAATTCAGTGGATTACTATGAAATACCTTGGAAACAAAGATGTCATAACTTAGTATTACTGCTAAATAAAGCCGTGTAAATCAATTGACATACATGGCTTTATTTAGTAGTTATACTAAGAAAAGTTATGGCATCATACTAAAAAAGTGATGGAATCCTTGTTTCGTAGCGATTTCTTAGTTTTCAACTGATTGAAAAGAAACTTTTTTTTTACAGTGTAGCTTTTGAAAAATGGGCAAAATTCCATAATAATGGATGTAGACAAATCAAGGACAGAGTAGATGAACATGTTAAGTGACATTAAAAAAAATATAGATTTCTGGGATGAAGAACATGTTAAAGACCGTATTATATATTAAACGTATATTCGTTCTGTCAATTATTATTATAAGCCGTTTTCAGTAGAAGTTATTATGTACGCAAATTAAATAAGGGCATTCTAGCTCTTTACAGCTGATTATTTTTTATCTAATTGTCTCTTAAGAAGTTCAGCTGCTTAGCTCTTCAAATGAGGGTAGTTATAGGACATTAGATAAATTCCCTTCAAATCGATGTGTAATCTTGTTCGGTTCTATATATGCAGAGTCGTAACTCTATTCTTTAAAAAACTTTTGCTTTTCCGTATTTCTCTGAATTACACTTGGCAGGCGGTTCATTACATTTGTGCATTCGGAAAGAATATAGACTGATTCAACAAGTTACTAGAACATCGCAAGCGGTCTGCTAGTTTCCTCTCAGAAAAATAAAATAAATAATGAAGAAAGTGCCGTCAAACATGCCGCTTTTGATATTTGTGCAAGTTCTAAGATTTCAAATCTGCGACTTTCGGACAGTTTGTAAAACTATTCACCTCAAGCACTTCACAAAAGTGCGAAGATTTCAGGGGGGAAAAAGTTTTTAGAAAATATTTTAGGCAGTTTTTTTTTTTTTCTCCAGAACATATCGGAACAGTCTTTTTTTCTCCGTACATTAAACATATGCAAATTTCAGCTGAATCGTTTTAGAAGTTTTCATATGAAAGAGTAATAGGCAAATTAATACAAAATTTTTGATGTCAGTACAGAATGCCGGATTCTAGAGCACAACATGGTTATTTTTCATTCAAATTTTTTTTTTAAAGTACCTTGAAATACATCATATTTACAATAATACTTTTAATAACATTTTTAAATATGAATATTTCTGTTGATATTTTTCTTGTACAAAAAATTTTATCGTTAATAGTTTATAATGGAAATCAGAGATTAAATATATTCCTGCATGAAAAACAACTCAGTGGCATGTAAACATATTTACAACAAAATATATAATAAAATGCATTACCTTTTCTGTTAGAGATATAATCTTGTATATTTACAGGATTTGCAATTTTCACTACAATTGGTGTTACAGAATCATTATTTACATTATACGTCAGCACTCCTGAACAATGATCCTGTAAGTTTTTGCCCACTGGTAAATCAGCTATAACGTCTATCTGAAAATCATGTTCATTAACATAAGAATATCGTTACAAAGAGCATGTTGTCATGTTTTAGTATACATTACTAAGTATTTCATAATTTTTAATGGATCTGTTGCGTAAAATGAGATATAAGAAATAATGCATGCATCAGAATTGAAATGCTCTTATCTTTCTAGCGCATAATATTTGAACACACTACTGACCGGCAATATCACAGGCACGAGAAATAGAGGGAGAAAGCTTAGCACGTGATTTTGACGGGAGCGAGGTTAAGGGGTCAAATAGATGCATGGAAATGAAACTTCTGCACTAAATTCAGTAGTTTCATAGTCAACTGTTATAGAAATTAAAGGTGGTTATCAGTATATATGAAAGAGAGCCGTTCGAAAAAAGAAGTAAAGACAAAAAGAGATAAACTTCTCTTTACTTCTTTCTCTCCAATAAGTTATTTAATTTTTGGAGTGAAACATATTGTATCATGTATTTTATAACCAAAATCTGGCAGCTGCTTACTAGATTGCTTTAAGCCTGTTAACGACTTTCTTAGACTTTTCCCAAGGTGCTGAGGTGCGTTGCTCGCTTCAGAAACTAGAGTCGAATTCGGAACTCAAGTTAAATATGAGACGGACTGGTCAGGGGTTTAGTTGGTTTTCTCCAAATGTAACTTGAATACGCGTTAGAGCCCGTAAAAAGTAATCTAACTAAAGCCTCTCCCCTTTCGTGCAGGGTTGCCATAACACAGATTAACACAAATATGATAAGTAGAGAAGTAAGACTAGCTATTCTTTGAAATTCTAATCTGCCTTATTATTTAAGCGCAGTTAATCATTTAGTTTTGTGCAGCATATCAATTCATTTACAATATGTTGAACTAAACAAAACATTAGCACAACAGCCACTTGGGTGCCAAGGCCTCCGCTGCCCATACACGCCTTCCCGACCAAGGGCTCTGGGGCAAATAACAAATTTTTGCTAAGTCAGAGTAAAAGTAATAATGAACGAAACATCGTGAATTGCAAAATGCAATACAATGAAAACTGGATCGACACTTTAAAATGATATAAAAGGACTGTGCCATTGTAAAAGTGTTATTTTTTTTTCGAATTAAAGACTTTTAAAGGTAATTTGATTTTTTGTATGGCACAAGTGCATAAAACGATCTACGAAAGAAATTGTTTTTAATTTAATGAAACAACCTAATAAATGCACTGTAACTTACACAAGAAGAGGTACCCAGCACGCGTTTCTTGCAATAACTGATTTTGGTTGTTTCTTGAAGAATAGCAGTGACGAATAACAGTTCGGTTTTGGTGAAATAAAGTAATCTATGAAAATACTTGTTTGATAGCTTACACTTAACCAACACTTCACGTAAATTTCGACATTTTTGTGATTTTAATACTCCTACTCAACTAATATTTTCATTATTATGTTACGTAGAGAGAGAGATTCACATACATTATTTAAGTACTTCAAGGGTAGCGTATTTTAATCGTTTACATCTAAGGAAAAAAAAATTCCCGTCAGACAAAACTGTGGAGATGTTCTAATATCAGCATTATCTGAAGTGGAGAAGGCGAGTTGTTTGAACTTCCATAATATCAGGCAGATAAACTATACTGTCGCTTTTACGCTTATGAGGAAAGAAATATTTCGTTAAAACAGATTTTCTCCAGAAATGTTGCTTTGGTTTTATACATCGAATGCTGTATATGCAAAATTGCATAGAAGTACAGCGGATCTACAAAGTTTATTACTTTTTTTTTTTCTTGTCCAAGGTGCAGAATTTATTAAATCATGTGTACTTTTACATGTTATTGTGTACTTTTAAAAGTAACTTCTTTTTCTTTTCTATACATAATTAGTTAATTCTACTATAATTGCTGTAAGTGGGATTTGAAACTTTGCCTTTTCGTACTATCAAAGAAATTTGTAAAGGGTTGAAAGAATCATAAAAGTTATGTTAACAAAATACATAGTTCCCGGGATTTAATACATAAGTGGAGCTGAAATTTTAACTAGTGTAAAACTGTGGTGAATGTTAGGTAGTGATCTTTTTTTGTATCATTAACTACCGGAAGAATCTGGCATAGATTTGTTGCTAGACAATAATTCAAGATAGTGTCCACTATATTAGGTTCCTTATACTAAGGTTTTGTATCATTTGGCTGAAAACTTTTGAAACCATCAATCTGCCGTGATTCCAAGATAGTCGAGTTATAGAAACCCTAGTTTAGTTATTAGCTACTTACGTTAAATTTCTTGAGTTCTTCTCTTGGTCCAATTCCAGACAACATCAAGATTTGAGGAGTGAGAATTGTTCCGCTGCTTATGATGACTTCCGTTTCGGCTCGAACGGTATAAGTCACGTTGAAACGGCTGAATTCAACTCCATAAGCTCTACTTTGACCATCTGGTCTTTTTTCAGTCAGAATCTGATAACAAGAAAATAGTTTGTTTTCAAGTAAAAAAAAATATAAGTAATGCGAAACCGAACGTTTACGAAATACTTTCCACCAGTCTTATTCGTTCATTTACCACTGTTTTGCTGACGTATATAAAAAATAATACAAGTCGCTGAAACCCATTTTAAATAATTATCTCTCCCAATAATTACCTGCTTCAAATTATATAATCAACTTCATTTACATTTACATAAGTTTTAATCTCTTCTAGCTTTCTTGTATTTTCACGTAAGATAAATGCAATACGTATCATTTCTAACAATCAGCGTGTACTTTTTAAAACTTGTATGCTTTCTTTTGCTGCCGACCTTTGCAATAAAATGAAAGCTTTTTTGGTTACTTTTTTACGATAGGGAGGGTGTCATAATATAAATGTTATTTTCTTTTATTCGATACAGTCAAATTTCTTAGTATGCACTGCTGATTGCATGATAGCATTAAAACGCAAGTGAAAAATACAATATTGCATGTTTGGAGAATGCCCTTAGAGTAGTACCGAACATATCACTACTTCATATGACTTCAGCAAGGACCCTTGACGAGTGATAGTTCACAAGAGTATTTCAGAGACATCCTGAAATGAGCCGTGTTTGCTCATGTCTTGTAAATCCAGATAACATTGTACACGAAACCATGGAACACACTTTAGTCTAGTGAATCTTTTCTATAGTCAGAGCATGTTAATTGCCCATGGTATTAAAAAGGTTTTGTGTACCTTGTTGTTTTCTTATGAGCTATCGCTGTTGTTAACGATGGATTATATAAACCTACAGTAGAAATATATGGTGAGCAAAGAATTTTATCTGAGTACTATCCTAAATGTTCGACACTATCTTCCACATGAGTGAAAAATGTTTCTGTTTTTATCAACAGATTTAGGTTGGTTTTGTAAAAGGACCAATCTTCAGTTCACTAGTTGAGTTATTAACAGACCAGTTGAGTAATTTAGCGTTGTGCTCCGTTTACTAATTTATTCTCTTCTTCCGACAAAAAGTGCAACATAAAAAACTCTGTTTCATATTTCATTCAAATTAATTGTAAGCTGTGTAGTGTGTAACTGAAAATATGTTACCTTTGTGGCATAGGCGAAAGTCAAGATATCGAGATTTGGCCTGCATCTAGCTTTATCCAAGTAGGCCTTCACCGAGCTGCAGCGTTGTTGGTTACGGAGTGTCAGTTCGAAATCATAGATACCTAATAAGAGCCAAAATAATAAATGTGCTTGAATGCAGGAGAATCCGTATGAAATGTTAGGAATGGGCTTTGCTTAGCCAAATCTCTGTAATGGATTTACGCAATGCTTGAGATCTGAAAATATATGCAAAAAAACTCAAATATTTTTCTTACAATACGTATGCTGGCTGAATACAAAGATAGATGTCATGAAAAGGACAATTAGCTCTTGTGACTAACTCTGGCTTGTAAAAATTGCAGAATACGGCGATATTTAAAGGTGACACTTTAAAAATGCCGCTGTCAATATTTTTACAGAATTGATGGATACGCACTCTATAAACTAGATTACCAAAACGTCAAATAAAAAAATATCGCGCGCAGTGGTCTATAACTAACCAATACCCGATACGAAAGCTGAAGATAAATAGATCAGTTTGAAGTGCTGCTATTTTTATGCTGCTGTTGACAATGCCCTCCGGCTAGACGCGAAGCAGCGCAAGATCCTCTATTTGGGACGGCGAAGGGCGAAATGAAGCGGCTTCCATGTTATTGAATTCCAGTGGCAGGAAGACCAATTTAACTCGGGGCTCCCTAATTTTGAATCAATTTCAGATGAGAGGCCATCAACTAGATTGGCACAGACAGATGAATTGTATGAACAAGGAGGACATTACAGCCACGAGAGATTTTACGTACACCAGCTCCCTTTAGCGTACACGGTTCCACAGCAATCAAGGTGGGAGAAGTTGTTATCATCCCAAACGCTAATAAGAGTCGGTTCTCTTCTATTTCTGGTGTTCTTATAATGACCGAGCTTATGCCAACTGGACCATTGCGAGACGCTATTTTTTATTCTGTGTAAAATAAATAACATATAAGTGAAATTATTTATCTGAGGCTTTTTAAACGGATTCGCTTACTCCGGGGGAAAAAAAAAACATAATATGAATCACGTCTTAAAATCTAAATTCTTCATTTCTGGTGACTTTCTTAGAATATTCTACTACCTGCAGCAAAATTTTCGACGACGGATTCAAAAAATGTATCAAGCAAATGAAGAACCCTTTGTATTGAGAATTCTAACGTTGCATAAAAGATAAATATCTGGGTGTTTTTTTTTAAATCTAACATTTACATATATAAATATATAAAACATTATACCGTAACGCAACGTATACGTTTGTTATAACGTATAAAATATTATAACAAACTACCCTTCCATTATCGTAAAAACATGTTCAAAAATATATATTCTTTATTGAATTTTATTGACTAAGGTAAGGAAGGGTATTTTTGTCACACGTATGTTTTTGCAATATGCATCGGAAAATATTGTCTGTAGCAGACAGTATGCCTTCAGTAGAATCGAAATCTGTATCTTAGCATGAAAATAGTGAAGTTGCGAGAGCTAAGGTAGGCGGTATTTATGTAAAATCGTACATTTTCATTTTGAGCATTTTTTGGATAATTTTTAATGCTTTCAGAATACGATCGAATACTTTTATACTGATTTCAGTTTAATATTTTGTAAACATTACGTTGTTTTCTAGGAACACTTGCAGTGTTTTTTAAGCCTATGGTATGATATAAGCAAGTATCTGTAATGGGGGTTGGTTATTACAGGTTGTAGGAGTAGGTTCTCATGATGTGACTATCTACCCTAGGCGATATATCAAGCTACAGTAAATATTTTTATTGAAACAAAGACAGGTATATTAAGGGAAATAGGCTAAATAAAGTACATTTTAAATTTGCAGAGAAATAATTTATGCATGATCATAGATTTTTATACAAATTAGAACATGCAATGTATTGCAAATGAAACATGGTTGCTTTTAATATATTTTTCTGTCTCATATTCATGAATTTAAATTCTTAATTGTGCTAATTCTAAGATGACTTATAAAGTTGCTAAAACACTTGAAGCATTGAAAGATACACTGTAAAAAATAACTGAACTACTACTGGAAACTTTCCGTAAATTTTTATGGAAATTCTCCGTTTATATTTGAATACAGGTGCATCAAGGGTTCCGTGCATCAAGGGTTAGCGCCTCTTTGGAACAGAATTTCTACTGGAGTTTACAGTAAAAAAATTCCATAAATGTACGGAAACACTACTGGTATCACAGCTACCAGTACTTTTTCATATTTTCACGGAAATTATTGTTACAGTGTATATTTCGTTAATTTGATTGGCCTACCCTATGATTTACTAATTTTTCGCCAGTTTTATGTTCATTTTAACCAAGCAATGGACAGCTGAATGCAGAATCCGAAAAATGCTGTAGCTTCAATGCTAATTCATATAGTACCCTCAATGATGTTCAACGCATTCCCCAAAGCCACGAGCAAAAAAAAAAACATGCTGTCAGGACTTAAATGCACAGGCATTTATTCATTTAGCTGGATTGAACTTTCAAAGGCTGACTTCCATCCCACATCTCTGTAGGATAGTCCTAAGAAGCAATAAGGCTTACCTTATCCTGTAAATGTAAGCTTCCATGACAATCTTCAAAGTAATTGTCAGGACCAAGGAAGTCTCGATTTCCAGGAAATACTGAAACATCTTCAATACAAAATCCATCAGAAGCAATAAAGAAGGTCTAAGTTCAATAAAAGTAGTTACTCCGTAAGAAATTAAACTATTTGCCCCGTCATATCCAAGAGATCCTTCGAAACCTAAGCTAAAATCAGGAAGATCGACTATCTACACGGATACTCCTGAGAAAAATGCCATTGACTTAGTTGAGAACCATAAAAAAGAAACGAAAAAAAAAGATACAGACTAGACCCATCATTCTAACAAAAAATGCAAACGGAAAACTGTATCATTCTTCAACAAATGAATCATTTGACAACGAATAAGTCGAATTAGAAACAGAAAGTGGCAACTCAATAGTCAAAGATTTATTGAGAAGAAATAATTATAACATCCGTGACCTTCAATTCGATGATCAATTTCAGTTCGATGATCCTTTAAGTTTTGAGGCGAAAGTTCCGTGAAATACTTCGTGGACAGAATATCGAAGATACTGCATGATACTGATGAGAATGAAACGATTTTCATGAGGCGTTCTCATTCCACGAATGATTATACACTTTTGCGTTCCCCAAGAGCAACGATATCTGCGTCCGTCAAATAAATCATGTAGCGCTAAGTCTTCCGGTGTCATCAGCTCCTGTTGGTGCAACAGCGAAGTGTAAAGATCAATACAAGTTCACATGTAAAGAACTTTTTGATTATGTTCTGCAATAGGCTTATGGGACACCACAATGCCTGTGAAAACCTAACCCGCTATGGGGTAATTTGTCTCATCCAAAGTTTGAATAATTACCGATGATTTTCAGAATGAAAAAATGCTTTCTGGTTTTTAATGTTAACGTATATATAAGATAACATATGGTCAATTTATAGGCTGGAAATTTTATTTAAATAGTAAGACGATTTATTTGCAGACAAGCGAAAGTGAGATAACCTACCACCTCCTTCTCGTAGATACTTTTATTAGCACAATCAATATGATGTATTTTTCAGTTTCATGTTTCACATTTAGTTTTATTTTGTAAAATATTTTAGCGGTTGCAATCAGAGGCTATTTGTTTTAATAACCTGCTAAAACGCATATGTATGTGAAAATAGTATTAAATAAATATTTGCCATATAATTACATCATCAGTAATTAAAAATTTCAAAATAGTATAGAAATAGTTTCATTTCTGTTCTACATTAAAAATCGAAAACATATTATAATGTTTAGGGAACAGGGAACACACTCCGGGGAGCCCATTGCAGAGCGGTTTACAACTTTATTTCCCCGGGGAGACACGTTTTCACTCCAACTCCAAGCAGCTCCTCTCCTAGGGCCACAACACCACAGCACAATACAGTACCTCAAAACGTTATTCTTATACATATATCATGTATATATACCATACCACAAAATAAAACGTTACAACACACGTATTTCACATTACAAAATGAGATATTACAGGATAGCAACATGCATTATTAAAACGATTCACAACATATATATAGCATTTATTTTCTTTTCCAAATAGCGCACACTTGTGTATCAAGCATTCACCACTACTAAGGCCCTAATTACTGGCTATTTCATTATGGTGGCACCCACTGGGCGGCTAGCGTTACCTACTATGTAGGGACAGACAAGTTAATAACCCTGTCCAAACCGGGATTCGAACCCAACGCGTAATAGAGAGGTTCTTTAGTCACAATACCACCTGGGCGGCCATACATATAACATATATTACTGTAATATCACAATACTATACCATGGCTCAGCCTCGACTATACACTCTCTCTACTGTCCCTGTAGGGGACAATTTACGTATATGTAACGTAGCGGGTATCCTGTTTTTCCGCAATGACATAGATGATCTGCTTTCTTCTGGATTTTCAACAAATATGTCGGAAAATATCCGTTGCCATTCAGAAAATTTATTGCAGCAACATGTTTGAGGACGTAATTCATGCGAACAGTTTTTATAACATTACTAGCTGCGTACCCGTTCTTCGTACGGTAGGGAACAATACTTTTTCTTACATGTATAATTCGAATTGATTCTAGTACTGTGGAATCTAAAAATAAACAAAATGATTTGACTCTTGGTGTAAAGTTACTCATAGGTTATTCGTAAAGTTAGTATAAATACTGATCTGAAAACATTGTTAATATTATGAAACAAAAAAATGTCGGTGTCATTGGCGATCAGAAAAAGAAAAGCGTGACGGTTCCTAAAAATTTCTAACTTTCAAAATGCCTCATTTCTACATCATACTTTTTTTTAGATTTAAATTATACCATTAATACCTTAGATACTACATGATGTGAAGAACCGTTTCATTTTATAATTAAATAGTTGTGTGTACACGCTCTTCGCAAGGTAAGAAGAGAACATTTTCCTAAAATGTGATCATAACTACTTGTGACAAAACATAATCTCCAAGAAAACAAAAAGTTCAGGTACAGAATTTTCTGTTGAAATTACCGCGGGATATATTAACGCGACGTAGAATTACTTAATGTTTAGTTAGCTGTGGTTGTTGAAAAAGGAATAGAACACTTAGTTTCACGAAATATTTATTAATGCGGTATATTGTGCTTTGATCAATATTGCCCTAGCATATCTACTAACTATTACTTATACTATCTTTTACTGATACCAATATGTTTTCGTTTTTCCATCTTTAATGTTTAATTTAAAGAAACGGTTAGATATTTGTCACTAATGTATTTTTTTTATTCTTTGGTGATTCTTTGCAATTTACGCATTAGTATAAACGATAATCATTTCACTTTCTGGCTGCCTTTAAAACAGCTCTCCATACATTTTTATGCATAATTCTTGTCAGATTGGCGTATTTTGCACGTAAAATATTTCCTGCGATTCGAAAACGTTGAAAAATTTATCGAAAATAATGCTGGATAATTCATCGTTGAAAAAACAGCATTTAATTCTTTTTCTGGCAACGTAATATAAAATAGGGAATAATTTCGTGCGTGGCGTATGCTTTGCTTGTGAGCCCGTTAATTTGATTGAGTTTCGAAAGGTGTTTTAATCTCGTTAGATCAAAATGACGTAGATTTCACATGTGGAAACTCAGTTATTTTAAAGTCATTTTATTTATGTTTTTTCAAATGGCAATTTTATTCATTGTCACTGTTTCCCAGACAACCACAGCGGAAGATATCATACCGAAATCTTGAAACAGCTTTTATTGAATTCAAAATTCTTCTTTACATAAAAATTCGTAAAAAATCTCCTAATTTATATTTTTCCTCCGTTCTTCTTTTAAAAGTGGGCGAAATTTATGCTCCGTCTTTTGCCGAAATATAAAAAAATTATGACAGATAGAATGAAAGATGCAACAGTTTTAAAATTATTTTTACGCAAACGTCGTCAAAAGAGAAATTCTTTTTAAAAATTCCCAAAAATCGGCAAAATATATTACATAGTCAAAACAAACTGTTTTCGAAAGAAAATTTTCTCCTCTATCCGATGATGCAAATATCGTTTTATTGCGCGTGCAAGGACCGGCGTTATTACGTATTATGCAAGAAAAATCGCTAAAAATCGGACAAAACATAAAATAAAACATTTTCTTATTCGAATTTCGGGAAAATCGCTCCGAGGCGTCTTCAGATCTGTCCCAGTGAAGCCGTATGCAAAATTCGGTAGATCTGCGACCAACCGTCCCGTCGCAATGCGATCGAGAGACGCGCGCAAGAACATCGGTGTGGTCACAAACCTACCTACCTACATAGCTACATACAATGTTTACTCTCGGATTTTATTATATATACTAGCTGCGTACCCGTTCACCGCACGGTAGGGAACAAAACTTTTTCTTACATGTATAATTCGAATTGATTCCAGTAATGTAGAATCTAAAAATAAACAAAATGATTTGACTCTTGGCGTAAAGTTACTCGTTATTCGTAAAGTTAGTATAAATACTGATTTGAGAACATTGTTAATATTATGAAACAAAAAACTATGTCGATGTCATTGGCGATCAGAAAAAGAAAAGCGTGACGGTTCCTAAAAATTTCTAACTTTCAAATTGTCTCATTTCTACATCGTACTCTTTTTTAGATTTAAGTTATACCATTAATACCTTAGATACTACATGATGTGAAGAACCGTTTCATTTTATAATTAAATAGTTGTGTGTACCCGCTCTTCGCAAGGAAAGAAGAGAAAATTTTCCTAAAATGTGACCATAACTACTTGTGACAAAACAGAATCTCCAAGAAAACAAAAAGTTCAGGTACAGAATTTTCTGTTGAAATTACCGTGGGATGTATTAACGCAACGTAGAATTATTTAATGTTTAGTTAGTGATGAAAGATGGCTGTTGAAAAACGAAAAGAAACGAATAGTTTCACGAAATATTTATTAACGCGGTATATTGTGCTTTGATCAATATTGCCCTAGCATATCTAATAACTATTACTTATAGTATCCTTTACTGATACCAATATATTTTCGTTTTTCCATCTTTAATGTTTAAAGAAACGGTTTAAGTTATTTGCCACTTATGTAGTTTTTTATTCTTTGGTGATTCTTTGCAATTTACGCATTAGTATAAACGATAATCATTTCACTTTCTGGCTGCCATTAAAACAGCTCTCCATACATTTTTATGCATAATTCTTGTCAGATTGGCGTATTTAGCACGTAAAATATTTCCTGCGATTCGAAAACGTGCCCCGTTTAAAAATTATATCGAAAATAATGCTGGATAATTCATCGTTGAAAAACAGCATTCAAATCTTTTTCTGGCAACGTAATATAAAATAGAGAATAATTTCGTGCGTGGCCTATGTTTTGTTTGTGAGCCCGTTATTTTGATTGACTTTCGAAAGGAGTTTGAATCTCGTTAGATCAAAATGACGTAGCTTTCACATGTGGAAACTCAGTTATTTTAAAGTCATTTTATTTATGTTTTTCGAATGGCAATTTTATTCATTGTTACTGTTTCTGAGACAACCATAGCGGAAGATATACCGAAATCTTGAAACAGCTTTTATTGAATTCAAAATCCTTCTTTACATAAAAATTCGTAAAAAATCTCCTAATTTATATTTTTCTTCCGTTCTTCTTTTAAAAGTGGGCGAAATATATGCTTCGTCTTTTGCCGAAATATAAAAAAGTTATGACAGATACAATGAAAGATGCAACAGTTTTAAAATTATTTTAACGCAAACGTCGTCAAAAGAGAAATTCTTTTAAAAATTCCCAAAAATCGGCAAAATATGTTACATAGTCAAAACAAACTGTTTTCGAAAGAAAATTTTCTCCTCTATCCGATGATGCAAATATCGTTTTATTGCGAGTGCAACGACCGGCGTTATTACGTATTATGCAAGAAAAATCGCCAAAAATCGGACAAAATAAAATATAAAACATTTTCTAATTCGAATTTCGGAAAAATCGCTCCGAGGCGTCTTAGGATCTGTCCCAGTGAAGCCGTATGTAAAATTCGGTAGGTCTGCGACCAACCGTCTCGGCGCAATGCGACCGAGAGACGCGCGCAAGAACATCGGTGGCCACAAACCTACCTACATAGCTACATACAATGTTTACTCTCGGATTTTATTATATACTAGCTGAAGTACCCGTTCTTCGCACAGGAATGAATGGACTTTTTGATATCACGATTTGTGGTGATTACAATTTATTGTAATAAAGAGATATAGCAAAATGGATATCGCTTTATATTGTGTTCAATAACCATGCATACCGAATTTCAAGGCAATCGTTTGTACGGTGCAGAAGGTCATGCGGCGTAGCGCAATCTAGTGGCGAGTTTTAGCAAAACGGATACGGCTGAAATATTCTTCGCATTCAGATATCGATGAATACTAAATTTCAGGACGATCGGCTGGACAGCCCTGTGAAGTTCATGTGTTGACGCGACATCTAGTGGCAAATTATATCGGAAAATGGATAGCGCCAAACTCTTCCCCGTGTTCAAATATCTATGTATACCTATTTTCATAGCGATCAGTTGCACAGTCAAGAAGTGATGCACTGCAGCGCGATCTAGTGGTTAATTAAAGTAATGATTTGCTACAGTGCCGTCAAGTGGCGAGTTATAGCAAAATGGATAACGCGAAAATATTCTCATTGTTCAAATAGCTATGTATACTGATTTTCATAGCGACCGTTTGAATGGTCAAGAATTTGGCCTGCTGCAGCGTCATCTAGTGGCGAGTTAAAATAATAATGCATTGCAGTGCCATCTAGTGGTGAGTAACATCAAAAGGAACACAGTTAGAAAAGATTCTTCGTGCTGAAATGTGGAAGTATAAGAAATTTTATGCCGTTCGGTCGAACGGTATAGAAGTTGATGCGTTGCAGCGCCATTTAGCGGCAAGTTACAGCAAAATGGATAGTGAAAAATATTCTCCGTGTTCTAATATCCGCGTGTACCAAATTTCATCGAAATCGGTTGGACGGTATTCGCATAGTAAACGGCTAAACGGAATAGAATTCGACGTTCTGCTGCGCCACCTTGTGGCAAGTTAGAGGAAAACGGATAGCATAAAAAGCTTCTCAATGATAAAAGACTTAGGTGAACCAAATTTCATTGTGCAACGGTGCTAGAGTTTTTCAACCTCATACACACATACCAACATTCATTTTTATCGATAACCAGTGTCATTATATATCCCAGTCTCAAATAAAATCCAGTTTCAGTTTCAAATCTAAGCCTCGCCAAAGTGCCAACATACGCCATTGTGCAAGCGTTTTTTCAGGAAATCATTCGAAGCATTGACTTAGCAGCAATCAATATGGGAAATGGTTCGACCGCGAAAAAGTAAAGCAAGCCTTTATTTCAAAAGTGGAATCCCTTAATACAGCCGAAAATTTTAAAATTATCAACTATAACGTGTTTTATTCATCGTTACTCCAATGTAGTAAATGAGAAGATTTCAATTTTCTGAAATTTGGCGGAATTCCCCCAACTTAAATCAATGTACTCATTTGGCGAGAATTCTGGAGATAGATCGCTTGAAATCCCTTAACAACTGCATTATTTCTTCACGGATCATTAAAATTTAACGCTGTATTCTAATAAAACCTTTACACTTGTTTTCAAAAATGTATTTCCTTAAGCTCTCAATAAATTGCGCCAAGCCGAAATCTGTGCAAACCGCTAGAACTCACTTTCTAAAAATCGGCATTTGAGCCATTTTATTTTTTCGCCAAACTAAAAAAAATTACCTATTAGCCTCGGAAATTTTCAATTCTTATTGTTTTGCGTATAAAACATTTCATTCCTGCTCCGATTTCCCATGCACACGATATTATAATTTAAAAAAAAATAACCTTACGAATATAAACTAACAAAAAAAAATCATTATTATTCTTTTATTTTTACTTTGAGAATTTAAAACATCTTATTCGGCAAAATCGCCACACATGGCAACCACGATCCTTATTTCACACATTTTTCACTACAGGGGTTACAATTACGGAAAGCTTTTT
The DNA here is from genome assembly GCA_038373885.1 of Cheiracanthium punctorium. NCBI lineage: Eukaryota > Metazoa > Arthropoda > Arachnida > Araneae > Cheiracanthiidae > Cheiracanthium > Cheiracanthium punctorium. The sequence goes on from JAWZYV010019487.1 coordinate 490,391, forward strand.
GCGTGGAGAGCATAAAAAATCTCTTAAATTCCGGGAACGGGTGGACTTTCAAAGTTTTAAAGTGGACTATGATTTATTCTGTATTATTTTACATATCTGTGCAAAATTTCAGGCTGATATGTCCATTTTTGTGGATTTGTATACAACTCAAATCCACAAACAAACAAACAAACAAACAAATAAACAAACAAACAAACAAACAGAATTTCATTTTTATTTATAAGATAAGATAAGTATACCTTCCCTGCTCTGTATTAGTCCATAAATCCTGCCAGGTATTGATTATTTATTCGTATAATGTTTCGTGAGAGGTGATGCAATACAACCTTAAGAATACTTAGAGCAAAAAAACTCGGATGAGGTTAAAAAGCGTATTTTTTTTGTGCGTGTGTGTGTGATTTTCTGCAGTGTGACATGACGTGAAAAAACGATCTGAGAAAGAGAAAAATAACGTATAATGCTATACCTTTATTTGAGATGTTTAAACTTCTCACCGTCCGTAGAAATACACATTTGGATCCACGTCTAAACGTCAAGTTGCACACGTTGCAACACAGAGCGTGATACATTGGCAGAAGTACCCAAAATGCGCCGTTTAAGGTCTGCAAATTTCGTGGAGAGGTCGTATACACCTGCTGTTTCAGGTGTAACCACAAGGAAAAGTCGAGTGGTGTCAGATCATGCAAAAGTGGAGGGTATTCTTCGAAACCATCATACCCAATTGTTTGGCCTCGGGATTTGAACCACGGTCGTTTTTATTGCGGATCACAAGTGATATCAGTGTGCCACATCACCGTATCATGTTTTGTCCGAAAGATAATCATTCTTCAAGTTCAAGTTTAGTGACGTCACAGTGTATTAAATCACGAAAAAAATACAGCGCTTTAACCATTCTATTCTTCGCATTGATGTCCATGGAGTGTTTTTTTGTACTAAATCAATAATGCTCTTCAACTTTGTAAATCACTTTTTTTTCATTATTTCGTTCTGTTTTCGGGATAGGAATGCTATCTCCGCAGTTTTCCACCAAGTAGCGTAATAGGAAGTTTCATTCAGTAGGACGTGGCTACTTTACCACACCTAGATACAACTTTTATGATTAAGTAGCCATTCCGGAGTTAAGAGGGAGGCTATGAACTTCAATGGGCATACTGTATATGGCGAATTCGCTCGAATTACTTTACACATAATGAAATTCCTGTTTATTGGGAGCTGAAACTAATTTCGTGAATCTTGAAATAAGAATTATGAAAATTAAAAAATATATTTCAGTTATTATGAAAAAAAAAAAAAAATCTTGGGAAGCTGCTTCAGATCCAGTTTTAGTTTACGCGGTGTGAAACTGAAAAATCTGGGGGAGAAATATTACCTGTCTCCCTTTCGCCATTGCTGTCTACTTGGTTCCACCCTAAAGCTGCTGTTGCGTCTAATATTGGCTGTTTCAATTCCGACTGATAGTTAGGCTTCTCTTCAGTTACTGGACCACCTTCTCTGTGATAGCCTGCGAATATTTTTAAGAGAGTGCAGTTATCGACCTTTTAATGGAAGAAAAGGAAACTGTAAATATAGGGGCTAGCTTACATAGACAATACTTCAAAACGTTTTAAAACAACAATTTTAAATCGTCTAAAAGCTTAAATTTACTTACTATGCGTGTACAGCATTTCTTATAGGTACAAGCAGTTTCGTTCTAGCCTTTTTGCTTCCACAGGCAAAACCAAAAAATGCTGAAGTCCCTTAACCCTTTCAGGCGCAACCCTTTCCCAATACTGCACAAAGGGCAGCCGTTGCCATCGCTCGACTTAACTACCAGCAAGATGGCGGACGATCGAAATGTTCCAGCCGGCACAGCCAGAACGTCAAAAAAGGGTCTCTAGATCTGTGGCACGCGATGAACGTTTCGATCGTCTGCCATCTTGCTGATAGTTAAGTCGAGTGATGGCAACGGCTGCCCTTTTTTCAGCATTGGGCAATCTATCCAGCTGTTCTCGCAATCTTCCATTTTTCAGCAGATGTCAGTGCTGTTAAAAATAATCGTGACCATTTTTTTACGGGAAATGACGTCCTAAAAAGCAAAGGATTCTCGAGGAGCTATGTCATTATTTTTATAGAAATCAAATCTATTCTTCGTGATTGGCAACAATAAAAACGTCAGAGTTTGGTGTTCCCAGAGCGGGAACACTGCGCGTTAAAGGATTAAAATTCAATTAAATTTCAAAATTTTCTACTTCGGGTAGTTTTGAAACTCTTAATATTGTTACTGCAGTAAGTTGACTGCCAAAGCCACCGTCTGCCCAGGCAGTAAGTGAACTCGTTAAAAATTTGGCCGAGTATCTATTTTATAGGCTCGTCCTCGATAGTTTTCTTTCGGCACATGCATAACTTTGCAGAAAGAAACGTTTTCCAAGCACGGGATTTATTCTGCCCTCCAAACGTTGGTAAAATGTTCTAACAAAAATCAAATTCGAATTCTCGTTTAGAAAAGTGTATCGTTTCTAAAGTGTTATTATACAAGGGGCATAAATTAAACTTTAGGGTCTCATTTTTACTTTCCGAACATGTAAGATTTAAGGAAAGCATTGTAATCATTGAAAAATTCGACTTTGAGATTTTGGTGTATTTACTCGTTTTGAGGTCTTCTAAATTCATTTATGCTATTTCTACGAAATGTGTGTGTGTGTGCGCGTGAGTGAATACGATAGCTCTTAAACGGTGCATTCGATTGAACACAAATTTAATATATATATAAACAACCATCGGAAGACCGGTATTGATTTTCGTGTGCATAGGACTTATAGTTTTTTTACAGGGCTACGAAAAAGATTTCTTTCACATTATGGCAAAGGGACGGAAATTTTTTAAAATGCGCTATCGTCTGAACCAGGTATGGGATGTTAGCAAAGTTGGGGGCCGTACAATTGGATTTATATGGGATTTTGATTGGTTTATATGGGGTTTTGATATGTTCTGCCGGCGGAATCAAAAGCCGAGGCGAGTTACATCCGGCCCGCGGGCCGTAGGTTGCCCATATGTGGTCTCAATGGTGCATTCGATTGAGCACAAATTGGGCTTGTATATAAATGGTCACACGGTCACACAATCTGCATAGATTTTGGTGGGTCTAGAGTTGATAGTTTGTTCATGGAATTGCTAACAATAATTCTGATACATTACGGCCTATGAACGCAAATCATTTAAACTGAGCTAGTGTCTAAATGGTGCATTCGCAGAAGTTCAAATTGGGCATGTATATTATAGGTCACCGTCACACAACATGTATAGATTTTGCTGTGTATAGGACTTACAGTATTTTGACAGAGCAACAAACGAGTGTTGTTTTATATTATGGCCTATAGACAGAAATTCCTGAAAGTGCGCTGGTGTCTATACGGTGCATTCGATTGCACTCAAATTGGATATGTATATAATGGGTCATGGTCTCATGACCTGCATAGATTTTGGTGTGTGTAGAGCTGATAATTTGTTAACAGACTTGCAGAAAGTAATTCATATATATTGCGGCCTGAGGACACAAATCATTTAAAGCGTCAGCTAATGTCTAAATGGTGCATACGATGGACATCAAAATAGGTACGCATATTATTGGTCACTGTCTCACATACTGCATAAATTTTAGGGGGCATGTGCCCTACAATTTTTTACAGGGCTACAAAAAAGCATTCTTACACTTTGCGGCCTATGCGCTCAAATCATTTTAAGTGCACTAGTGCCTGAACACTAGATACGATTCAGTTGCATGAAATTTATTTATACGCTTGGTAAATATCAAATGTTCGGAAAGTCGAGTAGAATCACTCCAGATTTTTTAGATTCTTACCTGGATCGAGCTGATCAATATTCCGGTTATCCTCCAGTTTCAAGAAATAAGGGAAGACGTCTTTATAGCTCCAGCCGGTTGCTCCATCAGCTGCCCAATCATCGTAGTTTTGCTTGTTGCCCCTTGTATAGAGCATGGCGTTGATAACGCTGGAACCTCCTAGTACTTTACCGCCGTGGATTGGGACTTGCTGTAAGAGTTTTAAGCCAATACTAGTATACAATATAAAGTTTGCATGTCTTATAAAAGAAAGAAAATATAACTGATGTTAAATGATTAAAACTGAAAAAGAACTTTGTAAATAGCACACATAAATGCAAAATAAAACAGTACAGAAAGTGTTTCGGGTTTATATTTTTATATATATAAAGTGCTCCTGCTCAAGTCCGTTGTCACCCCAATAATTTCTGAACGGCAAGAGCTATAATCATAAAAGTGAGTCTAGGTATTGTAAAGTTGGCATTCGCTACGCAAGAAAGCCACCTGGTGGCTAAATTTTGAGTTAGCGTTCTTATCACATAAACGGTTCGAGATACGAGAAAAAAGTAAAGTACAAAGTTGTTGAACATCACCGATTTACTAAGAGAAGACATCTTGTGTGCACTAATGTTGAAAACAAAACATAAAATCCAAGGGCTAAAAACGTGTTCCTTATACTTGCGCCAGCCTACCAAGAGCCACGCTGTATAATAAATGTTGCTGCGGAAATTGCAGACCAGATTCCAGATGTGTATTTTGCGGACGGGAAACTCTTTGAGCATGAAAGATAAATGAGCCTATATTATCCGGTAAGTGCAGTTTTGGTAAACTTCACTATAAAAATGTCATTAGGAAGCCATAAATTATGCCTTCCTTTCGTAACATTATCGTGTCCATTGTTGAGCACAGTGATGTGCGCAAGGTATCTTTTCTTAGTAAATCGATGATGCTGAACATCTTCGTATCTGACATTTTTTCCCATTTTCGAGATGAGAAAGCTAACTCATAATTTAGATGCCAGGTATTCCCAGGTATTCCCACTGCCCGTTAAAGGGTTAAGAAATTATTGGAGTAACAACTGACTTTAACGGCGCACTGTATTTGTTCTACTTATAATTTATTTATTTAATTTTAAATTTTTATGTTTTTGTTTCTTTTTCTTCTCTTTCCATTTATCGTATTAATCTATTTATTTAAATTCTCTTTTCGCTAATTTATTCTATCCTTCCTCTCTCCCTCTTTCAGACTTTATTCTCTCTGTTTTGACGGTTTGATAAGAAGGATGCGGGCCTGCAGGGAAATGTTCCCGGTACAACCTTGCTGCTGTGCTGATCGTGCCTTGCGTCCACATTCACCGTACAGTAAAGCCATCTCACATTACTCAGCTTTGGAAAATCGCTCTATGGCCATGACCTTCAACATAATAGAAAGCCAACAAGATGCCTCTTTTACACTAGTGGTCTCAAGTGAACAGGTCTGACGTTTCTTACATATTCGCATATTGCAAAAATTTCGAACATTAAGTGATGTTGAGATCAGTACAAGGATGCAACTCTCGGGCTTGAACCAGAGTCTTTTGGACTAGGAATCGCAAGTGATACCACTGTGCTACAATGCGGCGTGTTTAGACCGAAAGATAATATTTTTCTCCTTCTGTTCACATTTCGTGACGTCACAGTGTAGGAAATCACGAAAATACAAATGCACGTTTTAACCGTTCTGTTTTTCACATCCATGTCAATGAGGTGTCTTTTCGTACTATATCGATAAAGCTCCACAACTTTGCAACTCACTTTTCTCCTCTATCTCGTGCCGTTTTCGAGATACGAAAGCTAACTCCGCAGTTTTCAACCAGGTGGCGCTGTGAGTGGTCTCATTCGGTAGCGCATACCCAATTTACTATGTATCAGTGTAAACATTATTAGCATAATAACTCCCCCCCAAACTGTTATATATGTTCCCTGGACTGAAGCAATTAATACATATTGCTTCACTAGTACAGCTCCTAAGAGTGGAAGTTGAGGGCCTTCTAGGGCCCAGGCACTTCCGAACAAATTAGAAGAGAGAAGAGAAGAGAAGAGAAAACAGCAGCAGCCGTACCGAAATTAAGAGGGTGACAAGGGCCTTTAGTGGGCATAGTGTATAGTTACGCTGATCACTGCGCTTACGCTTAAACTGACTCACTACTCAAACAAACCTTTAACCGCCATTACCTCAAAAAGTTAAACTCGAAAAACGTAATAAAATTCACACCGTTTCTGCCTTCATTTTTTCAGAAGAGCTTGAATTTGCTGTTAGGGAGTAGCATAGATGGTCACAAAACCGTCACTCTGACGTCACAGAGGGTCACAGTGACTGTGACCCTCAATTATTATTCACAAAATGGTCACATTGTAAATAATAATTGAGTGCCACAATTTCAAAGATCAATTGTGACAGGCAAGAGACGTAACTCCATTAAGCTGTCTCTGTGACATCACTTTTTTTGTGGGATTAAGGCCAATTATCTGCACGAAGGATCAAGGCCTATGTGTGGGGTGCCCTCCGTGGGGGTCATTTTAAGGGGTCCTAACCCGTATTTACGCTACGTTTCGGAGAAAACCACGGAAAACTCCGAACGGTTAGGTCGACGGACGCGCGATGGGACCACTTTATGACTATCCGAGAGCAAATAGCTTTGACCGTTAAGAAGTTATTGGGGAGACAACTGACTTTGGCAGGCGCACTGTATCTGTTCTGCATTCAATTTATTTATTTAATTTTAAATTTTTATGTTTCTGCTTGTTTTCTTTATTTTCTCTTTTCATTTATTTTATTAATATATTTATTTAAATCCTCTTTTTGCTAATTTATTCTATCCTTCCTCTCTTCCTCTTTCAGCCTTTATTCTCACTGGTTTTCTTACTTTTTGCCTTCTTCCGAATATAAACTTCTTGTTTTGTTTATTTTTTTTATTCTCTTTCTTTTTACCTATGTGTAAGAACTTTCTTAGAGATGATGGAGAGTGGACCCTTTTTATAACCCGGAACTGTCCGTACTGATTTTCCACTATCCAATCGATCGGGTACTCTTGTGAGATGAGAAACAAAAATCTAAAATCATTTATCTCTAATACATACAAGCAGCGTAATAGTATATAAATAATTAGAAATAAAACTCGGATGTTCGAGCCTCGTCAAGGGGAGACCCCCCACCTGAATCCCCCTATTTTTTTTAGTTTCATTATTGCCATATTAAAAGGATATTAATTGACTATGTCATTTTATCTCTCATCTATCATGTATTTCGCCTGGTAACCCTATGTTGAAATTTTGATGATTGTAACCTATTATAGAAAAATACATGTAATGCATATTATACAGCTTACGAAATATTTTAAAAATATATTAAAGCTGTTGTGAACTAATAGTATTGAAATATATGTAAAATCATGTCGCATTTTTATGTAGCTTTTTTGAGACACATTTTTCGGACAATTTTCAATAAAGGGGGTGAGCGATAAAATGATATAGTCATTAATTACCTTTTCATCCATTGAAAATGCCGCATATTTCTGTGGCGTTGTCTTGAAATTCCAGTCTATGGGACTATTCTGGAAAAACGGGTTGTAGGCGGGAACTTCAGTGAGCGCAGGTGGTTCACCACCAGCTTCCAGTAGCAGCACTCTCACACACCGCACTTCAGATAAGCGGCTTGCTACTACAGACCCAGCAGATCCAGCGCCAACTGTGGGAATGTCTTATTTTTAATAAGTTCGCATTCTTTCAAAAATACAATTATACGGTTTCAAGAAAAGTTTTTTTTTCCTTTTATTTTAAGAAATGAAATTTTCAGAACATTATTTTTTTTTAGAAATTTGAACTTTTATTAACCCTTTGAAGCGCAACCCTTTCCCAATTCTGATAAAAGGGCAGCCGTTGCCATCGCTCCACTTAACTACCAGCAAGATGGCGGACGGTCGAAACGTTCATCGCGTGCCACAGATCTAGAGACCCTTTTTTGACGACAGCTGGCTGTGCCGGCACAGCCCTTTTTTGACACGATGTCGTCAAAAATGGGCCTCTAGATCTGTGGCACGCGATGAACGCTTTGATCGTCCGCCATCTTTCTGGTAGTTAAGTCGAGCGATGGTAACGGCTGCCCTTTTTTCAGCATTGGACAATCAATCCAGCTGTTCTCGCATTCTTCCATTTTTCAGCAGATGTCAGTGGTGTTAAAAAGAATCGTGACCATTTTTTTACGGGAAATGACGTGCTAAAAGTAAAGGATTCTCGTGGAGCTATGTCACCCGCAACTACTTTTATAGAAATCAAATCTATTCTCGTGACTGGCAACAGTCAAAACGTCAGAGTTTCGTGTTCCCAGAGCGGGAACACTGTGCGTTAAAGGGTTAAGGAACCTACGTTTTTGCAGAGTAAACTAGTTGTCAAATTATTTTAGTTAAAATATCCAACAAAAAAATATAAATAGTAACAACATTCTTATTTTGGAAGTAGTAATATTACAAGCGTTGAATGCTTAACAATTAATTTTCTTAGTTTTAAATGCAAAGTATACGATTATTTCTGCAACATTTAGAATATCCAAAATTTATATTTACGTGCTTTTAACTGTCACAGAAAATTTATTTTCCTACCTACGTATAATCGTTGTCAAATGAATATCTGCTATGTGCGCTTTATAGATATGTCGACATTTTGGCAATTATGACTAGTTTACTAACCAGATTTTCATATAAAAAGACTTCTATGAGACTAAGCATTATATGGTGAACTGCGATCGCAAAAATATCCCATGTGTATCAGCCATAATATTGTCAAATAATAATTGCTATAAAAACAATAATAATAATAAATAAAATTTTCGTACATAGCAGGTACTGGGTTAACAACGACGATATTTAAATTTCTGGGAAAGGGTAATATTGTAGACTTTATGTCTAGAAAATCGAATTTCCTCTCATATTTTGCAAATTTCGCTTTTCTCCCTCCAATTTTATGGAAAAATTGAATGTTAGAGATATTTTTTGTAGTAAATTCAATGCGCTTTCACGTAGTATAAGGACTTTTGTTGATAATATGCATATTTTTTTATTTGCAGGTAGTGAGAGTAGGTGCTGTGGACATTTTTCCAGATGGTCCGAAAAATCACTATTTTTCAAATCGCTCTGGCTCCAGCACCACTTGTCAGAAAATCAAATTTGACCAGTGCAGTTTGTAGGAAATTTTGTCTTCTTTGTAACCAAGCTCATTTTAGAAAAATGAATGGTTTTCGTAATATAAGCGAAAAACTGAAAAATGTTCAAAATTTTTGAGTTTTTTTCCGATTTTTCGGGCTGAAGCCGATCTTGTGAAAGGCAGCAAACTTGAAATTCGGATTCACAACCCCCAAGAACGTAAAATACCATTGAGAAAAAAATCTTGCTCAATTTTCTTACGGAAATAGCACTTTTGAACACGGATTGACTGGACTAATTTAAAACTTTGGTGCGAAGTATGTCATCAGCTATGACTCGTACTCAGAAATGTATCGATTCGAAGGCCATCATTTTGAGATTTCACTTTAACAATCCTTTAGTACATTCACTCTGACCTCAAAGTTATTTTTCAAATTGGACTTACTTGTCCCAGAAATTCAACCTTGTAGATTGGGAAATACTATTTTTATGGTTGCCCAAAGTGTGTACTGTGTAAACAATTTTCTGATTCATCTTGCATACCCTACAAGCAACAATTCCCAGTTTCTGCTCGGCCAACCACCGGCATTCATCGCAACTCATCGCTCACCGAAATTCGGTACTGGGCCCAGACACTTAATTCCATCTAAAAACGATGATTGTTATGTGTGCGGCAGACACTGATCGGTCCGGTACCCATAAAACGATGCTCGGACCGATATCCGGCCTGAGTTATCGGGCCATATGCCTAAATTTGATCAAAATACGCTGAATTGAAAAGAAATTTCGGCCCGCATAACGGCCGAGCGGCATTCAGCCGATGAAAATTGGCGCATGCGCTCTGTTCATGCAACAGTCGAGCGATGGCAACATCCGAGTATCTACCGGCAGGCGCCATGTTTGTTTTCATAAGAATAGGAGACGAAAAAAACTGAAGACGTTTTTTGGTGGTGATTAGTCGCCACGTTGGTACGTATTGGTACGTATTATATTGGTACGTATAACTATCATTTGTAACAAATTTTTGACATCTTTAATATAGTATTAGTCTAATATAAGTAAAGTATAAGTTCTAATCTCTGTAATTATTTTTTTCTCTCTTGATACTGTTGCATAACACTGATGGAATAACACTATTTTTTATTAGTATCTATTTCCTATCTTTACACGGCGTACAGTGTGTAATTACACTAGTTCATACAGTTAATCGCTTTTTAGTTTTAAAATATACGGGTAAATTCTTCATTGAATCTAATAAAAAAATCATACTTCCGACCAAAACAAGCTTATTTGGTACTTATGTATTTTAGTCAGTCAGCCAAAAAGAGCGATTTCGTGTGCGTGTGGAATACGTCAGATTCATTGTTACAATGTAGTGCATTGCAATCCTTTGGCGAAAAAACTTGTTGGCGTGAATTATCGACGGTAAAATAAGTACCGATTATTTGCATCCGTTGACCATAAAAAAAAGAAAAAAAAATCCAAACGATGCGATTACTCGCCAAGATAGTTTCCAAAGGCATAAAGCGCAGATTCTTAGGGTTATGGAAATGAGAAGCTGTACAGCATTGATTTGATATTCAAACGACTGTTTTGTTTCGCTTTATAAACTTCGAAACCTGCGTTGATGAATTTAGATTAGCTTAGAAATAGTATACGTAAATACAGTGATTTTTTTTTCTTTTTTAAAGCAGACCACTGTTTTTTTTTTTTTTTTTTAAGCAGAACACTGGTTAATGATGATTTCAGAACCTGTGGATACTATAAACCAGACTGATACAGGGTGTCCCAAAAAGGTGGTAACGGGCTTTAATTCTTTATCTATTAGAGATAAGTGGACAGCGTAAATTGAGAAAAGTGTTCAAAATGAGGTCGGAAGTAAGACTCCGTTAAAAAAATTCCTCTCGTTAATTTTCAAAAAGTTACACTTCCTACATTTTTATATGACCCTCGTACAAAAGCATTCCCATACACTAATGAGGTGATGTACAAAATTTGGGAATTATATTTTTAAAAATTACATTTTAAGATAACCCCTCATCCTAGGATGATCGCCCACAATTTGCGTTGCCATCACAACACAAACAAACAAACTGACATGAAATAAGACTTAGGAGGGCTCAAAAGTTGAAAAAAGAAGGGATATATAAAAATCCGTCTTTGGGGTCATTTTCTGCATCCCGCAGTCTGAATCATGGTAAATTCTGCAAACGCAGAACATGAAAATTGTTATTGTTGCTTCGAAACCTTCTAGCCAACTACAGAGCGGGATCAGATCCTTTATATAAAACGAAAATGGCCTTAATTGGGCAGCTTCCTTTTTGCTGATCCCCAGTGAGGGGAATACCGACTTATCCCGGGTCTCCCTACTAAATTTTGAACCAATTTCAGATGACAGCTGGATGACCTAAGAGCTGGATTGGTACCCCTAAGAGAGATATGGATTGAACATGGAAAACATTGAAGTCATAACGCATTTTTCGTGCATTAATTCCCTACAACGTACACGGTTTACATCCGCCTCAGTCGCGAAAGGAGTTTACCCTTCTAGGCACTGGCCAAGCAGGTGTTGCTTCCCTTTCAGGGTTCCAATGGGAACCGAGCTTAACCAACTGTTCTACTGCCGGACACATGAAAAATTTCTGTCACCTAATGTTTTGCTGTCTTTGTGAGTGCATTGGGAAAATTTTTCGAGATACCGATGTGTTGGGGAAAACGTAGGGGTCTATTCAGAAAAAAACGTTTTCTAGGGAATTGAAGTAATATAAAGGTTGCAAATCCCTGATATAGAAATTATGTAAAAAAAAACATATGAAGCAGACTTTCTCTGCATTTCCTATTCTTTGTGTAAATTAAGTTCTAAAAATTTTCTTTTTTTCTCCTAGAAGCTGCTCATAAAATAAGATGTTTGAAGATGCTGCTGCAAAACTCAAAGAAAATGCTTCTTTTGTAAATTATGGGTATGATATATTTTGTGTACAATAATTTCAATAAAAATTTTTGGAATTTACTTTATTTTAAAAATTATTATAGCGATCTTATGTCTTATGGTCTATGCTTTTAAAAAAAAGCCTATTTTTCAAAACTGTAAGCTAGTTCCATAGGTTCCAGTGGTCAATAATCTTTGTAAGCTAATTCAAGAAACTTCGGAAAGTCGATTTCCTATCACAAAAATAAAGTCCTAATGTGAACTACATAATTTTCTTGTATGGCTGTTAAACTTTACGCATTCTTGATGCACTCTATTTAAATATATTGGAAACTGAAATGCGATACTTCAGTATCTCGTTAAGCGTAAGAGATATCACCAGGATGAGAATTCAGCATTGAAAACTTATTCCTGGCTGAAAAATTGGCATTTTTCTTTTATTCGTCAGCTTGGCGACAAACTGCGAGATTTTAAGCATGACCCAAATAGTGACCCTAGCCAGTGGATTGTAATCAAAAATGAAAGTGCAGAACCAAATGTTACGACAGTCTTAAATACAAAATTTCAATATTCTATGGCTAACAGTTTTTATTTTTATTCGAGATACGTACTTAGTTTTAGTGCCAAAATTTGTAATATTGCCCTAAATTTACCAAGCTTGGGGACAGTTGGCAATATTTTGGGCATGAGCTAAACCGAGATAGTTCAGGGATTTTTAATGTGAAAGGCATGTCCATAGACTTTAATGCACCGAAAGTCTTTCATATAACTCTGTAAATAAACTATTCATTTGAAATTTCTTCGGCTATTCCTCTTTGAGTTAATCGAATTACACAAGAATATACGTACATAAATACATGCATACGAGCAGACGTCCCTCAAATTTAATCAAACTAGATCGAAAATGCAGCATGCGTACGTACAGACATTACCCAAATACTAGTTAAAGCGAGTTCTGGGATTAAGGCCAATTATCTACACGGGGGATCTAGGCCTGTAGATGGGGTGCCCTCCGTTGGGGTCTTTCTAAGGTGTCCTAACCAGTATTTACGCTAAATTTCAGTGGAAAACACGGAAAACTCCGAACGGTTAGGTCGGCGGATGCGACCTGGTTTTGAACCAGACACCTTCCGTCTTCTAGTTCAGAGCGCTATGCGCTCGGACTAGTTAAAACAAATCGAACATGTAACATTCGTATATAACGTCATACGTAGATGGAGTATACGACTATAGTACGTTAACGTATAGTATAGTTACGTATATAGTACGACTATATACGTAAATAGATGGAGTATACGACGCACCTACATGCATGCATGTGCGCCGCGTAGTAAAAGTGTATTTCTTCTATACTGTATTGCTTCTGCACTGCATTATCATATAAGAAAAATGCGATTACAAATACATTTCAAAGATAAAAGAAATCTGTAAAACACTTGTGAATGTTATCATTCGAATTGCATCGTAGGGACGGTAAAGGTTAAATGCATGGCAATATCACATAAGAACTTATCGAAAAGTGATACTCACCCTGGTGTTTGGCCAACCTCACGCATAAAGTGAACGGGCCAGTTCCTAAATCCGTGTCCAACCCGATGAAAACTCATCGGTTAGACTACTTCGGACGTTTCCACGTCCGAGGGGACATGAACTGCGTGTATCCGAGCAGTTTCAAAGTGGACGGCCCGATTCCTTCTCATCGGCTCAAGGCTACGTGGCCGGTGAAGGCCCGAGGAAAATTGCTAGTAGGGTATTAAGTTTGTCATCACAATATTACTTTTGAAAATGATGTACATTTTTTATGGTTTAAACAAAGGAGGATGTACTATGTTCGATTCGTATATATATATGTATGTGTACAGTCATAATTTTTTAAATGGACTTATTTTCAAAATTCTTTTTTGTTAGTGGAAAGGGGATAGCTCAGAGGTGGTCCCATATAAATTTGGTCACTCTCTGCTGATGTTTTCTTTTCTAAATTCGCGAAAAATCGTAATTTTAAATTAGCACTTAAAGGTTACCATTAAGGTAGCTAGTCATAATATGTCAAAAGTCACCAAATCTTCTCACATTCGGCGATTTATCGCCAGGTTTGGCCGGCAAGTTCCGTAAACCGATATCCTTTACACTTAATTCCGATATTATCCATACTTAGAGAGAAATATTCAAACTTTACAACCTTATAGTGGGAATTATGGTACAGCTTCGATATTTGCCACACAGTGAAATGAAATATTTAGCGGTGCTAAATATGGCAATCTGCCAATGAATATGCACAAGAGTATATGGAGAATTATAACCTTAATGAAAAATGATTTATACGATAATTCGCATGCTTAAATCTTTAAAAAATGAAAAGGTGCGGTGGTGACGCGAATATCTAAGCTGTTTCAGAATAATTTTTGGTTATGTTGACGTAATTTGAAGTTGGTTTTCTTATTTAAAAAAATCATTCTTGTTTTCCTATTAGTAATCACATTGTCACACACAAGACACAGAAAACAAATAATCCACGTACCTATTACAAAATCATAGGTGTCATTGAATGTATCCGTGGACTTGTTGCAAGAACTTCCATTACTAGTCAGTGACAGCAACAGCGCAGATAGCAAAGTCAAATCGGGAACAATTCCGTTAATATTCTCCTTTTGCAAATCAAATTTGTTCGCTGCATCAGAGACATTACTGGAAACACTGTTCGTTACATTCCTTAATGAGTCAGAAGAATTCGCTAAGGCATCCATGGTTCCTAGAAAATACACTGCATTCTTAACGAAAAAATAACTATGCCGTATGAAACACGTAGTTTCGATAAAATAAAAGTGATTGAAGTCTACGAATGAACATTTCACGCCTGATATGCAATAGATGGATAAAAAACAAAGGAAGATACCAATGTAAGTGTTTAAACATTCATGAACATATTTACTTTCGCAGTTTGTGTTTTCCTTAATAATAAAACATGATGTAACAAAGCCTGCAAAAATTCTTTAAAAAATAATTTTAATATAGACGGTGTCCGAAAAATATTGTATCCTTTTCTAGACTTTTTATTTTATTTATTTTATTTTTTGTCGACTATTATAATGAGAAACGTGCTGATATTATTATCGGTAGTTCAAGTTTCGATTTAACACTACAAGGCCTACTGCAGCCAATTGGCTACACTCTCATTTTTACTTAATAAATAGAAAATGTTCTAGTTTTTGTCTAAAATATGCATTTAAAATAAATATTAGACCTTATGGAAATAAATTTTGGTTTCTTAAAAATGTATGGCAACTTTATTTTTTCCGCAAACAAGCATGAATTCATAGCTTGTGCTTCCAGTTCACAAAACAATAATTTGCCTAATTTTTGATTGCTTGTATCATTTTGTTTCTAAATGAAAATAAATACAAAACTATTAAAGAAATAATAGTATAGGATTAATTAAAGTAGAATTAGGCTATATTACTTACTTTTGTTTTATGAGAGCTGTGGGGCATTCTGAATTTCGAATTTGGACTTTTTTCGTGATTTTTCTGGGAAACTAAAGGGTAATTTTTAATTTGCAATTAAAACTGCATCATGTTAGTCCTAAATTATTTTAACTATTTCTCTATTTCAAATTATCAGTATATCAAAATTACTTTACTAAATATTACAAGTTGGGTATCGTAAGCATTTAGGCATCGTAACTTTTAATTAAATAAATTTTTTAAAAGTATATTGCACATCAACTGTTAAAGACTTAAGGATTTATCTGCAAGACGTTGTTAAGTCTGAAGATTCTGTAGTTTAAATCTTAACATACTGAGTTTTTAAAAAATTGCTAAAAGTACATACCTGCTTTCCTTGTTTCTGACAAACGTTTTAATACACAAGAAATAATTTTTAAAGTTCTGTTTTACAGCTTCCTGGCATATATTTAGCATTGATAGTAGACTCCAATCGACCGCTCAACGGAGCACATTTCTATTAAATAGAAAACTCTTTAAAAACCTAGAGATTTTCCGATAACTTTTAAGTCAGGTGTTAAAACACTTCCTACGTTAAATCTGCATGCACTGAGCCGATTCCCTGGCAAATATTTAATGGCTGATTCAAGTCTTTCAGATCACGACAGGATTTATTCATGTTATCGTTTGTGCTTATATATTTTGCTGCTTCTTTAAGGAAATGATGTACTTGCATTCTTGAGGTTCTTCATTCTGGATATTTTCACTCCAGGCAGAATTTTTGAATCTTGAATTCTTCCTTTTTTTATTATTAATTTAAAATTTCATTGTTATTACTTTTATTTTGGCGTAAAAAATGTTTTAAATCCATCTGATAAATTCTATTTCCCCACATATTTGAATATTTCGGGTGAGAGGGATGTACATAATTATTTTTAACTTAATGTTCAGATTTCTAATGATAACGATTTTATTTATTTTTTCATTTATTCTTTTAGCATCTTTAATGTCAGGTTCGAAATTTTATTGCTAGAGACTATTAGCGATTAAGGACTGTATCAATATTTATTTGCAGTGCTTTAGAGAAGAGTGTGACAATGTACAGAGCTTCAGAATCCAGCATACGATTCCTTAAAGGGAGCGAGAGACGTTAAATATAATTCTAAAATTTTCAATTTTGAACCCTCTATATAAGGATATCTCAAACACTCAGGGAACACACTGTGTAAGATACATAATTAAATTCTTTCGTCAAATTCAAAACTCAAAAATAATTATTTTTTGACAAAAAAAAGTACTTTTTGATGAAAAGTACGTACAAAAACAACAACTTTTAAAAATTCTCCACGTGCACGATAAATTAAAAAGCTGATTTATTCTAAACAAGTTAAAAATGAGTAAAAGTGTATGAATTCGCATTAAACTGTGCATACATTAAATTGGGGAAAAATATTTCATCATAAAATGCTATTTTTGTGAATTTCAGCTGTTTTATTTCATTTATAATTCATTAATATTCATTTAACATATATAAATCTTACTCCATTTATTATTGTTACAGAAAACCAAAATGCTATTTTTCTGAATTTCAGCTGTTTTATTTCATTTATAATTCATTAATATTCATTTAACATATATAAATCTTACTCCATTTATTATTATTACAGAAAGCCATGCGAAATTATAATCATAATATCATTTTAAACATTCAAGAGAAATTTGAAAAAAATACAAATTATGCGCATTGAACATTTCGAAAATACTCATCAGTTAAACTAATCGAAACTATGTGAAACTATGTCGAAACTATGTTGAAATAACTCTACCCTAGTAGCATAACTAATTCAAAAGATGTCTTTTGAAAGTCTTTGAACTATTTATGCTACTAGAGAACGTGCTACATCTTCAATAACAGTCCTTTAGATGACATATCTTAAAATGTAAATAACTTACGTTAGAACTGAATGATTTTAAAAATTCAATTTGCTAAGGAAAATTAGAGAGGAGCTTCTTTATTTCGGGCGGATTATTCTTTTTTTCGGAATTTTGGTAATTTTCATCATTTTCAACGTCCCTTGTTCCCTTAATACTCTTTATCCGTATTAGATAATATTTTCAAGCTTACTGGTACAAGTGGAACTTAAATTAATTTTTGTAGGTTTTGGTCAATACCAATTTGAATGAAAACAAAACTTATTAATGTTTTTATTTATAATACTATTTTAATTATGATTTACCAGTCAATAATATGAAAAATATATAATGGAAATGTAAAAGGTTGCAACACCAACATTATTCTAAATGAGTAATTTTTTTAAATGAAAAGTAATGAAATACATCCTTCAATTTTGATTTAGAATTTGAGGCTCCCCTTTATCTGACGATAACCGATCTTCCTGGGCTTCGTAAGTCATTCAGTATTTGTTCACATTTCGGCTTTTCTTTTTACCTGCTGAATTCTATTATGAATTGAAAAGATACTATTGCCAAAGAAATCACAAAACTTGTAGTTCCATTTCAATATGTAGACGGACTCTGGAGGCAAAATTTACATAAACAGAAATTTTCGAACTGAAACAATATTTTTCTTGCAAACAAACCTTATTTGAACTATCATTATTAACTTTTTTCAATATTTACGTAGAAAAGCCAACATAATTTTATTCAAACACTCAAGGCAAGTTTTCGTTTTTTTCTTCTATTTTTTTTTCTTTTTTTTTTAAGGCGATTAGAAATTAAGCCGATAGTAAAAAGGTTTAGACAGGCAGCTGTGTAAACCGAAACTTGCGATATCACCTACGGTCCATCCACTTACACAGCATATTTTCACACTAAAAATTAATCTATATTAGTACAGTTGTCACTAATTTCTTTTCTTCTTGAATAAAATATAAATATGTTATTCGTATATCACACTTTTACAACTCACTTGAAATTGTTCCATAGGCGCACAAAATAAAATAATGACAGTTATATTTGCAATTTACCTTACCCTAACTATACATTTCTGTATGTGAATAATAAGGGTGGCAATTATTTAGCTATATGAAATAAAAGTTAACTTTTTCAAACACTACTTAGTTTAAAAAAAATTAATGCAAATTTTAAAAGTAACTATGGATATTTGGAAAAAAAGGTAACTACCCCCCACCAAGAGATTTTCGGAACCACGGATTTAACCTGCACTACATCGCATGCAAGTGATGTTTTCCAGAGGTAATTCGGGAATAGAACGCTTTATCTTTCGGTTACTGGTTAAACGCCTTTAACCATTTGACAAACATGAATAACATGGCCCCACCTACTGATAGTTGCAACCATTTAACGTCCGCGATATAGTTTACTATACTTGGTAGGAGCAATTCCACTGCAACAGGCAAACGGTTATTTAAAAAAGGCAACATCTGAAATCATTATCCCGGCATTTGGTATCAGAAAATATATTAGTGTAGTTTTCAAGAATACAATATTTAATGTAATTAACAATAACTAAGAATGTGTTACTGTATACGAGAAACAATGAACTACTGGACTTGAATCTTAAGGTGTAGGCACATGATGCATAAAATAAAGTTTTCTTAATTGTAAGAACATGTTTTAATAAGTAAAAAATAAATCGTAAACGAAAAGAAGCATGTGTTATTGTGATTTTTGATAGCCTTTAAGAAGATGAAATAGCATTATTAATAGACTATACGTACTTAAATAGTTTAGAAAAACCATCTGGCTCCTGGAAATGAACATTAATTTATTTATACGAACTGTGAAAGACAATAGCCGTTAAAAACACAGGAATGTGAAAATGTAGCTTAGCTGTACTCTCAATGCTGATTGGATAGAGATGAAACAAGGTAAAAACTACGTTGCCACTTTAATTTAAATGTAGTTCTGTGCAACAATTCGATTACACTGGGAATTTCTAATTTATTGGCTTAACATTAATAAAATACATTACCTGCGACTTTCCAACATAAGTAACATATTTTTTTAACCATCGACCTATTCTGCATGTGGTTATTTTTCATCCTTCTCTTTGTATGTAGGAAATTTTTCTTTACGAGGTAAGCAACGATAAGTAATCCTACTTTAATAAATATTGCGGTAGTTTCAACAGAAGAGACTAACTGAAGGTTTTTTCTTCGCAGTTTTTCAATCTGTGTGAATTTCAAGATAATTAATAAAGATTTATACACACCCTTATAGTAGACTAATGAACAAGATTTGCTATTAGTTTTACACCTTTCAGCACTTAAGCATCATTCCAAAAATTAAAAACATTTCTATGTCAGATTCAACCTTAAGTGGACATACAATCTAGCCCATTTTATTGAAAATTGTAGCACAGAATGTGTCGCGAATGGCAACAGCTCTGCCAGAGTTCGCAGCGCCACGAACAAGAACTGAACTGGTAAGAAGAACAAGCGGAAGAATTGAAACGCGAGCGAGCTAAAAACTACGAACAGATGTATTATATATGATTTGTTTGAGTAATAATTCGTTTGAATATCGTCATCTGTGTTGTACATAATTAAATATCGTTATATGTGAACCTGTCTGCTTATTTGTGAAATTGTAGTGACTTAGCTTATACTTACAGCAGCCTCATCACAAGAACCCGTGAATCACGGCAAGGCACCTGTAGAAAGGTAAGCGATTGCACTTGTTTTGAACTTGAAATCCTTGTTGTGACAGAATGCATTGTTGCCAAAAGTAGCAAAAGAACTTTTGAACTTGGGAATATATAAAATCTTATATATATCTAATTAACTTAAATTAGTAATGTCACTAATATTTAATTGTTTATTGGCTAATAAAATCCCATACCATATACTTCATTTGCTTTCATCTTTTTATTATCCTATTACTATATGGTCAGTTCCTTTCGATTAATAGTAAAAAAAAGAAAGCAATTATCTTCAACTTTTGAACATTTATAATATACATATGGAGGCTTAGATACATTTCTATTTAATATCTTACTTCGTAGTCAATTCGGCAATTGTTTTTTATTATTCAAATCACCTTAATGTTCTGTTAGATTTTCAGAATAGACCCAGTCGTCTTGGAGAGAATCTGGAGGAAGCTTCTAGAAGGATTTTGCCATGTTAACCAGGCAAAGAGCCAATAAAGAAACCGCTCAGGCTTTATGTCATAATACCTGATGTCAAATCCGATTGTTACGACGCCATTCTGATCCATACGACACATCCAATGACAAGCTGAGAGGTTGCATGACCTGACGACAAAAGTCTAGGGCAAGAGCTCAAAGCAACACTTTTTACGTATCTTTTGACTTGAAAACTGACACAGTAAGCTGTGTTTCCGCTTTTCCGAACCTCATATCTGTTTGAGAACTGCACTGTTGTTATTTTCAGATATGGTAACTGGAATAAAAGTTTTCGGTAAAATTCATTTTCCCCACCATCTAGGATGTATGCTGAACATTTTTATGTTCGTATCTGAAAAAATATATTGATTTTAAAACATCTTACCATGTTTTATCAGCATATACTCATCATACACACTTCGCGTTTACTCCATTTCAATGTCAACCAAAATAGCCGCAATTTGAAATACTTTTCTTTCGCACTACACTCTTTGTTATAATCTCCTGTTTGAAACTGTTGGTTTGTCAAAGAATGTGAATACATTTATTTTGAAAGGAGCGTATTTTAAAAGAAAATGCTTCATTTGCGTCTTGATCGCCACGTATTTCCATGCTTTGAAATTTTTCTGATTAATTTTAGTAAGCAAGAAGATTATTAAAAAGTAGTTCAAGCGAATACTTACTAATATAAATTGGCTTTTTAAATTGTCTTAGTTTCGATAAAAGCTTTTCCTTGTAATTAAAAGATGACGAAGTGAGGCTACTTGAAAACTGTATTATGGGATAGTTCCACAGCGAATGAATTTTCCTCCTTTTTAACTTTTCTTGCGGTTACCAAGTTTATATTAAATAAGAATAATTGTGAATCATATTCAGATCCTATTAAAACAAGGATTTCGAAAATTATTGTAAAGTTAACATCTGATAAAAATAATGTTTATAGTTATTAAACAAGTTGAACTTTCGCTAACTACAGAGGTGTAGAAAACTCAAATCATCGAAATTTTTTTCTAAAATTTCATCTGTCTTCGCATGTTTTTGTGATGCAGAATGCGAAAAAGAAGCTCAGTTTTTTCATTATCACATCATAATTTTCCACAATCCTCTCTTGTACTCTAATCCTGCTTTTCTATTCTGCTAAACAATTAAGTTCTATAAAATTGAATAAAAATCTTTTGAAAAACCAAGAATTTTCTTAGTTTTTGACGTGTTTACTTTTATATATATATATATATACATAAATAAATAAATAAATATGTATATACATATATGTATAAACTCAGCTGTTCGAGCCTTGTTACCCCCCTAACTTTTTAGTTTCATTATTGCCATATTAATACGATATTAATTGACTATGTCATTTTATCTCTCATCTTTCGTGCATTTCGCCTGATAACCGTATGTTGAAATTTTGATGATTGTAACCTATTTATAGAAAAATACATGTGATGCATATTCTACAGCTTACAAAATATTGTAACAATAGATTAAAGCTGTTGTGAACCAATCTATGAATATATAAATATGCTAAGCAAAACCCTCATGTCTCTTTTGCAGCGCACTGCGCGAACGGATGACTGTTAAATTTGGCACAGTTAAAGTTATTATGGAGGTGGTTGTGCGAATGTTAAAATTTTTGTGTAGTATGCTAATACACTAAAAAGTTAGAGAAGTAATTTGGCACGCAGTATTTCGCGCCAAGTCGGGCGATGGTTCCATTGTTGTGTCAATTTTGAAATAACAACACTTAGTTTCAGTAGTACTATAGGGCTGTAATATTGCAACATAATTTGCAAAAAGTGGAATTATTCCCCAGTTGTCGCCAATGACTAAAATGTGCTTTAGCAATGCGCTTGGCGACTTTTTTTAGACGGTCATAAGTGCGCGAAGTGTTGTAAATTCCATGTTTTAAAACTGTGGTAAAACCTTGGAGGAGAGAATAATATTTGCTATTCGTTCCTCCAAGGGAAAAACGAACCGAGCAGTGTAGGTCGCAATCTAAGAGATGCTCCACAGAAACGTGACAATTCGAAAATTTTTTCATTATCTCCCGCCAGGCAGTATGCTAAAGCGAAATTGCTCCAAGAACATTATTGAAGAAATACCTCAACAATTAACAGGGAATGAAAATAATATTATTAATGAATATTATAATAATATTCTTATAATAATATTATAAGAATATTATAATTGTATTATTTATTAATATTATAATAATATTATAATTATTATATATTAGTTCATTAATTAATAATAATATTATTAATTAATGAACTAATAGTATTTAAATATATGTAAAATTATGTCGCATTTTTATGCTGCTTTTTTGGGACACATTTTTCGGACAATTTTCAATAAAGGTGGTGGGAGATAAAATGACATAGTCATTAATATATGTGTGTGTGTGTTTCTGTGTGCGTGTGTGTAATAGCCTAACAGTCTTTTTGTAATAAAGAACCGAGTGGAGCTTTTCCGCTTGTTTATTTGATTCGGGCCCTCTAGTGTTGTAGAACACAAATAGTCTATCATCATACTAACATTTCAGCGGCCTAAAGTTTCACAATTTCGTTTATGTCTTAATGAAGTCTTTCTCTATGTTCCACATTCATATCGCTAATGTTATCAGGAAATAATGTAACTGTGCGTTCAAAAAATGTCGAACAAAAGACATCTTTACTACCAAATATACCAGGTAAATTTTTGAAGGCCAATGATTTTTATCCCGATGTTAACTCCTAACTCATGAATCCCATTCGCAAAGAAAACTTGGGAAATTAGTATATCGACACAGTGTTGACCGAGAAGCATGCGCAGAGTTTTCAAATTCCTACATATCATCGAACCATAATCTGGAAGCAAAGGTTCAAGATTTTCATAGATCTCTTTTAAGTAAAAGGAATGATCAAGTGAGTGATATTTTCTTAGTGTAAAAGTACGGCTGTCAGACTTCACTTGGATTGATAAAAAGTCTTTAGTAAGCTTATTCATAATCTACGTTGAACTTCTGTACAAAACCAGGTGTATCTGAATAGTAAATTAAGTTACGATCTTAAGGTATCCGTACACCTGCGGAGACTGTTTATTTAATTTTAAAAATTTTACACTTAAAACTAATTTTACTTTGTAATGAATCCGGTTGAAATCTTGAGGAGACTAATAATATTAGTAGTATGCTCAAAAGCTCGGTGTTTTTTCAATTTCTGGGTAATTACGATCCTTTAAATGGCATTCAGTCAAAAAAAAAAAAAAAAAAAAAAAAAAATACCGCATACGATACGGCAATTACAGCGTCATTTCCGAATTCAGCAGAAAAGTAATTGTATTGTAGAGTAAAATAATGAGAAAAGTTTTTCATCGCAGGCCTGTGTCATTTTACTAAGACTTTCTGCAATTTGAGCATATATATAATCAGAAATATGAGCATATATATAACCAGAAATATGAGCATATATAATAAAAATAATTTTATTTAAATAGAGGAATTTTAATAGTTCATATATTCTGGATAGTTGAATATTAACTCCCAAACTATCTTTGATTATCCCGGAAACAACGGGAAATACAAAGTAAACATATAACGTTAGCACTATAACCATCTTGAAATTCAAACGTCTCCTTCACACAGGTTTAGACTCATGCAAAAGAGAAAATTATTTTCTTAACTTAAAAAAAAATTGAATCTTTTTCTGACATTTGATGATGCTTATATCATATTGGGTGGTGCTTTTAATGCCAAAATATTTTTATATGAATCGAAAATTTGATTTGCCAAAAACTGTATATTTAAGTGAACAAAATTATTTTAGCAGAATTCAATTTAATTTAAATAAAAAATCTGATGTGTCCAACACATGACTTCCTTGCACGTCCATTAAGATCAAAAATATTTTCGACGCACTTCCTCTAAACTTATTTGTTTGAAAGAGGTAAAATATCAATAATAGTAAGGTTTAGCGATTTCTAGACAAATATTTCGATATCGCCAAGCAGAGTTCAATTTGAAATATTTCCTTCTGACACTTTATTTGGCGATATTTCACCAAAAGCCGACAAACTTGAGATAGTCTGCGAGACTTTGGGGATAGCCAAAGTAGTCATTGACCACAGACTTTCAATGAATTGAATGCATCCATACACCTCAATGTATTTAAAGTCATTTGGCTCACCCTGTAAATAAATTCTCAGTCGATTGCTGTCAAAAAAGATATGGAAAACAGTTAGATATTACAATAGTTCTAAATACAAAAGTTCAAAAATATACGGGTTAAAGTTTTAGTGTTATACAAAATACGAAATAATTTTTGGCGCCAAAATTTGGCGATATTTCGCCAAAACTCGCCAAGGTCGAGGACAGACGGCGAGTTTTTGGGCATGTACCAAACAATGACTGTCTACAGTTGTATTATATTGAAGATGTCCATAGACATTAAAGTACTAAAATTCTTTTCGTAGGTCCTGTAAATAAACTCTCCAGTAGATTGGAACCAAAAATCGAGATGCACAACTAGATGTTACAACATTCTTATATATGAAATTTCATAATAGTTTTTGAGATTTGAGAGTTAAATATGCACACACGTACACCAAAAGTCGCCAAGCTTGGCGACTTTTGGCATAGTTCTTGAGGGAGGCACGTGACCGTGGTCGGACCATTACCTAACTTATGTGGTAGGACGGTATTGTGCTTGAAATGGATGAATGCCCCTAAAATTGCCATTGACCGTAATGTATTGGAAATCTTTTGAGTGTTCCTGTAGCAGAACTACAAATGATAAAGACACTTTTTTTTAATGGAGAAATTCATTTTCTAACTCTTTACAGCATACATCACTTCTGAGTCGTTTGAAATAGCCCAATACCTCTAAAAAACGCTTTGATGAATTTCGGCCCATAGAGCGTAATGTATTTCGAATCTTTTGGGCGGTTCTGTAGATAAACTATCCAGTCGAATGGAATCGAAAGGGGAGGTGCACAACTAGATGTTACAGCAATCCTAAATATAAAGTTTCAACATTCTACGCCTAATAGTTTTTGAGATATGCGAGTTTAATGAGTTTCGGCCCATTGAGCGTAATGTATTTCGAATGTTTTGGGCAGTCCTGTAGATAAACTATCCAGTCGAATGGAACCAAAAGGAGAGGTGCACAACTAGATGTTACAACTATCCAAAATATGAAGTTTCGACATTCTACGCCTAATAGCTTTTGAGTTAGGCGAGTTTAATGAATTTCGGCCCATAGAGCGTAATGTATTTCGAATCTTTTGGGCTGTCCTGTACATAAACTATCCATTCGATTGCCACCAAAAGGGGAGGTGCACAACTAGATCATAGAACAATCCTAAATATCAAATCTCAACATTCTACGACCAATAGTTTTTGAGATATGCGAGTTACATACATACGTACGTACGTACGTACATACGTACGTACGTACAGACGGCATGGAAAAACTGGCCACAGTAGACTCGCCGCTGGTCAAAATGAGTTGCAGACGCGTTAATATGATCGTGCATGCTAGCCTACGATAGGATGCATCGAAAAAAATTTTAAAATTAAATTTAGAGGTAGTCAAAATCGGTTTTTTTGTCGAAATTTGGCCCCCAAAATTTTTTCGGGATCACATTACTTCCTTATACTACGTACAAGGAAGTAAAAAGTAGAGAGAGGGATTATTTCAAACTGTAGAAAGAAGAGTCAAAGTATTAAACTCTCCAAGAAGCCAAAACCAAACATGTTTATTTCTATTGCCATACAAAAGTCAAGGGACAATTTTATTTTAGTTCTTGAGTTTTAGTTCTTGAGTTTTAGATTCTGAAACTCAAGAACAAAATATGTTGATTACTGATGAACTGACCTGACGATGAAAGTAACCTATCGTAACTCAAACGAATAACAAGTGCATATTTGTTTTGTAATTTCAAACATTAAAACTTTAATATCAAAATTTCAGATAAAGCTATCTTCCCTTTTTACTTCCTTGTACGTAGTATAAGGAAGTAATGTGATCCCGAAAAATTTTGGGGGCCAAATTTCGACATAAAAACCGATTTTGACTACCTCTAAATTTAATTAAAAAATTTTTTTCGATGCATCTCATCGTAGGCTAGCATGCACGATCATATTAACGCGTCTGCAACTCATTTTGACCAGTGGCGAGTCTACTGTGGCCAGTTTTTCCATGCCGTCTGTACGTACGTACGTACGTACGTACGTACGTACGTACGTACGTACGTATGTATGTAACTCGCATATCTCAAAAACTATTGGTCGTAGAATGTTGAGATTTGATATTTAGGATTGTTCTATGATCTAGTTGTGCACCTCCCCTTTTGGTGGCAATCGAATGGATAGTTTATGTACAGGACCGCCCAAAAGATTCGAAATACATTACGCTCTATGGGCCGAAATTCATTAAACTCGCCTAACTCAAAAGCTATTAGGCGTAGAATGTCGAAACTTCATATTTTGGATAGTTGTAACATCTAGTTGTGCACCTCCCTTTTGGTTCCATTCGACTGGATAGTTTATCTACAGGACTGCCCAAAACATTCGAAATACATTACACTCAATGGGCCGAAATTCATTAAACTCGCATATCTCAAAAACTGTTAGGCGTTGAATGTTGAAACTTTATATTTAGGATTGTTGTAACATCTAGTTGTGCACCTCCCCTTTCGGTTCCATTCGACTGAATAGTTTATCTACAGGACCGCCCAAAAGATTCGAAATACATTACGCTCTATGGGCCGAAATTCATCAAAGCGTTTTTTAGAGGTATTGGGCTATTTCAAACGACTCAGAAGTGATATATGCTGTAAAGAGTTAGAAAATGAATTTCTCCATTAATAAAAGTGTCTTTTTCATTTATAGTTCTGCTACAGGAACACTCAAAAGATTTCCAATACATTACGGTCAATAGCAATTTTAGGGGCATTCATCCATTTCAAGCACAATACCGTCCTACCACATAAGTTAGGTAATGGTCCGACCACGGTCACGTGCCTCCCTCAAGAACTATGCCAAAAGTCGCCAAGCTTGGCGACTTTTGGCGTATGTGTGTGCATATTTAACTCTCAAATCTCAAAAACTATTATGAAATTTCATATATAAGAATGTTGTAGCATCTAGTTGTGCATCCCGATTTTTGGTTCCAATCTACTGGAGAGTTTATTTACAGGACCACCGAAAAGAATTTCAGTACCTTAATGTCTATGGACATCTTCAATATAATACAACTGTAGACAGTCATTGTTTGGTACATGCCCAAAATCTCGCCGTCTGTCCTCGACCTTGGCGAGTTTTGGCGAAATATCGCCAAATTTGGCGATAGTCAGTCATTTGGTCCACGCCCAAAGTATCGCCATTTGTCATCGTTCTTGGCGAGTTTTGGCGAAATATCGCCAAATTTGGCGATAATCTGTCATTGTTTGGTTCATGCTTAAAATCTCGCCAAATGTCGTCGACATTGACGAGTTTCGCCGAAATATCGCCAAATTTGGCGCCAAAAATTATTTCCTATTTTGTATAACTCTAAAACTTTAACCCGTAGATTTTTTTAACTTTATATTTAGAACTATTGTAATACCTAACTGTTTTCAATATCTTTTTTGACAGCAATCGACTGAGAATTTATTTACATGGTGAGCCAAATGACTTTGAATACATTGAGGTGTATAGATGCATTCAATTCATTGAAAGTCTGTGGTCAATGACTACTTTGGCTATCCCCAAAATCTCGCTGACTATCTCAAGTTTGTCGGCTTTTGGTGAAATATCGCCAAATAAAGTGTCAGAAGGAAATCTTTCGAATTGAACTCAGCTTGGCGATATCGAAATATTTGGCTAGAAATCGCTAAACCTTACTATTATTGATATTTTATCTCTTTCAAACAAATAAATTTAGAGGAAGTCCGTCGAAAATATTTTTGATCTAATGGACGTGCAAGGAAGTCATGTGTTGGACACATCAGATTTTTTTCTGATGTTTTGGTACGTTAATTTAATCTTGTAAAGGAGTCCTTAAATGCATATAAAATAGAAATATTATCTTTTTACCGACTACAATCTTTCAGCAGTCCATGTATTTCTCGGAGTTGACGAATTCGGTATTTGCTGCAAAACGGTAAACGTTGGAAAGCTAATTGCAAAATAAACAAATTGAGATCCTCTTTGGAAGACTAACTTTCTTCTCTTTCGAATATAGCTTTATTTTTTGAAAAATATTTACTTTCCTTAGCTCATTTGAGATTTACAGGAAAATAAATCTGATTATCCTGTTTACATTCAAAAATTTCAGTTCCACGAACATAAAGCTTCATACTCTCTGATACTTTAATCTACACAAATAACCCTAAAATAAACAAAATTACGATTCTTAGACTAATTAGGACATTTTGCAGCTTTTCAAAATACTTTAACTCAATAATCAGTAGGAGATCAGATGATTTACGAGGTCATGAAATAATGACTTCGCAGAATTGTGAGTGAAAGAGAAAAGAAAATATGATAACATCAAATTAATTCCTCAACATTTTCATTTACACTGGGAAACAGTTATATGTATAATGCATATAATTAATTAATTAATTTAAAATGTTATTTTTGGCTGATTTTGAAACTGACAATAAATATTTTAAACTAAAATTTTTCTCTACTTATTATAAAAGAAGATGTCTGTGGGTCTGTTTGTCTGTGTGTCGGCGTCGTTACGGACAAACGGCTGCACCTAGAAACACAAAATTTGGTACTCGGGAAGATCTAAACATGACGTTGTGCACCTCGAAGCGATTTTTTCAAAATTCGACCTAGAATTGCTTTTTATTTTATGTTCTATGCGACTTTCGGCGTTTTTTCTCACTTAATTTGTAATAACGGCGGAAATTACGCTCGCAGCAAAACGGCATTTGTATCATCGGAGATTAGAAAATTTTCTTTTAAAAACAGTTTGTTCTGAATACGTAACATTATTTACCGATTTTTAGGAATTTTTTTACTAAGCATCTGTTAAGGCCGATTTTTTCGAAAATAATTTTAAAACTGACGCATCTTGAATTCTATTCGTCATAACTTTTTGATATTTTGACAGATCGTGGAACATTCCTTTCTCCCTCTTTTAAAATAAAAACGAAAACATTGTGTAAATTAGGTGAGTTATTACGAATTTTAATGTAGCCTAAAGTTTCGAATTTAATAGCATAAACGCGGAGAGCTTACGGAATTACATTAATTGATCATGGAGCGTGATAATTTTGTTGCGTTGCCAGAAAAGGATTAGAAAAAAAGGTTTTTTCAACCAGAGTTTTTAAATGGGATATCGGAATTTCAATTCGCAAGTGAGGATCTATGACGTCAAATGCCTTAAAATACTTAAAAATTACGCCACAATTTTAACGCATTTATTCCTGCTCTTTTTTTAACACAAGCAGGCGATATTTTTATTAAAACTTACTTTAGAAATAAACTGAGAAATTCATGATTGCTATTTTAATCCGTTGCTTATTTAAAAATTGAAATATTTTAACGCGACTGAAAATGTTCTTCATTTTAAAAGCTACAAAATTCATTTTAAAGCGGGATATATTAAAAATTCTCTATTTACTTTTTTATTTTTCGCATTTAATTATGTCGCAGGCATATATGTTTCCTAACATATGCATGTTGTGAGTATAGTTTTATTTTAACGTTGGATTATACGTTCCTCCATAGTGTTTTATTCTAATTTTCAACGTCGTTGTAAATTTTAATATGATACCGTTTGAAAATTATTGAGCAAAATATCCAAATTAATTCCCTCAACCAACCGGGGTACTTTTTACGGCAGTTAAACAGTGACGTCATAAATTTCAAAAAATGCGTGAAATTTGTAAACTCTGCAACTCTAACATCCTGACACAATTATAGCGATTCTAAATAGCTCCTCGAGATTACAAAGTTTGATGTTTTCAGTAGACAGAACTATGGAGGATTTATAAGATATATCTTTATGTTGGATACATGGATATTTAAGTTGGCACCGCTTGAATATTTTTCACCACGGTGAGATTAAATGCTTTGCTGTGCTAAATACGCCAATCTTACAAAATTATGCATAAATTAAATATGTATGGAGATCTTCCTCAATAGCAACTATTATGTGAAATGAATAATGTTTATGGTAATACGTAAATTGCAAAGAATCGCCATAGAATAACAAGGTCCCATTTGTGCGAAATAATGTAAGCTGTTTCGTTAAATTGAGCATTAAAGAGGGAGAAGCGAAGATAGATAATATTAATATGCGTAATAGGTAATATTAGTAGATTTGTAAGAATAATATGAATAAATCACAATATACCATGTTAATAAATATTTCATGAACTGACCAACTGAACGATAAGTACTTCTAATTTGCGTTGATATATCCCGCAGTAATTTCAACAGAGGAGGTTACTTGAACTTTTTAAAAAATGAAATTCTGTTTTGTCACATGCAGATATGATTTTATTAAAATATTCGCTCACCCGCTCTCCCGCTCCCGATTTTAGTAAAATATATGCGCACCCGCTCTTCATGAAGAGCGGTGCGCAGCTATTTTAAAATAAACGGTTGTCCCTTTCATGTAGTGTTTGCGTTATTTAATGCTACAACTTGAACCTAAAAAACAGTATGATGTAGAAATAACGCATTTTGAAAGTCGGGAGTTCTTTGCAAACCGCTAAGCTTTTCACTTTTCTGATCTCGAATGACCGTAGTTTTTTGAGTCATTATATTGCAATGATGCCAGGTTAGTACTCATGATGCAAACTTTACATCAGAATGTCAAATAATTTTGCTGTTTTTTTAGCTTTCACATCACTGGAATTAATTGGAATTACACATGTAAGGAAAATTTTCGTTTCCTACCGTGCGAAGAACGGGCACGCAGCTAGTATTAAATATAAAAGGAATCACTATTCAAAAGTAAATTATTGGATTTTTAACTAAAAATATCTATAACTAATAATTTTATGATGGATAAAAAACAGATTAGAATATTAAAATTAGGAAAATTTTTTCCATTATAATAAGCATTAGAAGATTAAAAAATATATTTAGCTTATGAATCATTTTTCAGTGCAGCATTGTTTATATTCTGTTGCGTTATTACACTATAAATTATAAGGTTCATACTTTAGTTCTTTTGTTTTAAATCGCTAAATCTTTTCTGATAAAATTTCAAGAAAAGATAATTTGCATAGTCTTAGTTCTTTATTTTTTGGACTTTATAACTCAATTAACATGTAAATTTAACTATAAAACATAAATTCTTGGTAAAAATGAAAATTTTTCAAAATAAAATTTGTGTTGCAGTAAAATGAACTAAGTATTCCCAGCAAAATTCCAAACTTTATAATGATATTTGTTAAGTAAACATCAGGGGGACTTCAGGGAACCCGACTTTTCTATTTCCAAAATAACTTTATTCCTGGAAATGTTTATTTTCCTTACCTCGTTTGTAATTTCCAAGAAAGTAAATTAAATTATGATGTTTATTTGAAAACTCAGCTCCGTTAAGAAAATCACCAGTCCTTTCGTTGTTTTGATTTACATAAATAAATGTAAAATAAACCTAGTAACTTTGTGAAGCAGGGAGACTCATTAAAGCATTTTACAGCTTTTGAAAAAAATCAATAGTCATTGAAATCTTAGATTTATTTGACCATTAAATAGAACATTTTGTTAACAATAGTAAAATGAAAAGTGTAAACATAAATGGTTTGAAAACTAAATAGTCTCGATATAGTTTAATTCATACAGGACAGAGAAAAAAATGTTAGGACCAAATGCAATCCAAAATCAATGTTACATACAAACCAATTATGAAAAAAAATGCAATTTTAAATAGTGCATAAAGCTGAAAATTTTGAAATGTATCTGCTTTTAATATATAATCATAAAATGCTCTTTACAAAAGCACACTTCGTTTCCTTGATAAGAACGCATTTAATGTAGGAAGGTAAAGGAGATATTTTATGCACGTGTATGTGACTTATGGATAAAAACTGCTTTCAAAAACACGTTCATCCACCACTTTTAAATGCACTTTTCTTCCGATAGTCATTTTTATGATATGACGAATATTGAAATCACTCAACTAAAAAAGTGATAGTGTATCATCTCCTTGTATTTACAAAAATTACATCTGAAAAATGATGCTGAAGGGAGCATTGTGAATTAGAAATCTAGAACAGAAATTACATTTTCTTTTGAAGAAAGAAAGAAAGTTTATCTTTCTTTTGGTAGTGATTAGCACGATATTCCTATTATTACCAATCCTTGAAGAAACCATTTTTTACTATCAGGCATTTTACTATCAGGCTTAATTTGTCAAATTAAAAATTGAATTTGGAACAAATTTTTTTAATGATTTCTTTTATACAGAGTGTCCGAAAATGTGGGAACACGCTATAATTCTTTATCTATCTATCTTTCTTCTATATAAATAAAACAGAGCGTAAACTGTCCGTTTGTCTGTCTGTGTCTCGCGTAGCTCCAAAACGGGAGATCGTAGACCTACGAAATTTTGTACGGAAATTCTCCAAGACTGGTCTCGACACACCTCGAAGCGATTTTTTCGAAATTCGAATTAGAAAATGTTTTATTTTATGTTTTGTCCGATTTTTAGCGATTTTTCTTGCGTAATACATAATAACGCCGGTAATTGCGCTCACAAGAAAACGATATTTACATCATCGTATAGAGGAGAAAATTTTCTTTTAAAAACTATTTGTTCGGACTGTGTGACATAATTTGCAGATTTTTGGGAATTTTTCAAATAAAATTAAATTTGACGCTAACTTTCGAAAAATATTTTTAAAACTGCTGCATCTTGAATTCTATCTGTCATAACTTTTTTATATTTGGGCAAAAGACGGAGCACACAATTCGCCCACTTTTAAAAGAAGAACGGGGGGGAAATATAAATTAGGAGAATTTTTACGAAATTCTAAGTAAAGATGGATTTTCATTTCAGTGTTACTTGCTTATGAGTTTCGGTTTGATATCTTGTGGTTTGGTTGTCATGGATACAGTAACAATGATTAAAATTGCCAGTTGAAAAAAATAAATAAAAACGGGTCCCGCGAGCAGACGATTTCTTTGCTTGGCTCGATTTCCTTTTATAAATACTGGATTTATTTGTGAGAAGAAAAATTAAACTGCATAATCTAGAAAAACAATTTTAAAGCCTTTATAAATAGCGCAGTCTTATCTCTTATCTCTTTTCTTTTTGTAAATGGTTGCAAGAGAGGGTGACGTATTTTTAAAATTAAAAAAAAATGTCCATTTCATGTAGTGTCTGAGGTATTTAACGCTAAAACGGAACCTAAAAGACAGCATGTCTGAGGAAATAAGACATTTTGAAAGTGAGAAGTTTTCTGCAAACGGTCCATTTTCACTTTTTTGATACCGAATGACGCTGACATAGTTTTTTGTGTGTGTGTGTGTCATTATATTGCAATGATCTCAGGTTATTACATATACGACGCAAATTTTAAGTCAAGAGTGAAATAATTTTGCTTTTTCTAAATTCCACATCACTGGAATTAATTCGAATTACACATGTGAGGAAATTTTTCGTTTCCTACCGTGCGAAGAACGGACACGCAGCTACTTAGAGATAAGTGGGAAATGTACATCGAAAAAGTGTTTAAAATGAAGTAGCAAAATACACTAAGTTAAGAAAGAAATTCTCTCTTTAATTTTCAAAATGTTACTTTTTAAATTTATATACGACCCTCGTACAAAAATATTCTCACTTTGTAATATGTGCCCCATACACTAATATGTAATGAACGAAATCTGGGCATTATATCCTGAAAAGTATTAAATATATGCTGACTTAAACCTCTTTTCAGTGTCTTTCGAAGGAAAAAAAACCATGAAAGACGATAGCTTTTCAGGGGTCGTACAGAGATTACGAAATAACATATTTTTCTTCACTCTAGCCATAAACCTCTACATCCGAATTCATGTATAACCCCCGATTATCTTTGTTTGTAGATATCTCTTAGACATTTTATAATGAAAGATTTAAATTTTGTCCATCACTTCTTAGTAAAATCTGCCTGGGACGCAATTTACTAACTGAGATTTTTTTTGTAGGTGTGTGTATACAAATTTAAAAAAGCGTAACTTTTTGAAAAATAGTGAGAGGATTTTTTCTTATAGTAATTTTTTCCTACCTTATTTTGAACATATTTTTTTCAATTTACATTGTTGATTTATCATTAATAGATAAAGAATTAAAGCGTGTTACCACACTTTTGGGCCACTCTGTATTAGTTTATTGTTTTCTGTTCTGTTGAAATGGTCTGAACTTAGCTGTGCACAAAGAACTTTTCCAAGAAACCTCCTCTCCTCCTCCCCCCCCCCCCCCAACCATTAAATCTTGAATCAGGTTTAGAATACTCACCCATATCTTTCTAAAGAAGTAACAATGACGATTATCTTTCTGTACCCAGCATGGGGTCTGAATGCTCGGCTGTGGATCTGTTTATAATTTGCGCAAAATTGTGTCCCGGTGGAACATTCTCACACTATCTCTGGGAAAGAACACTGATAACAGGTAAGATATCTTCATGCTTATGTTTTTCAATGATGTGGACGAACACATTAAACCTGTGCTCCGTCATGAACAAAGTCATACAAGAATATCACCATCTTATCTGACTAAATTTCTTGTAAATGAAAGAACATTACATTTCGCCTTTTCTAAAGCGCCCAAAGGCATAGAATTTCTCTTTTAAATCTTTATAATTCAAGTTAATGCCTGTTTTTACGCATTGATAGATAACCATATGAGTACATAGGTTTTGAAAAATGTAAATTTAAAAATATCCCATTTTTTACTAATCCATCTCAAATAAAAGCACTCACTTTCTAGGCCTATCAAATCTGCACATCTTTCTTTGAAATTACATGAACAGTTCACATTTTACTGGAATAATGGTTCTACAGGAGATTTGTCTTATATCTAATTGCTTGTACCATTCTTAAAATTATCATTAAAATATCTCTATTTGAATTTTTATCATTTCCGTTTAACTTGAATATTTCAGTCTTTCACTAAGATTTCATCTCCAATTAAAAAGAAATTTTATTAATTGCATGCAGATCACACTCGTAAGGCACATCAACATTATTAAAGTAACTCTGAAAGCCTTTTCAAAAATAATAAAATACTTTTAAATACAATGGTAATATCAATTCTAATACTATACATGTATCTCAAAACTCAAGAATTGCATGGAATAAATTATAACTGTGAATGAAATAAAAATATGGAATGAAACTGTGCTATCAAGTTTATTTTTCTACTTTTAACAGAGTTTTATAAGAATGTTATTATTTTTGTTTACCAGCATTTAAAAAGACAACTATTTTAAGTAACACTGAAATAAAACCTAGAAATAGTCTTTGTGAAGTTTGCCATTCTAATGTGAGAAAAGATCGAGTAATTTCCGTGCTTCCTCAAAAATCTTTCATGTGCATTTCATTCCACGAAAACACAAGGAACAAATATATCGACATCTCTGATTTAAATTTAATTTTATGCCATCATTGTATTATTCTGGGCATCTACTAAATTTCTAAAAGTCAATTCAATTTCCTGGCCCTGGCTTTTCCAGACTTTTGGAAGCTCTCGGGGGGGGGGGGGGTGAGATCCAGACCACCTACATATTTTAGTGTGGGAAATCCCTCAATAGAAACCCCCACGTTTTATAATTATATTTTGCTACAACTCACTTGAAATCAATTTTTAACTCTACTGCAATTCATTCATTTAAGTTATACAGGAAAAAAGTTACTTTGAGTTTACATGTTGAGTTAAGATAAATCAGTAAAAGAGTATTATGCAAGAAACTGGTAGGTTCAGATTTAACCAGGAGTGCAGAAAATGTTTAGGGCCCAATATTTCCCCAGAACACAATTTGTTTTGCCCAAAATTTCCCCAAAATTGACTCATATTTTCATTCTAGTTTAAGCGACTATCTATCACTACTCCTGGTTTTACCCAACAATGGGTCGGCACCAGTACTTATTCGGATCTATCACTACTAGCTTCTTTTGATAACAACTGCATCTCTACAAAAAAATAATGAGAAAAAGAAAAAATGAAGAGAAAAAAGAAAAAAGTAAGAAAAAGAGAAAAAGCGAAAAAAATTCTTTTTTTTTTCTTTTCTTTACACTCATGACAAAAATTCCCCTGCGCTTCAGAATTTCCCCTGAAACTCGCTCGGGCGTTCGGAGATGTTCTGCAACCCTGGATTTAATAAATACTGCTTGCACTACTGTGATATTTATGTGAGTTATTTGGCATCTGTGTCTAATCTTATGTTCTAAATTTTGAGTACATGTTTATCTTTTGGTCTATTACACTTTCAACCCACAAAGAAATTCTATTGCTGATCATAAACAAACCTGACAATGGTTGACCCCCGGTAAACAATGGTTGACCCTGCAGGGTCAACCATTTTGACCCTGCTTCCTGTCACAAGAAGCCCCCTCATTGCAGAAATGCAGAACTGCAAGCATTAGGTATTTCAAAACATTCTGACCTATTCTTTCTTCCTAAACATAAATTACCCTTATCATCATCTTTTATTCTTTGGAGTCTGACAATAAAAAAGGGCGAGCCAAAAACTTTTTCTCTCGGAGAAAATATTTTGATTTTGGTGAATTTTTCCTGGCCTATTTTAAATTTTCCAGGCTTTTTCTAGACTTTACTGATCTATCTCTCATTTTCCTCGCTTTTTTCAGGCATTCCCGTTTTATTTCTCATTTTCCTGACTTTTCCAGACTTTCCTGATTTTCCTGACCTATTTTAAATTTTCCAGGCTTTTTCTAGACTTTCCTAATCTATCTCTCATTTTCCTCGCTTTTTTCGGACATTCCCGTTTTATTTCTCATTTTCCTGACTTTTCCAGACTTTCCTGATTTTCCTAATTGGTAGACACCCTGTTTACACTAAAAGACTCTGACTCATCATCATCAAGAAAAGAATTATTCGATGCATTTATGAAAGCTCGACGCAATCTATTTTGATAGAGAAGGAGTTTAATTCTTTACTTTGAATACTTATGTTTATAGTCAATTCAGACTTTAATTTTCCATTTAGCGCTACTGAGGTTTTACTGTCCTGGGATGTGGGCAATTACTGTAAGCTATGAGCAATGACTGTATTTTTTAGATGATTTTTATTTTGATGCAATATTTTCTATATAAGTTTTAACTACAAACTGTTAAAAATCTATAGGAGATTTCATTAGGTCATAAGAAAATAGCAATAAGCAATTGATAGCTATAATATAAATATATTTTTGAATGTCAATGCATTTGAAATCGTTAAGCGGGCAATAGCTATATGGTTTATCCTTTTTAATATTTATATCTACAATACATTTACGTGTGTGTGTGTGTATGTGTGTGTTCGCGCGTGTGTGGGTGTTTATTATTTTAATGATATTCTACAAAACTTATGTTGGTTCAACTATACAAGTGTCTGTTCAAATATCTGAAACAGAGGAAATAAGTACTAAACACTTAAAATTAATTTCTATTTCTCTTTCTTTGTGTATTTTTTACTGTTATTAGCTCAAGGGTTTTATTGTACAGCCTTTTTAAATTCAAAATATCATTAACAACAGTCATCAATTTACTTGTGCTATCTGTGCAGTCAAGTAATA
The DNA here is from genome assembly GCA_038373885.1 of Cheiracanthium punctorium. NCBI lineage: Eukaryota > Metazoa > Arthropoda > Arachnida > Araneae > Cheiracanthiidae > Cheiracanthium > Cheiracanthium punctorium. The sequence continues at coordinate 528,566 of JAWZYV010019487.1, forward strand.
GTTAAATGACAATTTATCTCTTTTTCCGTTCTAACTATTCCTTTGATTATTGGAATAGAAAAGATATTTAATAATTGATTTGGGAACAGACGGTGCAGAAATTGACGTATGCCTCGGTGGATATCATCATACACAGAGAAATAAAAAAGAGAATATCATATTTGTTTAGCATTTATCTTTCTCATGATTGTTATTATTATTTTGAATGCTCTTTTTATCAATTACGACATAATTAAAAAGTGTTTTTTCACAGCAATTTGAAATGGGACAATCCTATTTTGCAATATCACTTTACTGCTTATTTAATTGCAATCGGCTCTAAATTACTCATTTTGTTCATGTAGCATTGGCTCGAATTGTATTAAACATAGAAACATCTTATATAATATGATGTAAAACGTTATTATTTTTTCTAATATATGTGCTGGCTCGATTAGAAAAGGATTTGCTTATGGAGAATAATGTCGTCGGAATGAAAAACTTAATGTATCACGACATACTGCAATATTACAAAGCAGCCTTTTTTATTGTTTTTAATGAGTTGTCGAATAAAAGTTATTTCGTTGTTGTTTAGTTAAACCGAAGAAACATAACCTTGTTATGTCACTAATAATTGATATTGAACAGCGTGAGTTCTCTAATTCATATTTTAGATTAAATTACCACCATAATAATATTTTTCTAGACTCTTAATGATATTTTAAATGAATATTTCCTTACGAATCAACAATCAACCTTTTCTTAAAGTTTACATTAAATATTTGCATGAATGTTTTTCATTCAGTATCTTTTTTTTATCCTCGAATAATTTAACATTAATCCTTGATAAAATACGCATTTCTAGTCCATCACAGAGTAAAAAACTAATATTGCACAATCAATTGTTTTGTTAGAGATTTTTAATTTTATCTATTTTTAATTTATTTCTTTGCGAGTAGTCAAACTGCATCAAACGTTTTTCTTAATGCTAACATTTAATAGATGTATGCAAGCGGCAGTAATGAATGGCAGATATAAGTGTATGCATCAGTTTGTATTGTTTAATTGTCACAAAGAAAAAAAAAAAAACTGTAAACTTATTTCCAAGACTCTATTGACTAAGAAACACTTTTGAAACAAATTTCTAAATCTACACATAGTACTGCATACAAACTAGTTTAATGCATTGATGAATGCTTTTAAATACTAATCTTAACGATACATACAACCTAATCTATGAGATTTTATTCACATCTCCCCTGCAAAATAACTATCCACATCATTTCTTATATTGTATTTTATATTGAAGACGTCAGTAACATTCTAACATTTTGTGTCAACCAATAGATGTTAATCTACGATAAAACACCAACAGACAGACACATAAAACGAAGTTTTTAAAAGCGTATGGAGAAGTGTCTGGAGTTTAAAAGTGTCTGGAGAAATATTAGTAATAATTTCATTTTGTTTGAAGCTGAGCAATGTCATAAGAATTGATTTTGAACAGTTAATGAGTATGTTAGAATTAGTTTTTGCCCTTCGCCGACCGACTTGTAAGAGGGGTAAAGCACCGTACTCCAGTTTCGGGTTCAAGGTGCCCCCATAATAAAGAGAGCAACAATTCCGGCCAGTTGTGGCTGAAGCCTTAAAGACAGAAACCGGCCATTAGAAAAAAAAAATTTGCCCTTCTAAAAACGCAATATATGCTACACAGAACATTTTCAGCGAGAAAAAACTATATTAAAGGTTAATGAATTTACTATATCCTAATCAACTTTATTTACAATTCTGAATAAATATTCCTTGACAGAACTTATCATTTGCTTCATATAATGAAGAGTTATGATTGGATAAACAAATAATCTTTTCCGTTTGCATTCCTCGATTTTAGCAATGTATTCGTTAAGAAACATAATAAATAAAAAAAGTAGAAGATGCACAACTTCTATGTCATGAAGATTGTTTATATAAGAAGCATCTTTAAATGCGGAAAATGAAAAACACAAAGAAAGCTTAGGGCAAAATTAACATTTTATTAACGTTTGGTATGTTCAAAACAGCATTGTAATAACAGTTGTGTTAGTTTACAACGAATCAGATAGTTATGGTAAACGATGCAAGAGTATTTCCTTGCACTAAAGTAAAAAAAAAAAATGTTTTTTCTATTAGGTTACAAAGAGGTGACGTTACCTTAAGTCGAATAAACGCAGCAAGACATTTAGACATTGAAACTAAACGGCTCCAAATGTCTCTGGCGATTTCTCCTACTGTGTACCTTTAATTGTTGTATTAGAGATCTGGGCTTGCTGCTGACCATTCTAAAGTAAATTTCAAGAGGAATGGGACACAGCCATGTTTTTGCTACCTTCGTCATATGAGGCTCTTTGTTATTTTATGGAAAAGATTCGTTTTCTGCCAAAGAATTTCTGCACTGATGAGTGCAGATTCAATTTAAGAACGCGCGCCTACAGTGTTCACCACTTATTGTATGCTTACAGAAATGCAAATTGTTGATCCCATTTGGTGCTAAGCAACTCCACGTCATCACAGAGCTTGCTTTAAGAAACACGTGCTTTTAAGAGCATGGATCGTTTGCTCCATCCTTCTTTCTAATAATCTTTCAGACAAAATTTCCATATGAAAGATTAAAATTTGGTACATCTGTCCTTAGTACCTTTTCAAAACTTAGATGGAGTCAGATTTGACCCTCGCGACATTCTGACTTTCATTCAATGAAATGAGGAATGGCTCAAGTTCCGCTTAGTGAAATGCTTAGCCACACCTTTTGATAGATCAGCAGTTGTAGATTAGGGGAGAGCGTAGAAAACTTTCGTTATTTTTTTTTTTTTGAAATTCACATTACCTGACTCATTAAATGGCGCGAAACTGATTAGAACAAATTGTCGCAATTTCAGCTCAAAATATTTGCATCTTCAAGTTCCACATCTCAATGGAATATATTCTTAGTGTCTTTAATGGATTTCTATTAAAATAATAATATTTAATTAATTCGTTGGAAAATTAATTACCTTTTCAATTTTAAATTTCTTAATAGGTTATTGTCACATGTCAGTGATGAAAATCGTAGATTTAGGAGCAAAAGTCGTCATAGGATCTGATTCAGAACCTATGACGACGTGACTTCATTTTCAGAGGTTGGAAGATACCTCTGAAGATGATGACGATTTGTTTAGTCCGAAAGCCAGATGTCGGAAAAAGACTGACGATGCAATTCCCTAAACCTCCAAGACAGACCGAATGAGAATATTATTGCTGAAACTTGCCGTTTTTCTAGATAGAACGGGAGTATCGTATAGGTCATCCGTTGACATTGCACCGTCTGTGCTTCCTGACGTAGGGGTTGCCTCGAAAGATATTCCCTCTACAGTTATTGACAGAAGCACCTGAAATGAAAACATAGAAATGTACAATCACAACTTAATTCTACAAGAGTAATAGTTTTTGTACGCCATCTACTTCGATGGAAGAAAAGATAACGGTAATGCAAGAAAAGAAAGGAAGTTCCTTATATACGACTATAACTGTGGAAAATCAAATTGTTCTGTTGTCAGGACCTGGCTCTGTTTATACAGGACACGTGACTTCGTATTCAGGCTCTAATTCGAATGTTATACGAACGCAGAAAATGATTACACTTTCGGAACTGGTTGCCGATGGGTTCTACTAGAACGAAAGTCAATGTTGTGAAGAAAAATGACGCTGTTAAATGACTAAGCCTTTGATGGCCATGAATTGCACTGGCTTGTATGCTTATAGCGTACTAATGAACTACCCGTTTGCCACCTTTCCAGAAAACTGTCGTATAGACTGGGCCACATCAGTCTTCTGACACATTAGTAAATCCTCTGGAAATTTGCGAAGCCTTACGGTAACAAATTTCGTTTATATTCCAGTTACTGTACTTGAAATTTACAAGAAAGACGTCAGTGCAGAAAAAGTACCTCTCCGATATTTTTAGGCTGTATCTTCGGTGGAATGCTTTCCACGTTATAGAACAAATATAACTGCGAAGAGCTGTGAGCGGGTAGTTCAATTTAGTACGCTATAAGCATAAAAACCAGTGTAATTCATGTCCAACAAAGACTTAAAGTCATCTAACTGTGTCATTTTTCTTTCCTAGGGTGACATTCGTTCCAGCACACATAACGGCAACCAGTTCCGAAAGTGTAATCATTTTCTGCTTAAAGAAATTGATGATGCTTCGTATAATATTCACACAAGAGCCTGAATACGGAGTCACAAGTCCAATATAAATAGAGCCAGTTCCTCACAACGGGACAATATGATTTTCCACATCTATAGTCTTATATAAAGAGCTTCTTTTCTTTTCTTCTGTTAGCTTCGCCTTTTATTGTTTTGATAGAAGTCCATTAAAGGCTTTAAAAAGAGCACTACAATTAAATTCTCTTTAAGTGTGGAACCTGAAGATTGCAATATTTTGATCTAAAATTCGGAAACAATATGTTTTAATCAGTTCCGCACCCTTTAATGAATCAAGCAATGTGAATTTAGAAAAAAAGTTTCTTACGCTTCACTAGTGCTGTAAAAGTAACGACAAAATGAGTATCCGTATGTATTTGTTACTCAGATGTTCGCTATTCGTTACTAAGTATTCGTTACTCGTTACTTTCGGTACTACTAATAGAATCGGTAATAGGGTGTTATATGTGCCCCATAACAACACATCCGGGACAGTGTTGTTATGGGTATATTCCGCCCATACATAAACCCATAACAAAACCTAACCAAAAAGAATTTTTTTTAGCGAAGTTGCACAAAGTTGTATTTAGAGCTTATTTTCTCTGATTTACAGATTGTTTTTATACACATTTATGGTTTTATACAATGCTAAATTATCCGAATTACGGAGTGCACATAGAAATCTTCCAAAGACATATGCCATTCTTTTTTTTTTCTCAACCCCCCCTTTTTAAAATTCTGAACGCTGGTTTAACCTGTTCATTCTTATCATAAAAAGTGTAAAGGAAAGCTTGTGACTCGTGTTTTTTCTGGGAGCGGGTTCTCGAATACTGAGATCCAGGGATTGGGCCACATATATTAAATTCACAGGGCAGGGGATCTCAGTATGATATCAACTACTTTGCGTCTCTATAAGCATAATATCTTTATTATTTGTGTGTTCTTAATTCATATCAAAAACTTCTTTTGCTGGACGATTTTTCGAAGTAAATTAAAAATTACCATATTTTAAATTAAAATTATTTAATTCAGTGAGAATGATCTATTTTTAAGATATTTCCAGTTCTATTTCTGCACTTTTGGGATGAAAGGGGTTAGCCCCTTCTGTGGGTGCATATATGAGAGCATTCTTTTAACAAAAATTATCACTCCTTTCATACAGAAAGAATGGTTGCACCGGACTATGCGTATTCCATGAGTTCATGGAATAAAATGTACCATAAAATAGGGCAGATGGCCCCCTAAACGCCGACATTTTAGAAACATACTGAACTTTATTGAATTATTTTAATACCAGTGGCTTACGCAGGAGTGGGCATAGAAATCCCGGGTAGCTCCCAATTTTTTATATATTTTTTAAAAAATTACTTAAAAAATGTGTTTAGGTTTCCATGCTAAATACTTTTTTTAGTTCCAAATAATATTTCAAATAATAAAAATGTGTGAATTCGTTTACTTTATAAAAATATATTTTTTTAAAAGGTGTATTTAAATAATTTGTTATTTATTACTCATATTTCGATTCTAGCTAAAAAAAAGAAAAAGTTCGCAATCCTGCTTCGAAACCACCCTGAAAGAAAGAATTCTGATTGCACCATTTAGTATTAAAATGTTAGAAAGCCCGAAATTAGCACCCTTTACTAACATGCTTCTCTTATATGTATTGCTCCTCTACAATTATAAGAACACCCCCTTTCCCCCCTGCAAAAAAAAGTTCAACTGCGCATAAGAACGCACTATACACCGGATCCTATCCCCCCATTGTACGACCCATATCAATAGAGCAGCAGATAGTATATCCATCTCTATAACTGTAACGAAACATACGGATTCTTCCAAACCTCATCAAAACGATACCATTCGGCTCGGCACAAACGAATTGCAACCAGAACATACTACTCCTCAAATACCGAAACTGATTTTTCCCTCCCAACAGCGAGAATCCATAATACTTCCGGTATCTAGTAACGGAACGGAACATACTATTACTCAAATACCGAAATACCGAAATTCATTTTCTCCCTCCGGCAGTCTTGTATTCGAAGTTCGAACCTGGTCGATCCGAAATGCACACTCAAAAGTCATTTTCTCCCTTGAAACCGCGATCCGATATCCAGTAACAAATACAGAACATATTAGTACCCGATTACTGGAACCCGTTTCCCCCTTGTTCGCCTCGCCTGCCAGTCTGTATTCGAAGTTCGAAGCTGCTCGATCCGAAACAGCTTCGGATCGAGTAAGGAGTAACGATAACGATATCAACCGCAAAGTAGCAATTCGTTACTTCGAGTCTGAGTGATTATCCGTATCTTAGTACCGAATACATGCGGTTTGCTTCAGCTCTACGCTTCACCCTATTGTGGATGCTTTGGAAACGATCTTTAGAAAACATTGTCTAAGACAATTTGTCTAGTCTAAGTGGGTCAACCATGTCGACGAAGTAGGAGTACTTCTGGATCAGTTAACGTTATCTTCTGACCGGAAACCTTTCCTGGACGGCTACTTCCAACTGTAGTAAAACATTTGATAATGTTGCATACTATAGATTATATGAAGTGGGACGTACGGCCATTTTGACGCTGCGAAATGCCATGTTAGTGCTGTTCTATGATATGGTAATAGTAAGAGAATAACTCGTCCTTTTGCTATGCTTCCATTTATCACTCATAATGTCTGCGAATTTATCTTCCTTATATTTTGTTTGCTTCGTGGTGGACGAGAAAGACAGGCTGCGGTGCTGACATTTTGGTCTCACGCTTTTGCCAACTAAGAGTCACGTGACCGAGGGGTGTGGCTATCTTAATACGAGATAGACACAGTAAGATGGCCACACCCATCGGTCACGTGACTCTTAGTTGGCAAAAGGGTGTGACCAAAATGTCAGCACCACAGCCTACCTTTCTCGTCAGCCTCGATTTGCTTAATCTAACTTCACTGACTCAAAATTGCGTACGAAAAGACTGTATTTTTTTCATTTATTGTAATGAACGAACTTTATCGAGAAGCGTTAAGATTAAGAATGCAACTTTTTAGAACGTAGTTTTTGTTTCCGTTTTTTAGTAGTGACATTTTTAAGTAGTTTACGACTACATATAATTATGCATTTCAAAAGCAAAATACTTAGTAAACGAATTTCATTGATGTTCATGTTGTACTTCTCTCATTGTGAACTTAACTTCAGATATGTTCCACAAAATATCGCTTTATCGCTTTAATAAATACTTTGTAATCAAATATAAATCAATAAATTATACACAAATAATTTAAAATTTTTACCGGTCCACGTTTGTGTGAATATTTCATATGACATTCATTTGAATGTCAAATGACATTTATATGAATGTCAAACTATGTAACCAACAATTTCTCAACCCTCAAACTCTTAAAATTATAACTAATATTAAAAAGAAAAAAATTATGTCTCAACTATAATGTGTTTGAAAGTACAGGCTTTCTTGGACGTTGTAGTTGGCAGAGGTCCTAAGTACATAAATTAAGAATGCGATTTACGTCTATTATACTACCTTTCGCTGCAAATAAAAAAAGTTCTTTCAAAGTAAATGCGAAAATTGAAGCGTAGCCAATTTTAAGACACGTCTCTTGACGAGTACATCGAAGTGTTAATGTATACACATTTTCTTTTTAATTTCTTTGAAGTAACTTTTATATATTTTTACTGCATTCGGTACATTTCTTACATCACAAATATATCTAACATCAAAAATAATTTCCTAATCTGCAAGGAGGTCTAGAGAAACTCCAACATTTATTTCTTTCTTTGCTTTTTCTAAAAATTTGCGATTCACCAAAATATAAAAATAAATTTCCGAAATAACAGATATCCCTCAATAAACAATTTTTAACACTATCCAATATAAAAAGGGTTGGTGAATTCGGTTTACCTGTCTGTTTGTCTGTCTTTTCGTGCTCTAACTGCCACACATATGGATCGACTGCTACGAATTTCATATATGTTGTCTCTATTTGCTGTACCATGTATCCAATTGATAATAGTGCATATAGCATGAATAATTCTTTTATATAAGCACTCAAAAGAATTCCTATTCATTTATGTTCTGTAACCTGCCAATGTTTAAGGTTTTATTTTGGGAAAGTAAATCAGTTGCAAACAAATGAAAATTAACATATGTTACTGAAGATCATAAAATATTGATCTCTCACGAAAATCGTGTACGCAGTATTCATAATTCTTTTACGGAGGCACACGAAAGAATTCCAATACATTACAGTGTGTGAAAATTTAGATACATTAATCATTTCAAGGAAAAGATAATTAATATATAGATGTTTATGGCACGTAATTTTTCATCAAAAAGAATGTAGATGGTATCTGTGGCTGTTTTACAGGTTTCCAGTAAAATTACACAAGTTGTGACTCAACGATGGGCAGAAGTCAGGAGTTCCTGTCAGTAGCTACATTAATTGCACATCTCCTTAGATGAACAGAACGGTAGAAAAAAATTGAGCGTGTGGCTTCAACAATGCGAAACAATAGGACAATGTTCAGTCTACGAAAACTGTTTTCAGTGATGACTCATCAACGACATAAGCGATCACTACCATCTCGCTCTAGTACCATTTACACATAGGCCCGTATCACTTTGCCAAATTTTATCAAGATCGTATACGCGGTTTCGGAGGAGTCAGCAAACACACGTCACAAGATTCAATCATAAAGTTTCGTTCCAACATCGGCAACAAATAGGAAACAAATTGTAAGATCCTAATACTATTTACCATTAAAATTATAATTTTTATTAACTGGCGGACTAATTGACCAATTTAGATGCTAAGGGATGTTACTCTGGCTGTTTCTCGCATATGCTCTTAGTTTTAGCCTACATTAAGGCTCACAATAGATAAACTAGCAAAGATGCAACAACAGATTACAGTCTGCTAGCAGTGATTAAAATGAATACCTGGTTGAGATTGTTTCCGAATTTGCAGTGTACATTTATGCATGGGCAAAAAATGCAATATAGTAAGAAAGTGTTTTATAATCGATGCGTTAGGCATCACTGATATTTCTTGTTACTGTGATTGTGAGAGCAAAAATTAAATATAGATTCTCAAGTGTATTTAAGCTCACCTCTCTTCTTTTGTCGGTGTATTCAATCAATTCGTTTAAAATTTTGCACAAATATGCAGAACATTGTTTAAACCATTTTGAAGATCTAAAAATTTATTAATTCCAGAGATTTTCTTTTCCGAGAAGTTTTCTCTTTTAAATGGTTTCTAACACTGTTTCACAAGTAATATAGTAGGGTTATTTTCCACAAGCATACACATAATCCATTTATAGCATCACTTATTACACGTAATAGAATCATTTTCTTGATAAAAATTTGCTCTGAATATTGATAAAATTTCTTGAGTAAAAAATAATTCACAGACATGATAAGATGCTAATCTTTTCCACTACCGACAGCTCTTATTTTGAAGGAAATCACTTGTTCCCTGCTACAATCGTCGAATGCTGTGGAACATTTTACATAGACAAAAAGATGTAGCATTTTCTGAGAAATCGAAGATGCAAGTTTTATTGAGATATGTTAACATTTCTCAACAGCGTCCTATCGATACATTCCCCCATCAAACACCAATTAGAAGATAAAAACTAATCTAAGAACACACGTCATAGACGGATACGTAGTTGGTTAACTTAAAAATTGGACTGAAGAACGCGGCATTCATCTCTTTGACAAGTGAGGGGCATACGCATGCGTACAATACAGCAATGAGCAAAACTACATGTTTATTGTACTGAAGTTCAGACTTTCTGGCCCCAAGACGAATTCATAGGATTATTTGCTTCATGCAAGACTTTTTTTTTATAATTGGATACTTGACCAGTATTTTCACCACCACATTAGGTATCTAGTAAAATATATGAGAAGCATTTTTCTAAATGTGAACTTTAAAAACAGGCCTCATTTCATGACCCAACAGTAGCAGTTCAGTAGTTCAAGGAAGTCTGATTGACGACCAAAGGCGTAGTTGCCAACTTTTATGTCTCTTTCGGAAGACATTCTACTACTACTTTTTGCTTGGTGACTTCATATTAAAGTAAATTCGAATTTTTAATCTGAAATAAAACTGTTTGAAAGTTGTGGTGGAAAATCTTCCAAAAAAAGCATTTAAGGTGGCAGCTATGCAAAGGTTAACCGCCTAAACATGTTACTATAACTATCCTTTAGCATAGTTTTACATTGTTATTTACTTTGTTAGATGAAGTTAGTGCATAGAAAACACCAAATTCCGCACAAACAGCATAAATCTTACCTGTTTACTAATAAATCTCTCTTATTTTGTTGAGAGTAAAATGAAGGGAAGAGTAGATAAAACAAAGCATAACGAACAGCAAATAAAAATAAACTTTTTTTTTTCTATAAGAATAGGTTTTTCGAATATTATTACTTTTGCCTGAACGGAGAGGGACCGTTTAAGCAAAGTAAACAGTATCACACCCTTACTTGCTTTATCTGCATCAAGTCAGGCGCATAAAATTCAGTGTTAATTCATATGTTATTCTCTGTGTCGCCCCAGCTAAAGTTAGCTCAAATACGAATTCCTGCACTTAGCTGGATCAATAGAGCATACAAAATACGTAGCAAGGGGGGGAGACATACTGTTATTGTGACAGAAACAATGTGCTGTTTGCCCGAATAATACTGACGTTGACACTTGCTTTCATTAAGTGGACTTAATACAATCGTGGCTGGAATGTAATCACTAGGACAGCTATCGTAATACCAATCAAGTTTTACAGTTACAGACGCAGTTAACCTTGCGGAACCTTTAGTGAAGCCGCCTTGAGTAAAGCGAAAGTGGCGCTGTTCTTAAAATAACGATGCAGTGAGTTTCTTTAAATCATTTGAATGACAGTTTTCTCCGCAAGTATTTCGTGTATGTTTAACAGTATTTTTATTACATTATTTAACAACATCAAACATTAACAATATCACGAATTTATTATTTTATTGTATCTTAGTTGAATAACTCTCAGATTTTGTACCAATAGTTGTGTGACACCCCGTATTTCTTGAGCGCTAAGAATATACACTTTTTTGCATAAATTTTTAATTTTTAGGGAATTAGTGGTGAGTAAGATTGATTTAATTCAAATCTTCCAATTATTTTTATCAATAACTTTCCTTTAGAAATTACAGAGGTAAAACTTTTCTTCTTCTTAACAATAACTATTATAAATGCAATTACGTACACAATCAACTCCGGTTATAGTGAACCTTTGGGGACCATCAAATTTCGTCCACTATATCCGAAATTCAATAAAACCGAAGTGTCCCCATGGTGAACTGAGATACTGTATGTGAATCGGGACTAATGGTTTGCGTTCACTATGGGCGAAGGTTCACTATATCCGGAGTTGACTTACAAAAGAATAATATGTAATTCCTCTTCACAACTGCTCATCATTTGGTCCACCATGAACTTTTAATCTATTACGGCTACCATGTAAACTCTCTTTTAATTTTGTTCAAGTACACACTCTTACGGGTGTTTTTTTTTTTCCTAAATCTTTGACAAGTTTTACGGAAAACGGCCCTTAATTCGTTAGAATGGGAGCATTAAAAATTTAGTAAAAGATGTTCACAAATTTGTCGTGTTTTCAGAAAGTGAAATTAAAATTTAAAAAAAAAACATAACAACGGAAAGTATACGAAAACAACTGCAAGTTCAAGAAATATCCTTATCAAGAAATATCCACCATATTCTATGAATAAATTAGAATTTATTATTATTATATTTTAATCGAGTTGCCTGAAATCAGTTAAAAGTATAACAAACGAATATTCTTATTAGGCGTGTTCAAAAATTATACTGTAAAATTCTACTATGAAAGTTAGTTTAAACTTTTACATGGAAAGATGTTACTTCATGGAACGGTTCTATTGATCAGATTAAATGGTGAAGCAATATTTTCCTGTCGAAAAGATTCAGCTCGTTTAACACAATTTCATTAGGAAATAGTAATTCCATTAAGGACGAAGTACGTTAATTTCTAAAATACAGCACAGTAAAAGATTTGGAATATTTTTTAAATAATACTTACTCCTTTCTGCGAAGTTAAGGAAGTACTGTGATAGTGATCACAAAAATTTTTGTACTCAGATTTGGAAGTTTCAGCTTAAGTAAATCTATGCACGCACGTATGCATGTTCGTTACATTTTGAACAACAGTGACTAGTTTTGTCACGACGTATTTATGTACGTATAAAGTATGAACATTTGTACGTGAGTAACTCTCACAACTCAAAAACGATAACCCTTAGAATGATTAAATTGTGCATTTAGGATTTTCGTAGCATTTAGTTTTATACCTTTCCGGCTGCAATCGATCGGGTAATTTATTTACAGGGTCACCCAAAATACGTTCAATACACTAAGGCCTATGGATATATATGTATATTAAAAGTCTATGGACAATCAGTTTTTAAACCATGCGCACAAAATCGTCAACTTTCGCTAATCTTGACAAGTTTGGCGGAATATAACCAAATTTGTATCCAATATTAAGTTCCCATTCTCTGAGATTTAACTCAGCTTGGCGATATATCCTTCACTTAGCCAGAAATCGCCAAATTTTAATATTATTGAAGCATTAAAAAAATTATAAAACTTATATAATTTTATAGTCTTGCAAAGAAGTCATGTAGAGTCATATATTTTTAATTTCGCGCTTATTAAATCTTGTATTAAGTGTGTGTTATAATATGAGTAGTTAATTTGTGGAGCACCTTTCATCTTTCTTATAAAAATATACCTCTGATATCTTTTTAAAGATAAAAAATTAATTTATCCTCAGTTTTACTTCCCTGTACTAAGTAAAGAAAGCATTGTGGTCCTGACAAATTTCGGTATCCAGACGTTAACTGAAATGCCTATTTTGATCATCCTGAATAAATTTTGACAACTTTCTGCTTGAGTTTGTACTTGCATTTAGACGTATATGAAAATGTCGATCCATTTACGATCCATTTTGACCATCATCGAATATAATTTGATTAGTTTCAGGGTGATGTTTTTACGAAAAGTTCATACACATGTACATGTCTCGCATAAAAAGAAAAAAAAAGACTTCCCTCAGAAATTTATTTCTCTTAAGACTGTTGTAGGGTCTTATTCTACAATTTTTTTCTTATTGTCATCGACTAAGTTGTTTCCTTACAAGGTCACTCAAGAAACTTTCGATACATAAATGGTCTATGGACAGTCTGTCATCTCAGACAGTTAACGCTTACATTGAATTTTAGAGTAGTTTATCCCTTTCATAGAAAAGTGAATTAATATACATCGGAAACGTTTATAAAAGAATACGCATCGTAGAGAATATTGTAACATTTATAAATGTTTCTCTTAGATAAGCGAAAAAACTAATTTCTTGCTTTCAATAAGTTTAAATAAAACGCATCTAAACTGTTTGCAATTAATCATGAAGTCTCTGCGAATTTTAGTTATTTTTGTCGAAAAATTTATTATCCCATTTAGAAACGGCAATCTGATGCTTTTAACCCTTTGAGGCGCAACCCTTTGAAGCGCAGCCGTTGCCATCGCTCGATTAACTACCAGCAAGATGGCGAACGATCGAAACGTTCATCGCGTGCCACAGATCTAGAGACCCTTTTTTGACGCAGCTGGATGTGCGCCCTTTTTTCAGCATTGGGCAATCTATTAAGCTATTCTCGCATTCTTCTATTTTTCAGCAGATGTCAGTGCTGTTAAAAATAATCGTGACAATTTTTTGACGGAAAATGACGTGCTAAAAGTAAAGGATTCTTGTGGAGCTATGTCATCCGCAACTATTTTTATAGAAATCAAATCTATTCTTCGTGACTGGCAACAGTCAAAACGTCAGAGTTTGGCGTTCCCAGAGCGAGAACACTGCGCGTTAAAGGATTAAATTACTCTTGAATGGTATTCAGGTTGATTTTCATCTTATATTCAGGTAATATGCGTTTACACTGAGTTTCCATCTACATTAGTATTTCCTAATGGAATTCTACATTTCCACTGGGTTTTTGCCTGGAAAAAGCAACATTAAATCATGTAATACCACGCAACCGTTCTTCCTTTCCTTGACGGTAATAAATGCACATGACAAAGGAATGTCAACCAGCTTCACGCGTGTTGGGCGTGAATGATTCCGGAAACATGTGTAGTACGCATAAATAACGGAAGCAAGGTACAATTTAAAACGAATTTTCTAAACTAGCTTTCACCCTAAACTAGAATTACCCACCTTCTGTAGATGATTGATGTTTCAGCTAATTAGCAGACTAAAGTTGAGTACCTGGTTCTTTCAGAAACTACTGAAGAGTTAGAAAGTTTCGACTGCCTTTGATAATTTTATTACGGGCCAGATAATTGATAACCGCGGTTATTTATTTTTATTTTTATTTTATTTTTTTTGAGTTATGATCACTAATGAGATTAATGGAAAACAGTTAATGATTTATGCGTTCGCACTGGTTTGTGCACATTAAACCATTAATATATTAAACATTAATGCGTTTTTGGAAAATCTGTGTTTCGTTCGTTTCGTCTTAAAGGAATTTCCTGTAAGTGCAATCATTATATATATTTAACAACATAACTGCCTTCCATTAAGGAAAAACCTATGTATTTAAACCTATGCGAATTTTACAAAGTAAAAACTATGTTTTCAGTTTGTAAAATTATAACTGATTTATTTTTCAAAATGTCATTTTATTACCGAGAAAAGTTACGAATATCAAATGAACTCGATTTGCCCCTAGTCTTACAGGCTTGAATTTTAGGATACTCTGATGAATTATCAAAAAGAATATAATAAAAAATTCAGCCTTCAGCTGAAATTAGTTTCCCCTCCGCTAAAGAGGTTTTTTCACAGAACCTTTTAATTTGTATTGGCAGCCATGTACAGGATGTATTTGCATGTAAATCAAACGGGGAGAAACCAACCGTTCTTCCAGTGGTGTCAAGTATTTTAAACAATCCGGTATTTCGGGGAATTCGAAGCCATTGCTTATAGCTAATTCTGGTATTGTCAATTTAATCAAACAATCGTAACATGTTTTGCAAAATTTGCCAATATCACCGATATCTTTGTAAAAGACTAGTTTTATAAAGTCCGTTGTCGCTCCTTTGGACAGTAAAGTTGTTTTGGAAAGGGTTCTTATTGACTTTTTGAACCACAGTCGATCACAACAATAGCATTGGTGGATTAGACCATCAGCAACAGCTTCGAAAAATTTCTCAGCTAATTTACGAAATTCTAGTTCTTCACACCTTACATTTAGATCAGTATCTGTTCTTGGTCTTTTCGATGGTATATCTAGACAGAGTCGTAAACGTTTTCTGTCTTGTCTTCTGGATTTGGATTCCGCTTCTTGAGCACGAAAATCTGGATCTTCCCTTTTTTCTTTGCATAAATAGACGGTTAGTTTCACGATGACTTTCTTCCGGATTAGACAACTGGCGAGGACGGCCAGCGCGGCCTTGAACAACAGTCCCGGGTATATTCTTCTGATATTTAACGATGTAATACTGAACAGTAGAGCGTGAAATACCAAGCCTACGAGCTATTTCACACTGCGTGAGTGGTGTGTCAAAAAAATAAAGCGATATGATTTGGTCTTTAGTCTCTTGAGAAAGCACCATAGTCTCAATCACGGTTAATAGCTTACTTTATTTACTATCAATTATCATCCACGACTTTTTTTGTCTGCCCAAAACTATTACCCTCTTTAGCGGAGGGTAAAAAGTAGACTAATAACCTATAGAAAGTTAATCTCTTGCGTTGAAGATTTTTAACTCATTTCTTGGACGCATGTGTAAATATAATCCATGAAACCTTATGAAAGAATCGTTTTGCTGCTATATTCACAATCTTTCAATATTAATTCCATTTACAATGCACCAGTATTGTAATACCAAACGCCTGTAACAGAAATAACCTCGTAACTTTTAAACCTATACCAAAAGTTTAATGTTTTTTGTAATTACTTAAATAGACACTATGGAATTTAGCGAATTTTATGACATTATGTTTCCCTTAGCTTTAACGCCTTGAGCACGAAAATTCACTCTCAATCAGTTCTTATGGACGCAGTTCTAACTTCCCTAATTGAAGAGTTTGCTAGTTAGCGTCAACTATTCAAGTTTGGGGAAAACTGTGAAAAACGCTTGGCGATTGGACACAAGACAGGCAGCATCAGTTCTTGTGTACCAAGAGAACTAACGATTGGAGCTACGTCTTTTCGGTACCAAAAGAAAGCAATTCTCTTTTTTTTACTGCAAGATATAACAGGTAATTCCAAACTACCGTAGGGTTTAGCAACCTCCTTTTTTGCAGCAAACTCTGCACTTTCAAAATGGATGAGCCATTTTTATGCATCAAGGACAACTCTAGAGATTGAAAACTCGGATACTTGTCTGCGCTGGCAATTATTTCGTCGAAAAGCAATTCACCCTGTCCCGGGAGTGCATTTTTACTTCGTTGTACGTAGTATAAGGAAATAATGTGATCCCGAAAAATTTTGGGGGCCAAATTTCGACAAAAAAAAAGATTTTGACTACCTCTAAATTAAATTTAAATAAATTTTTCGATGCATCTCATCGTAGGCTAGCATGCACGATCATATTAACGCGTCTGCAACTCATTTTGACCAGCGGCGAGTCTATTGTGGCCAGTTTTTCCATGCCGTCGTCGTACGTACGTACGTACGTACGTACGTATGTATGTAACTCGCATATCTCAAAAACTATTGGTCGTAGAATGTTGAGATTTGATATTTAGGATTGTTCTATGATCTAGTTGTGCACCTCCCCTTTTGGTGGCAATCGAATGGATAGTTTATGTACAGGACCGCCCAAAAGATTCGAAATACATTACGCTCTATGGGCCAAAATTCATTAAACTCGCCTAACTCAAAAGCTATTAGGCGTAGAATGTCGAAACTTCATATTTTGGATAGTTGTAACATCTAGTTGTGCACCTCCCCTTTTGGTTCCATTCGACTGGATAGTTTATCTACAGGACTACCCGAAACATTCGAAATACATTACGCTCAATGGGCCGAAATTCATCAAAGCGTTTTTTAGAGGTATTGGGCAATTTCAAACGACTCAGAAGTGATATATGCTGTAAAGAGTTAGAAAATGAATTTCTCCATTAAAAAAAGTGTCTTTATCATTTATAGTTCTGCTACAGGAACACTGAAAAGATTTCCAATACATTACGGTCAATGGCAATTTTAGGGGCATTCATCCATTTCAAGCACAATACCGTCCTACCACATAAGTTAGGCAATGGTCCGACCACGGTCACGTGCCTCCATCAAGAACTATGCCAAAAGTCGCCAAGCTTGGCGACTTTTGGTGTACGTGTGTGCATATTTAACTCTCAAATCTCAAAAACTATTATGAAATTTCATATATAAGATTGTTGTAACATCTAGTTGTGCATCTCGATTTTTGGATCCAATCTACTGGAGAGTTTATTTACAGGACCACCGAAAAGAATTTCAGTACTTTAATATCTATGAACATCTTCAATATAATACAACAGTAGACAGTCATTGTTTGGTACATGCCCAAAATCTCGCCGTCTGTCCTCGACCTTGGCGAGTTTTGGCGAAATATCGCCAAATTTGGCGATAGTCAGTGATTTGGTCCATGCCCAAAGTATCGCCATTTGTCATCGTTCTTGGCGAGTTTTGGCGAAATATCGCCAAATTTGGCGATAATCTGTCATTGTTTGGTTCATTCTTAAAATCTCGCCAAATGTCGTCGACATTGACGAGTTTCGCCGAAATATTACCAAATTTGGCGCCAAAAATTATTTCGTACTTTGTATAACTCTAAAACTTTAACCCGTAGAATTTTGAACTTTTGTATTTAGAACTATTGTAATATCTAACTGTTTTCAATAACTTTTTTGACAGCAATCGACTGAGAATTTATTTACAGGGTGAGCCAAATGACTTTAAATACATTGAGGTGTATGGATGCATTCAATTCATTGAAAGTCTGTGGTCAATGACTACTTTGGCTATACCCCAAATCTCGCAGACTATCTCAAGTTTGTCGGCTTTTGGTAAAATATCGCCAAATAAAGTGTCAGAAGGAAATCTTTCAAATTGAACTCAGCTTGGCGATATCGAAATATTTGGCTAGAAATCGCTAAACCTTACTATTATTGATATTTTATCTCTTTCAAACAAATAAGTTTAGAGGAAGTGCGTCGAAAATATTTTTGATCTAATAGACGTGCAAGGAAGTCGTGTGTTGGACACATCAGATTTTTTTCAGAAAACATCAGGGTGATATTTTACATTATGATCTGGGACGGTAAAAACCGAAACATACGATACAGCCACCCAATTAGTTTTTTATGTTAGTCCACTGGGCTCTTTGCAGAAACGTCTCAATTCATTGAGCAAATCTCATTGCATGATATTCGATGGCAAATACATTCAACATGCATGCACACAACTGTGTTAACAACAATAGACAGAGGGTTTTTTATGTTTTTATTTTTTTTTTACGCAATCCCAGAAACTACCAGTTCGATTTTAAAATTCTTTTGGTGCTAGATAACCCGTTTAATAAAGAGGGACTTAAGCGGTCTAACATCACCGTACGACAATAATATGCAAGTATATTGAAGAATAATGTTTTTTATGAACGGCAGAGTAAAATAATATCTTTCTAATATATAAAATTCTCCTGTCAGAGTGTTAGTCACCTAACTCCTCCGAAACCACTCGACCAATTTTAATGAAATTTTCTATGTATATTCGTTAGGTCTGAGAATAGGTTTTTAACTATGTCTCATATCCCTAAGTCATAAGGGCGGCCCACCCCAAAATGTTTAGCCCCAGAGTGCTATTAATTTCAATCAGGATTTCTGTGTAGACATTAGCGTGTCGAGTCACTTTTCAAATGTGTTTGCCAGATAATGTGGAGAATGGGGGGGGGCGTTAATAAAATGTTGAAAGTCGCACAAGGTTTGCAATTTTTGATAATTTATCGCTAAATGTGGTGCCAAAACGTGACAATTTATTATAAATATATTTCGCGTATAGTTAGAAAACGCCTGGCGTATATTGTAAAAGAATTTTACTAGGCGATTTTAGTATAGATTTCTATTCCGAAGAAGTGCTCTGTGGAACAAGAAAGGAAAACACGGTACACTCATGGATTATGATGCCCATTCCAAACAGCATTTAAAATGTCTTTGCGGTATAGTTGGAATATGCCTACAGGAAGAATATGCCTGGCGAAGATTGTAAAACAGTTTCAGTAGGCGATTTTAAGATAGATTTCGATTTCAAAGATGTGTTTCATGGTACAAGAAAGAGTTGATTCCTATTTTAACGCCCCCACTCTCGCCAACCTAAAAAATCCCCGTACTTTGGCGAGCTTTGCAGTCATGTGTCTCTGGGAGTTATGCACAAGTTTCAACGGTACTTACGTATAATCCCGGCGGTCCGCCAAGACAAGAAATTTTTCACAAAGTTAAATGCCGGGCTCATGAAATTGTTGATGGTTTGGAATACGATTAGCAACGTATTTAAAATCTACGAAAAAGTAGTTTGGCGGAAGTGACCGCCGGGGTAATACGTAAGTACCGTTTCAACGCACCCAAAAGAACTAGCTGATAACTAAAGTAAACAAACTAGCGATAAACGCGCCAGTTAAGGAATTTGAAGACAGTTAATTATTAAAACTACATTAATTGGTAATCCAAAATAAATAAAAATGTAACGGCATGCTCTACTTCCATGTTGTTCCAAAACGCCATTTTAATTCTAAATTACGATTTCAACATAAATGCAAAAAATCGTCATGGTAACTGCATATGTTTAATCATCGCCTCCTGGCGAGAGTTGAGGCGTTAAAGTAGGAAACAATATATAACGGTGAAGTATAGTGGTGATATACTTGGCGAAGATAGTAAAATAGTTTTAGTAGGCGATTTTAAGATAGATTTCGGTTCCAAAGATGGGTTTTATGAAATAAGAAAGAAAAATACAGCAAAGTCATGAATAATGATAACACTTTCCAACTTAATGGAATAAGGACGAAAAATAGGGACGACGCATAAGTTATGATACGATTTTAATATATAGCACTATAGTGCGTATTTAAAATCTGAAAGTGTTTCAGATTTTCATCCTTTTTTTGGGGGGGGGTGGGGCAAAATTTTTTATGGAATGACTATCAATAAGTCTCAAGGCCAAACTATGTCTATTATGTGGATTAGATTTCAGCACACCATGTTTTTCACACGGACAGTTATACGTGGCATGCTCTCGAGTGGGCAAACCATACAGTGGGCATCCAGTTTGTTTGTGTTATCTAAAGATGGGAATAACAAATAATATTGTATACTCTATTGCGTTAAGGGATTGATATTATTTTTTAGTAAAATTATTGTAATTAGCGATATATATAAATTTAAAGAATAAATTACAATGAATTAAAAATATAAATGTTTGGTATTGTGTTTTTTTTACATTCCAGCATCATTCACAGCGCTCCATGCCTCTTCCACTCATATACCACATCCTCACAAACTTAGTCATTTAAGTTAGTCATTTCTTTCTACTAAAATAATCCTAGGAATAATTTATATTGCAAAACAACGTTTGCCGGGTCAGCTAGTTTATAAATAAAAAAGAAAATTGCGTGTTTGCTAGTCCATGTTGCATACATCTCAGATGTATGTTTCCTATGATCAGTCTAAGAAAAAAAGCGGAACTCATGTAAACGCTAGGAACGTTGGTAAACCCAATGTTAGAAATAATGGGGCGAAAGGCAAGAGAAGGTTTATGAATTTTAGGAAGGGCATAGAAACGAGCACAGTTAGCAATAGAAGGAATGACATAACGTTTAGTTTGATCATTTAAGATTACAAAGGACATCACAGTGTGTTTACTTTCAGAAAGGTGACGATAAAACACTGAACATGATTGACTGCTGAAGTGTGAAACTCCTGCTTTCAGGCCTTCCGCGCGGCTGTCGATCTAACAGTCTGTAATTTTGGTCGATTTTCACCAGATGTAACGTGAATACACGTTAGAACCCCCTTCAAAGTCCTCTTTCGAGGATACTCTCCCTCCGTAGGCAGATGGCCTTCGTGTAGGCTAACCACAACACAAAATACTCAACTCCAACATAATGAGGCTGATTGCTTCGTTTCTGAGTTCTGCATCTAATGAACACCAACCAACTTCTATTAAATTTTCTAAGACCTGCTCGTGACATTTCTTCATTTGGTTACAGCATTCTATCATGAACTGCAGTTGAATTGCAATTTGCGCGGCTTTGTTCAATACCGCTGGCTAGTTACTTGGTATTGCGCAGAATTGAGTGCAGTTGACACTGGTTGGGCTTTCGAAACCTATGTTCCATACCACAGGGTTCCTTTGTGCCGAAATAAAAAGGAAGTAGCATTTCTTACCCTGCACAAAGCAAAAAGATGGCGAGGGACACTTCATCGTATTAAAACCTCCGTAGTTGTCATTTATAAGTTTCTTCTTCGACCCCCAATTAATATTTTTAAATATTTTCTTATATTAAAAAATGATTAGACGGAAATTAATTTTATTAACGACTACGTCTCTGATGTTTTAATTTTTTCCCACACACGTAAAAACTAAATTTATTTCAAAATCACATTTTTTTTTTTTCAAATCACGAATAAAAAAACAAAATCATGAGAGCAAAGTGCTTGCTTATTATTATTAAACTGCATTAATGTTGGTAACTCAAATTTGAGATAATCAATTTTATTCAATAAAAGTTTCAAATAAAATAAAAGAAGCAAAATATTTCTGGTAAATTTAATTTTTTCTTAGAGTTTTACACATCTGTTAAGTACTTTATTTGTTTATGAGATCGAAGAAAAAGGAAAAAAGTACGAGCCTTCTAATCCAACACCTGAAAACCTAATTTATGATGTAGCATTAAAAAATGCTCTGGAACAAGATAAGCTAGAGTCACTGCAACTTATTTGTTTTCTCAAAGACTTGCTCTAAGTGCGTGTTTTAGATTCAGCTTTTGTGATGAGGAACGCTCCGTGAATATATAAAAACAAACTGAAGAGGCGAAGAGGAAAAAGGGAAAAATAAAATAAACTGGAGCACACACACACAGCAATTGATGAAAAAAGGAGAGGAAAAAGAGAAGGTGTAGGAAGTTTGTTTGAGAGGTAATTAGTTATTCCACTTTCACATTTTTGACAAGATCTAAATTTTATAAAAGACGGTGTGTTTCTCTTAAAAATCACTTTAATGAAATTTCTCCAGTGAAGTACGCTGCTCTTTTTTAGAAAGCCGTTTTTAAACAAAATATATTGATAAAAAACTAATCATTTTCATTATTTCTGAAAAGTAACTGTGAATATTAAAATTCATGGTATTTTTTGAGTTATAAAGATTTTCGACTTCATTAAGTTTATACTAAGAACCAAGAAAATTTAACGAAGAAAAACATATTAGTATTTTAAATTACTGTCGTTTAGAAATATGATGCTAGTTTGCAAAAACAAACTTTCACAGGATTAAATTATGAAACTTTTTATTTTTAAAGGCCTATTTACTGATGAATATAACCATAGCAAACATTCTTCTTATTTTTTTAACAAATAGGGCTGTAACAAGTAAATTGAGCTTTAAAATTCCTGTTTTCAGATTGATTACATTTTAAAGTTAAACTATTTTACACTTAACATATCCATAATTTATCATTTGTATAAAAAGATAAACAATTATAATTTTCGAATTTTCCTTTTTTTAAGTGAATTTTTTTGTATAAATGTGGGGTTAAGGGGCTCATAACCCCTCCCCCCGCCATGAGAAAACATTTGCCATACAAAATGTATATTTTTCACTCCCTTATCACACACACCTATACATATATATAAGTTGCAGTAGTCGTAATCCCCTCCATGAAAAATTTCTGGCTACGCCACTGTCCTCAGGTGACTGTACTAATAGCTATACACTTTATGAGAAGTATAATTAGGGATACAGGATGTAATTATGAAGAAAAGAAAATTATAAAGCACATATTGTATATTGTGCTAGAAAAAAAATTTATCAGTATAGAAATGCCTTTGTGTAATTAAGCATATTTGAGAATAATTTCTTGCAAATTAAAACTGCAATTTAGAAGTTTTGTTCCGAAAGCAAGGATAATTGCAATTAAGCACCTTCTAAGGTGAAACACCACCTTCTGTGTTTTCCATTTTGAATGCGTCTACTGAAACAATTACATTTATAAACTTGAAATATGCACCTTGATTTCTACAGTAATTAAATTTTTTAGCAAATTTTTAAGCATTTATTTCTTAAAATCTATCTAACAATCTTAACATTATAAGTTTAGAAAAAACTACATAATTTGTACATTATGACCCTTTTGGGATATTTTCTACGTTTACTTTTTCATGAAAATATTGGTGATATCTTTGTTACATTTACTGAGGTATGTGGACGGTTTCGAACAAAAGTTTAAAGCTGCAGTTTAATTAAGTTTAAACAAATGTTTAATTCTGAAAATTATCCACTTTGCTCATTAATAAAATCCTTAAAACTTTCTAGATGTGCCTCAACTCTACTCTATGAAAATAGAAACTTCAGTAAGATTCTTTTTAAAATTCATTTTAAAAAGTGGCTAAAAATTGATAGATAAAATTATTTCTAAAATTTGCGTAGTTACTAAAAATTATAAAAGTAAAATACTTCAGGAATTATAACCAAATTATGATATTAATTGCCTTAAAAATAATCATATTTCATAACAAATTATTAACTTGTAGAAACGACATCATTATCAATTATTATCGGAGTATTTACAGAAAGATATTTCCTCTTTGTTGCACATTGGTATAATTTAAAACTAGTTTGAATCTGGTAAGTAATCAATTAACTGACTTGTATATGTTTACACAATACGTCCAAAACTTTAGAACTTCAGTACTTTCGTGGAAGAAAAAGATGCTGAATTTCATCAGGTTAATTAGTAGGCAATCAATCATCCACATAAAGAGTATCTATGTGTAAGCTTATGCTAACCTTTTTTGGAAAACATGTTTTAAATTAATCTCGTCTACCCTAATTTGAAGCCCTTAATGTGTGTTTAACTGATGCTTTACCCGAATTATAAGGCAGATTAAATTCTACTGTAGTTAATTTAATGCATGGAATGGACGGTTCTTTTTACTAATGCATGAGTATTTAGAAATAAGATAGATAAATCATGTCAAATTCATGGATTATAGAAGACGTTCCAACAAAAATGTCTTATTTGTAAAAACATCACTGAATGGAAAATAATGAAAGAAAATCACAGAAAGCATTTCCTGAAGTGTAAAATTACATCATTACAGCATAATAGCATAATCATTTTCTTAATTCTTATGTGTGACACACCAATTTTAATAGCAAAACTTTTTACAATAAATGTCAAAAATTATTTTAAAAATAAGTGCACACATTTCATGAAAATTCATGTATATTCACAGATATTAGAGCTTGGGCAGATACTTTTTTACACTCTCAGGAAATATTTGTATAAACATAGCAAACTTATTTTTTTAAATAATATTACAATATTTTTTGGAGTGTTCTTCTCTTCTTGAGTTTTCGTTCATTAAGAGGACAAGCACCCTGTCGTACCCTTTAGATTATAAAAATTGTCTAAAATAGTAAGAGAGCCTTTTGAGCATAACAAAGAGCTATTTAAGACTTCATAATGTAGTTAGTAAGATCTCAGTATCTAATATCATTACAACAGCTGCTTAAGGGTGAGAAATTAATGATTTTCAAGGTAGTACTGTTCCAAGTACTAGCAAATATCTTTGCAATATTTTCATCGATCATTCAGATATGAGTGATTACAATATTTTTGGAGTGTTCTTCTCTTCTTGAGTTTTTGTTCATAAGGATGTCAAGCACCCTGTCGTACCCTTTAGATTATAAAAATAGTCTAAAATATAGTAAGAGAGCTTTTTAAGCATAACAAAGAGCTATTTAAGACTTCATAATGTAATTAGTAATATCTCAGTATCTTATATCAATACAACAGCTGCATAAGGGTGAGAAATTAATGATTTTCAAGGTAGTACTGTTCTAAGTACTAGCAAATATCTGTGCAATATTTTCATCGATCATTCAGATATGAGTGATTCAATTATTTGTCTGTATTAGTTTATGTTGTGAACTACTGAACTTGCAAAGTATTAAAAAGAGTCTATTATGAGTCTTCTGAATTTGATTACAAATATAGATGTTCATTTTGTTTCTTCTAAAACTAAGGTAGGAGCCCGACAATTTTTTTTTTACAATTTTTGTAAGACATAATTATAAAGTTTTAGCACATCGTATGCAATAAGAAAGGTTGGTATAGGCCAGACTTATTGGTTATATATATAGATATAACGCATATTAATACTTGTATAATTCTCAAATTACCTTTAAATCTTGTGTATGTATTAAAGTATTCATTAATGTAAATTAAACGCATAGTTGCACTTTAAATGATTTTTTTTTTTCAAATTTTCACTGTGCGATTAATTTTACAGAGCATATTTAAACTACATATGTTTAATTTTAAAAAGCGCTTGTATGTACTAATTTTATATGCATAAGAAATTTTGGCATATGTATTTACTAGCTGCTTTCAGTTTCTTAGCATAGAAGGAATAAGTATTTTACTTATATAATTTAAATTAATTCCATTGTTGCAGAATTAAAAAAATAAATATATGAAATTCTTTCTTTCATGGCCTACACTTTGCCTTACAGAAACTAACTTGAGTTGGTACATATTAGAGCTGCAAAATAATAAGCAAAATGTATGTCAGAGCTCTTAAAATTGAATAAATAAACATACACGAATATGAAGAAAGTAAAACATTAACCTTTAAAAGCAACACAGATCGGCCCAAATGTGTAGATTTGTATGCAACATGGACTAACACACTAGTTTTTATTCATAAGATTATTTTGAATGATTTAAAGTCAGTTGTATCAGTATTTTTCATTTTATTTCTATTGCATGTGTGACAATATATCTTCAAAATTACCCAAAGTTGCACATGAAAATTTTGAGTTTTCAGCTTCTCAGATGCAGGGACATTTCTTATTATCCACAAAGTTCTTGATAAAAAATAAATAAAAAATTTGTGAAAAATCATTCATTAAAAAATGATCGTTCATCAAATCGCACGATCGTTTTGACCGAAAATTTCTTCAGTTTGGTCAGACCAGAAGATCTCTCAAATTTATGCTCAAAGAGCATGAGAAATATGCTTCTAAGAACGAGCATTCCAAATCTTCTATTGCATCAGATTGTTGGAATTCTAATAATCGTTTTAAGTTTTCTAATGCTAAGATCTTGTGTACTCCTCAGCCTTTCTCCCATTTTAATTTTTCGGAAGGTTTTTCCATTACCCAGCAGTTGAAACGTCTTGTGAACGATGGTTCTTCCGTTCCTTTTTTTCATTTTGCTTGGAAGCTGTTGTTGTAAGGTTTTATTTACTTTCTTTTCTACTCCGCCTTCTTTTTTCCCCTTATTTTCTTCTGCTACTAGTTTTCTTTCTTTTTTTCTGTTTTCCCAATATTAATTTATTTTTCTTTTCATTTTATTTAGATTTTTTTTTTGTGCGTGTTTTTTTTTGTTTTGTTTAACGTTCAAGCTAATTATTATTCTTATATACTTAAAAAAGTGTTGTCCTGTATGTATTTATATATATATATATATATATATTATTAAAGAAGTAATAATTATACTGTTATTTGTGGTTTTTTGTTATTTTTGTTTGTTGTTCTTTTGTTTGTTCTGCTTTCAGTTGTATTTTTTGTGTGTGTTCTTTGCTTATTTTATTTATTTGTGTATTTTTGTTTATATTTTATTCTTTTCTACTTTCTTTTTTAACCCTCTGTTTCAACTTCGTTTAATCTCCGTGGTTTCTCGCTTTTTTTTTTCTAAAAGAGGCAACATGCTTGCTTGTGTTTATCTTTACAGTTCCCACTGTTTAGCGAGACAATGTGTTACGACTGATGAAGAATGAAGAAAGTTTCGTTCGAAACGATAATATCTACACATAAGTATCATTTTGTGTGTGTTTTTCACAAAGTTTTTATTGATTTTAACTTTTAAAACCGTATTTTGAGGGGTTTTCCGTAGTTTTGTTTATTTGGACGATTAACATTCACTTTGTTTTCACTTTTGTACTCAATGTCCCCCTTCATATTCTTTCCCATGCTTACTTGTTTACTGTTTTTGTTATTTCTGCATGGATTCACCTTTGTTTAACCGTTTTTCTAGTTTAATTTTGAAACGTTCTTGTTTCTTGAATCCCTTAGCTTTTCTTGTTCGATACAAAAGCTGTAATGCCATTCTTAAGTTCATTTACACTAAATGTATTATATTCACGGTTCTTCTCGTGTTGATAAGGCTCTGAAGAGGTCTAACCGGGCGATTTTAGACGCTTTTATAGAGTATGTCCAATATAAAGTCTCATTCTTGAATATGAACTTTATGATTTCCATTTGTTTTTCAGTAATTCTTACCCTGCGTTTTTTCACTGGGAAAAACGGAATTTCGCTTACGTTGAACAACAATACGTTTATTTTTCACAGAGCCACTTTATACTACTTGGATAAGAAATTTCAAGCTCTCCTTCCGGTTAAGTCTTCCCTTGGTTCTGTCAGTCCTCCTGTTCAGAACACTATTGTTAATTTGTCTTCGCATTTATTAACTGATTCTCAGGGCGATGTTCTTAGTTTAGGTTTGAATTTTTCTCAGGTCAGTGACGTTCCGGTTTCTAAACTAATAGCTTCTATGGAAAACTCTTTTAAAAATGGTAAACGCGTTTCTAGCAAACTTGATACTCTATGATATCTTATTGTTATAACAGCTCTTCTAATTATATGCATGCCAAATCTAACCTTTATTGGTCTCAAAAATCTGCTCTCTAAGATCTCAACTCTAACCCTAATTTACTCATTACTAAAGCTGATAAACGTGGCCAGACTGTTTTACTTGATAAATCTGTTTATGTTGATATATTAATAAGATGCTAACCACTGGTACATACACTTAATTAAATTCTGATCCTACTAACAGTTATGGTGGCTGGCTCCCGATATGATGGAATAATGCAGTAAAAGTGCGCACGGCAAAAACAGACAATGTAGAAATATTGGTATTTGCCCGTGTGCAGAATCTCACTAATGAAATATTAATCAGAAATGAATTATGAAATTAATAAAGTAATTAAAAAAATTCATCTAAGATGATTTTTATATTAATTGCTTCAGACTTTTTCTGCCAGTTTCTACCGAATATTTATAGTTCCTGTTCCCAGAACCGTTTAAATGAGCCATATAAGAGGAATTCATTATGAGATTTTGTTACTGAAAGGGGGAAAAAAATCATAAAAATTTCTTTGCCTGGTGATTTGTTTTAATTTTAGTTTTACAGATTTACATCAGAATTTTTTTCTGACAATTTTTTAAAAAAAAGTTTTGTTTTCATTTATGATTAAAAAAATGACATATGTGAATCGATGACGCAACTGCAATCTTTTATAAGCACTACCTCACAGATAAGTTCGATTTAATTCTTAGAAGCATGATTTATCTTAAGATATAAAACCACAGTTTCAATTTCTTGATCCATTTGCCATACCCCAAATTAAAGTTTGAATTAAACCTAAGAGTCATAAATGTATGTCTCATCATTATACAAGAAGTCATTACACGGATTTTTCCCGTATGTACTTTTAAAAATAAAACTGTCATACTAGAAAATTTAACCTACTGGAGGCTAGCATATTTATTTAATGATCATGATAAATGCCTCGAATAGTTTCACTCAGGTTCAATCTGCATTTCTTCCTTTATAGGTTTTCTCAGAATAAACATCTGCATTCTCATTAAAAATTTTTGGACATCTCTCATAATCATCCATATGAAGAAACGCCCTATAGTTATTTCTTTATAAAATAAAAAAAGTAAGTGCTTTAGAAAAATTGTAGTTCATTTTTCTTTTCATTTTAGCATAAAAAATACCGAAAAAACTTCAGTTTTCTTCCAATTTGTCACTAAATAAATTCTTATCTTAAATTTTTCATTTATACTTGCTAAAGTTTGCATGATTTCTATTGGCTTATAGTTCTTAAGAATTAACATTCATGTAAAAGATATTGGTTTACATATGAATATTTAAAATTGAAGAAATGTATATATGTAATTTATTGACATGCAAAAATAGGTATGGTATATTAGTATATTCAAATATATTCAAATTAAAAATATTATGTTTTAAATATTATTCAAAGTAACAACTATAGTTTTGTTCCTGTAAAAGCATCCTGTTATTAGTTATTTTGACGGAAAATTGTGTGTTCTAAAGGCAAAATATTTTAAATAGGGCTGCATTTATATGCATTTATATACATTTTCTACTTATAAGGCATGTTTTACATTACATAGTTCAAAGAAATGTATGAAAACAGTTATTTTTATCATTTCTAGGTGGCATGAACAGTTAAAATTTTTTATTGCCATGCACGAAATTCCATACACGAAAGTCGAAGTGTTAAATAGAAATTAAAATCATTTTAACCCTTAGATGCACAGCGATGCATACATGCATCGTATTTTTCAGTGCCGGATTAGAGTAGGAGCCAAATTTCTTACGTCAGTTTCACATATCAAATATAGATTTTAATAATAAATGATTCATATATAGATTCATATCTAGAATAATAAAAGTCTAACATACTTCTTTCAAACTGCGTATTTTTCGAAAAATGTGTCAGTTATTCACTAAACTGCCATAAGAAATTTCGCTTACACTCGTAGCTATCAAGTGAACGTCTTCAAAATTCATGCATTTAGGGTTTAAAACTATATGAATGGGCAGCCCCTATATATATATATATATGTTTCCATCTTTTGTAGCTCCTGAAACAAAGTCTTTCTTCACAAAGTTCTCTAAGAGCATAGAATTCCTCTGCGAACATCCTCTAACGGAGAAATCTGATAGTAGTTATAAAAGGAGAACATGAAAATTAAGAACCTAGTTGTGAATGACGTTGCAGGAACAGGTGTCTAACTTATTCAGAATTATAACATTATTAGCATAAAAAATGAAACTGAGAAACAATTTTTTACAGATTGCTGCTAAAAATCAAAAGCAAAAGTTAACTGCTACTAAATCCTCTCACAGAAAAAAATTATGTGAAATTCAAGGTTCGTTCAAGTTATGTTTTAGTTACAGAATTATATATTGTTGTAAGAGTGCTTTTCTGTTAGAGCAGAGTACTTTTGTAAAATAAATAAAAAAATTATTTTTTAAATTTCATGAATTATTTCGGACTAAATTTCGAGAAATTTGACGTTTTAAATATTTTCAGGCATTGCCTGGATGTATCCACATCAATTTATATAGGACAAAAAGGAGATGTTTGATGAAACAAGTGAAAGATTACCGCTTTTGAAAGCAGTTGATTGTGGGATATATTGCGCACGAAATTCAAGGCGTTTTCGGGTTGCTTTAACCTTCTCCTATTAAGCTTAAATTTTACACAGCCCTTTTAGTGGTTGAAAGCAGCAAAATTTTAAACTTTGAAAAATTACATGTCGTTAAGCACCACCCTAACATCATGTATAAAAAGTACCCGCCGTTTAATAAAAACACTGATTAGTAAAATAAGCCACTTAATCTGATAAAATCCCCAAGAACTGAAAGAACTTAATATAATGGTGTAAACAAACTGCCCCTTAATAAAATCAAAACTTGAAGCCTGTAAACACGTGAAAATACACAATAGAGAAGGAGCAGGACGGGTTGAGTAAATACACGCACCAACCCATTATCTCGCTCATACTGAAGTTTCACACCTGAAGTATTGCAACCAAGGTTGTAAGAAGCATATCTCTATCCTTCATTTGTCATAGCAATCAATCTATTTAGATAGCGACCCTGCGGCTGAAACGAAAAAGGGCATCATGAGCTGTCTTGTTCGTCTGCTTGCTAATCCTATCCATCACTATAGGGTAGTTAACTGGATATAAACTTTTATTTTGTGCGTTAGTCAGAAAAAATGAGCTCAGCATGGGCGATATTGCCAAACATATGAGAGACCAGTGGCCACGAAGGATGATTTTTTTCCTCTCTGTAATTTCTGAGATACTTTCTAGTTTCGCTGGAAAGCACTGCCTAATTGGAGGAATTTAACCGAAAATATACCCCCAATATTAATCTGTTGCTACGAACTTTCGACGTATATTTTACTCCGTCCAAACAATTCAACACTGATAATTTTTCAGGAAACCTTTGATATAATATGTAAATAAATTTATTTTGTAAGTAGTATGTGTTTATAATTGTACTAGCCGCCAAGCCGGTCAGCTTCGCTGACCCATACCTTACTGTTCTTTATATTCAGTGAAGTGTTGACTAAATTTCTGGTCTCATTTCAATGAATATCATGTTTATTTGTTTTTAACAACGACTTCTTGTCCTATTATATCTCGTTTGTTTTAACAGTATTTGTCATTAAATTTATTTAGGTTAGGGTTGCTGCACAGTTTGGGTGTCATCATAAAAGCCGATGTTGAAACAGCAAATTGCTAAAATGTGCTTTAGCCCAATGCATGGTGATATTTTTTAGATGAGTGATTAATGCGCAAAGTATTGTAAACTCGACATTTTAAAGCTGTGCAAAAGTCCGAAAGATCGTGCATTTTTGTGTATCCATTATTGTTATTTTCTAATCTATCTACTGCGTGACGTATGCTTGCTCCATTTGACGTCATTGAACTGTTAATTTGGATTTTCGTACACGCGTTATTGTTATTGCATTGATGTTCACATCTTGCTATTGCTATTCGCAACGTGAAAATATCGTCGCTATTGGTACCACATGCATTAGGGTATTATATAAGTAGATAGATATTATAAATTTTAAATTTAATAATTATCTAATAATTAATGGAAATTATTTAATTTTAATTATTAATTCCATTAATAATCTAATTTTATAATTTTTTCCGAGTTTAAAAAGTGATAACATGTGACACATTCTCTACGGATTCGAATAATCTTCGTCGCATATAAAAATTATCTGCTTATTAAAATTAATTTAGTTCGGACCGTAGATACTCTATCTCGTTTCCATGCAGCATAAGTTATCTTAATGTCTTGAAGTGGCAAATGATTTTCTTACATATTATGCAAATTTTTGTTTCTCTGATACCTTAATTACTTTAGTCTTTTAGAATTTCTATTATTAATCAAAATTTATCATTTTTTAGGGTGTGGGATGTTGGTGTAGGGTTTGATTTCCCTTTGTGAATGAAAGCATCCGTGAGATCTTTAGACCAATCAGTTTGAAGATTGTACTATATTAACCTGAAAAATGTAAAAAGTACTATACATGTTTCAAAATTCTGAAAACGCACTTTTCCTGGGATTTTAGAGCATTTTTCTGATCTCTTTTGTTTAGATTTAAATTAACTCAAACGTTAATACAATTGGTTTCCAATTTAGCAGAGATATTCGTAAGTTTTATACAGGATCTCTCAATAAACACAGGCATAGTCATGTATTCCTTAAATATTGATTATGTACATATACAATAAATTTCAAAGTTACTTAATTTTTTTCTGTGATTCATAATAAAAAAAAGTTCAGGAATAGTCAAGTGTCTAAGTGTCATTCCATGACAAATCAAGCAGAAGTTTGAAAAAAGTTCACCATGCCATTTCAGATTTTCCTCAAATTTTGTGTAAATGATTTATAGAAAAGGATAACTCTAAATCTCAGTTTTGAAGGGTCTACGATTATTAATTACCGATAAATTAATTATGCAAACATTTAAGTTTTCTGTAACATACCTCATTTTTTCTATGAATTTCTGAAATAACTCCTTAGCTCTAGAAGTTACTGAAGTGAAAATTTGTTTATAAGGGTAACTTTTTAAGCTGATTCCAAAAATGTTATCGAAATTTGCCTATCTTCTATGGTTTATGCATAATAATTGAATTTGCTAAAAAACATCATTAATTTTTTTCGACATTTTTGATCAGAAGCACGTGTTTTAAATTTTTATATGTTGTTGAGATAGTTTTACACTTCATCCCAAAAAAAGTTCATCTTGACTTTCTGCTGAGAAGCTGAGCAAAAAATTATAACATTTTCATGTGACTTTTCGAATAATGGGACTAGTAATTCGCCTTAAAGGGTGTGTGCAAAGAAATAAACATCGAATAATAACTTTATACGTCAAAGTAATCTCCATTATTTTCCAGCACCCACAGCCAATCCACGTAGCGCACGGATTCCAACAGCGCAGAAGGATTCATCTTTTGATGCGATGGAGTCATCAATAGATTTTCGTACTTCCTCCACTGTGTGGAAGTGTACAGAAGACAAGGCATTGCTCATGGACCGAAGTAGATGATAGTCCGAAGGGCCTATGTCTGGGCTATACGCCGGATGTTCCAAAACTTACTAGCCAAACTTCACTAACGTGTCCTTGACCGGTTTTTGCAACATGAGGTATTGCATTGTCATGGACCAAATTGACGGGCTGCAAACCTTTGCCAGTAAATGGACGTTTACGATCGATTTCGTGCTTCAGTCGCAGCAATTGTTGTTATAGCGTTCCGTAGTTACACCATAGTTAACCAGGCTCCAATAGTTTGTAATTTAGTACAACCTTCATATTCCTCCCGACAATGGAAAGCCTCATGTTGCAAAACCAGTCAAGGACACATTAGTAAAGTTTGGCTGGGAAGTTTTGGAGCACCTGGCGTATAGCCCTGATAAACCCCTTTCGGACTATCATTTATTTCGGTCAATGAAGATTGCCTTTTCTTCCGTATACTCCCACGCAGTGGACGAAGTACGAATATCCATTGATGACTTTGTCACATCAGAAGATGAATCCTTATATGCTGCTGGCATCCGTGCGTAACCTGATTGTTGGCGGCGCTAGTTGGAAAATAATGGAGATTACTTTGACAAATAAAGGTATTACTGCATTTTCATTTCTTTGACACGCTCTTTAAACCTTATAAATATACCCAATATACGAAAACTGACATGAAAGTTTAATAACTATTTTGCTCCGCTTCTGAGCAGAAAGCCAAGATGAAATTTTTTGGGGATGTAGTTCCATACCATCTTAACAACATATAACAATTTAAAACATGTATTGAGAAAACATGCCGAAAGAAATTCATATTTTTTTTAGCAAAAGCAGTGCTCATGCATAAACTATAGAAGGTACACAAATTTTGATAACATTTTTGGAATCAGTTCAAAAAATTACCCCAAGAAACAATTTTTCACTTCAGTAAGCTCTACAGATAAGGATTTATTTAAGAAACCAGTGAAAAAATGGCGGATCTTGCAGAAAATTTTAAAATTTGCATAATTAGTTTTTCAGTAATTAATTGTCGCAGAACCTTCAAAATTGGGATTTGTTGTTATCTCAGCTTATAAATCATCTGTATAAAATTTGAGGAAAATCTAGATTGGTGTGGTGAACTGCACTGTTGATCTGGCGTGAAATGACCTCTAAGTCAGTGTTTTGGGGAAACCGTGTATATAGATTTCACTTGCATTCGTGTTACTTCTCGAAATAAACCCCATGTACGTACAGATAACGGGTACTTCCACATAGTTAAATACAGATAGATATATTTTTATGAGTTTTCGTTCAATAAAGAAAGGGCGTTAAAGATTTGTGAAATTCTTTAAGACACAGCGAGATAATATATTTAATTTAGTTTCCTTTTGAATTAATCTTTTGAACTATGCCGTGTTATTGATGAATCCGTGAAGTAAGAACTTAATACTACACTTCCCAATCATTCACTGATTATACATTGCTTTACATGAAAGATTACCAGAATTTCCCAATATCTTTAGCCAAGGCGTATCTTATAAATCCACAACGTTAAAATGGAGTAACTTTAGATATTCAAATTCACAGGTTTAATTAATTTGGTTGATCTGCGCTAAAGTTCAACAATACAAGTATTTGATCAAAGATGCCTTTATCTCCATAAAGTATTTCATGCAAGATTTATCTTCAAACCTGCACATGATTTACTGCGAGTTTTAAGCACTGGTTCAAATAAATTTTGTTAAATTAAACCTATATTATTATTTTATGTTCTTTTTTAAAATTAATTTCTGAAAGCCAAAGAACGGTACTTTTCTATTATATTCACGGCGTTAGAAACTAACATTTTTTTTTACTACCTGATTGGAAAATTTTCAAATTGTTTGCTTTTAAACAATGAAACACCGAACTTGGTTATCAAGAAAAAAATACTTATTTTTAAAAAGCTTTTAGATACGAGCATTAAAAATTTCAACACACATCACAATTTTTCATTAGAATTAATGTTCAATAACTGTTTAATTTTCATCCTAAAAGTAGATTATTTAGGGTACGTCTTGATATCATAATACACATTATAAATTCTTTGAAAGACAAGACCTAAACAGTCTCGCTAAAACCTTCGCAAATATTTACACCAACATATTCAGGAAATTCAATTTGCTGCCTCTCCTTAAATATACATGTGCTTCATAAATACCGAGAAAATTCTTTCATAAAATGCAAATTATATTTTTTTTTCAGCATTCTAAAATAAATATTGAAACGGATAAGAAATTTATTGAAAAAAAACAGGCATTAATTCCTGCTCCCTTTTGAAACGAATTTTTTAAAAGGGTATATGCATATATCAAATATTTTCTCTTAGGCGAGACCCTATTAAAGCCGCATACAAATATGTCGCGCAAACGACCTATGCTTTTGGGTATTAAAAACTGAATATATCAACTCGAGCATGGGAGTTCCAGAAATTTAATCAAGTGTAGAAATCAAAGGAATATATGGGAGAACGCAGATTCTAAGCGTGACTGCCCCAGAATCTATTAAGAAAAATAAACTTCAGGAAAATAAGACACGGAATTAAGGATGGAGAACATATTTTGAACGCTACAAGGGTAAAGAGAAAGGTAAGTGACAAATATTTGCGTCCGGAACTATCTAGTAGATGGTTTCTAAAATTCTGTTCTTAGGGAAGGAATTTCTTACTTTTGGGAAACAATATTTTGGGGATATTGTTTAACTGCTTTTATCAAAAACAAAGCTATAATGATGTGCCAACTGAATCATATGCAGCATTATATAAATACCAAAAAACCTTGCATTCTAATATTTATGAACGTATATAGTACATGAATTGCTGATATTAAGGATACAGTTTCGTTGGAGTTAACTAAACTACGAATTAACTAAAAGTATGCACATTGTTAAGTTAATACCGCACTGTAAAATTTGTGTATAATCAATTTGCTGTTTAATCAATTTGCCATCTGCTAATTCTAAATCTTAGAGAGAGAAATCCAGTTTCCTCAGTTTTTTAATCATACCTCCAGGCCTTTATGATGAATTGGGACTTTAAGCAAGTTACGAAGCTTTCTAAATTCCCTAAGAAGTATTACACACTGTTATAGAGTAAAAAAGACTTAAGAGTACAGAATTTTAAGCACAAATTCGTATTTTATTGTGTTGATTTTCTGTTGAGAATTGATGTATGAACATTAAATGAATGTCCACTGCATCGCATAAATACTAACAAATTTGCATAATGTAAACGTGCTTGACAGCATGCTCCAAATTTTTCTTATTTGGCGTCTTTTTCGTACTCTTTTTTGAAGAAATTTTCTTTGCGTGATTACGTTGTACATTTCAAAATTTGGTTTCTTTCCGTACATTATTTTACGCTTCAGAGGCCTCCAAAAAACGGATGAAATTAATTTATGGTCACCCTCTGTTATTAATTGTTATTAAGAAATTGATTAATTTAGTGAAAAGAGAGCAAAATAATGATATATATATAATTAATAGATTCTCTTAAATTGGATAGTATCAGTGCTATGCAATACTTTAATAATTAACGTATGACTACTAAATTAAAAACAAGTTTATTTAATATTACTGAATCTCTTATTGTCAGTACAGAAAACTCATATTGAGCTCCCTGCTCAAAATTCAGTGAATAACTTCGTTATTAAACTGTCTTGATTTCGCCACTTTCCATGATCCATGTCTGTGAAGATACCGTGAATAATAGCGAGTGCTGTTGATTTGAATTCTATTGGTTTTCAGAAATGTAGTTCTTCTAAGCTGACATTCCATCACAAAATTGAACATAGGAAATGAAAGATGTATCTTTACTGCTATGTTATGCCTCATCGAACTGAACTGAAAATATTATGTCACGCAATTTCTCGTTTTATTCTGGTTTCCTAACTGCAGCGGATCAGTGCAGCCCAATAAGATGTAGGGTTTGTAAATGATGTTGTGGTTTATCTTTACCTTGAAAATACTCAAAATACATTATTGTTGTGTTGTATCGCAAATACTGGCATGTTGAGAAACGCCTTGGTAGCTCTTCCACAGGAGCACACAAAAGATTTAAAGTACATTAGGTTCTATATGCAATAGTTTTTTTCAAATGCGTTTTAGAGGGAATACTATATTTCAAAGAAAAGGAAAAACTAAATAAAGATGAATAAGGTCACGACAGCATGCAGAAAAAGTAGACTTAGGTTTTATAGCTGTTTGAGAGAGGTTCATAAAAGACAACAAAACAAAACAAAAACCTCTCATAAGCACTAAGAAAATATAAATATTTTAGTGTCTTTTTACTTCCTTGTACGTAGTATAAGGAAGTAATGTGATCCCGAAAAATTTTGGGGGCCAAATTTCGACATAAAAACCGATTTTGACTACCTCTAAATTTAATTAAAAAAAATTTTTCGATGCATCTCATCGTAGTCTAGCATGCACGATCATATTAACGCGTCTGCAACTCATTTTGACCAGTGGCGAGTCTACTGTGGCCAGTTTTTCCATGCCGTCTGTACGTACGTACGTACGTACGTACATATGAATGTAACTCGCATATCTCAAAAACTAATGGTCGTAGAATGTTGAGATTTGATATTTAGGATTGTTCTATGATCTAGTTGTGCACCTCCCCTTTTGGTGGCAATCGAATGGATAGTTTATGTACAGGACCGCCCAAAAGATTCGAAATACATTACGCTCTATGGGCCGAAATTCATTAAACTCGCCTAACTCAAAAGCTATTAGGCGTAGAATGTCGAAACTTCATATTTTGGATAGTTGTAACATCTAGTTGTGCACCTTCCCTTTCGGTTCCATTCGACTGAATAGTTTATCTACAGGACCACCCAAAAGATTCGAAATACATTACGCTCTATGGACCGAAATTCATCAAAGCGTTTTTTAGAGGTATTGGGCTATTTCAAACGACTCAGAAGTGATATATGCTGTAAAGAGTTAGAAAATGAATTTCTCCATTAAAAAAAGTGTCTTTTTCATTTATAGTTCTGCTACAGGAACACTCAAAAGATTTCCAATACATTACGGTCAATAGCAATTTTAGGGGCATTCATCCATTTCAAGCACAATACCGTCCTACCACATAAGTTAGGTAATGGTCCGACCACGGTCACGTGCCTCCCTCAAGAACTATGCCAAAAGTCGCCAAGCTTGGCGACTTTTGGTGTATGTGTGTGCATATTTAACTCTCAAATCTCAAAAACTGTTATGAAATTTCATATATAAGAATGTTGTAACATCTAGTTGTGCATCTCGATTTTTGGTTCCAATCTACTGGAGAGTTTATTTACAGGACCACCGAAAAGAATTTCAGTACCTTAATGTCTATGGACATCTTCAATATAATACAACTGTAGACAGTCATTGTTTGGTACATGCCCAAAATCTCGCCATCTGTCCTCGACCTTGGCGAGTTTTGGCGAAATATCGCCAAATTTGGCGATAGTCAGTCATTTTGTCCATGCCCAAAGTATCGCCATTTGTTATCGTTCTTGGCGAGTTTTGGCGGAATATCGCCAAATTTGGCGATAATCTGTCATTGTTTGGTTCATGCTTAAAATCTCGCCAAATGTCGTCGACATTGACGAGTTTCGCCGAAATATCGCCAAATTTGGCGCCAAAAATTATTTCCTATTTTGTATAACTCTAAAACTTTAACCCGTAGATTTTTTAACTTTGTATTTAGAACTATTGTAATATCTAACTGTTTTCAATATCTTTTTTGACAGCAATCGACTGAGAATTTATTTACATGGTGAGCCAAATGACTTTGAATACATTGAGGTGTATAGATGCATTCAATTCATTGAAAGTCTGTGGTCAATGACTACTTTGGCTATCCCCAAAATCTCGCTGACTATCTCAAGTTTGTCGGCTTTTGGTGAAATATCGCCAAATAAAGTGTCAGAAGGAAATCTTTCAAATTGAACTCAGCTTGGCGATATCGAAATATTTGGCTAGAAATCGCTAAACCTTACTATTATTGATATTTTATCTATTTCAAACAAATAAATTTAGAGGAAGTGCATCGAAAATATTTTTGATCTAATGGACGTGCAAGGAAGTCATGTGTTGGACACATCAGATTTTTTGTTTTTTCTTCGAGATCTTCTTTGAGAATATGAATAGTGTATCTGTACTAAACGGTCCCATCTTCTGTACTAAACGGTTTTTGAATGTCCTACTGTAGGCATCCTGGTCGTTATGCTTTTGCGACGGTTCAAGAAAAGAAATTAATTATTCCGTATGCAGTAGTAAACAAGTACGATGATATTTGAGAGGGTTTTATAATCAACTAGCTGAAGTACCCATCGTCGACGGGTTAGTATGTAATGCAAATTTATAGAGCATAAATTTGCGGTTGCATTGTATGAGTATGAAGAATGGAATAGTATATTGGAAAAAGTATAGAAAGCAATTATAATTTCTGTATATTGTTAAAGTATTACAGGTTATAGATAACTAAGTGCTGAGTGAAATTATCAATAGAAAAAACATTTTATTTTCAAAGTTAAACTTTTATTTTAGTGGAATGAGATTTTAAATTCACAAACTCACTCTTTGGTTGTAACTCAATTTTGTTTAATTAACTGTAAATGTTTTAATAGTATGCCTCAAAAAAATATGCAAACCAGCAAATAAATCCTTTTACATGGCAGTAAATTTTATTTTATTCGTTTTAGCAGTTTTTAAGAGATGCGCAAACAACAATTTACACATTTTGTATAAATTTTCGTGTATGTATTTTCGAGGAATGATACTTCTTCATATCTTACATTGCTAATACATAAATATGATACTATATTTTTAAATCAAGCTCCAGCATTTCAACTACACTATATCATTCAAATATTTTACAGTACTGTTCTCCATTCATAAATTTTAATATTTTTACCGCTTACGCATTATTGAGCTTGGTTTTCACTTTCAAACTTTTCTCAATGTATTCCTTTTAACTTTTTGTAGAGCCTTTTTCGTGTGTTTTCACGAATAATTCTGAAAAAAAAAACAAGTATTTTGTGCTGACGTCATACCCCATTTCTTGAGAAAATATAGAAATTATTATGCTGAGTATTGGGCCTTTCAAATGCATTTTTTTCTTTTTTTTACATTCTTACTTCACTGCTATTTCAATTTCAAGTTTTCCAAAATTCTTGCTCAAGCATTCATCTATCATCTTTTCATCCTCGTATGACAACTCTTGGCAAGTAATTTTGAAAAGGAAAATAAAATGTGTTTTTAAAAAATTATTGACTTATTTGTATTTTTTAATTGAAGTTCACGTTCAGGGA
The DNA here is from genome assembly GCA_038373885.1 of Cheiracanthium punctorium. Classification (NCBI taxonomy): domain Eukaryota; kingdom Metazoa; phylum Arthropoda; class Arachnida; order Araneae; family Cheiracanthiidae; genus Cheiracanthium; species Cheiracanthium punctorium. The sequence goes on from JAWZYV010019487.1 coordinate 569,567, forward strand.
ATTCTAGTTAAAACTTATTTAAAACGTAAGCCATTTTTTGTAATCTATATAAAGAAAAAAGAGTGTAAACTGTCCGTTTGTCTGTCTGTCTGTCTGTGTCTCGCGTAGCTCCGAAACGGGTGATCGTAGACCTACCAAATTTTGTACGGAAATTCTCCAAGACGGGTCTCGACACACCTCGAAGCGATTTTTTCGAAATTCGAATTAGAAAATGTTTTATTTTATGTTTTGTCCGATTTTTAGCGATTTTTCTTGCGTAATACATAATAATGCCGATAATTGCGCTCGCAAGAAAACGATATTTACATCATCGTATAGAGGAGAAAATTTTCTTTTAAAAACTATTTGTTCGGACTGTGTAACATAATTTTCAGATTTTTGGGAATTTTTCAAATAAAATTAAATTTGACGCTGACTTTCGAAAAATATTTTTAAAACTGCTGCATCTTGAATTCTATCTGTCATAACTTTTTTATATTTGGGCAAAAGACGGAGCACATAATTCGTCCACTTTTAAAAGAAGAACGGGGGGAAAATATAAATTAGGCGAATTTTTACGAATTTTTAAGTAAAGAAAGATTTTCATTTCAGTAGTACCTGCTTATGAGTTTCGGTTTTATATCTTGCGGTTTGGTTGTCATGGATACAGTAACAATGATTAAAATTGCCAGTTGAAAAAATAAATAAAAACGGGTCCCGAGCAGACGATTTCTTTGCTTGGCTCGATTTCCTTTTATAAATACTGGATTTATTTGTGAGAAGAAAAATTGAACTGCATAATCTAGAAAAACAATTTTAAAGCCTTTATAAATTGCGCAGTCTTATCTCTTATCTCTTTTCTTTTTGTAAAGGGTTGCAAGAGAGGGTGACGTATTTTTAAAATTTAAAAAAAAATGTCCATTTCATGTAGTATCTGAGGTATTTAACGCTAAAACGTGAACCTAAAAGACAGCATGTCTGAGGAAATAAGACATTTTGAAAGTGAGAAGTATACTGCAAACGGTGCATTTTCACTTTTTTGATGCCGAATGACGCTGACATAGTTTTTTTTGTGTGTGTGTGTGTCATTATATTGCAATGATCTCAGGTTATTACATATATGACGCAAATTTTAAGTCAAGAGTGAAATAATTTTGCTTTTTCTAGATTCCACATCACTGGAATTAATTCGAATTACACATGTGAGGAAATTTTTCGTTTCCTACCGTGCGAAGAACGGGCACGCAGCTAGTGGAAAATAAAATAACCTTGCCGTTTTGGCTCATGGGAGTTTCGCTGAGGAACCACTTAGGTTTTTTTTAAAAATATTTTTGTTGGCGATCGTACAAAATACAAAAGCATAAGTCAACGTCTCCGTATCTGTTTGTTTCATTACAAAAGAAATTGAGGCATTTAGTATTAAGACCAGCTCAATCCATTTTTATAAATTTAATGGCCCCTGCACAAATGGTATTTAAAAAGCGTTAAATAAACCTGCTCGTAACTTTCGTCTTACAGTCACTTTCCTCTTTCAACGTTGTAAAATTTTTCGTCCGAGCGAAATGAAATTGAAGGCCAAGTGTATCCATATGGCATACAAACTATAATGACTTCTTGGTATGATTTCTTGGGTCGGTGATGTAGATGAAGAATGTTTACGTGAAGCAAAGGATGTGTATGATGAAAAATATAGTAATTAATTTCCATTCATCAAGCCGTTGCTACAAGAGGTATCCTAGGCATGAAAAAAATGTGTGATTGTGCAAAAAGTGAAAATAATGGCGAAGAAGCGGAGAATAATATTCACGCCGATGAGGCTGAGCCTATAGCTTGTGATGCAATAACAGTATTCGAAACTGTATAAACATTTATATACAAACATGAAATAAAGACTGGAAAAATATTGTAAATCTTAAAATTCGCTGTTTAAAAATTGGATGAAAATTGTGTGAATGCTTAAAAATTGAATTAAAAACCCTACATAAAATTATTGATTTTTTAAAAATTAATATTATTTAATTTTCTGCAACTTCTTCGATTTATTTCATTTACAATTTGGTAACAAATTAGCATTTATTGGTATGATGTATGCGTTACGTGTATGGATAAACATTGTTTTCCTCATATTTTAACGCCAACCCTCATTCGTCGTTTTTTTCTACGGACACCATGGAGAACGATGGATCAAGGTTCTACTGCATCTCTATTGTATGCAATCTATGAGCCTGTAAAATCAAAAGTGTGATTCAATAAATCAATTTATCAATCTTTCAAGTGGTTAGCCGGTGGCCTACATGGTAACCTTCAGTGAAACCATGGATTGAAATGGGTTTGAAATAAAAAAGGAATTTGAATGTGGTTACCGACCACATTGAGCTTGATTCGTCCCAATTTACTTGAGGCGTGAAATTACTGACCGATAATTATTAAATTTCGGAAAAAAAGGAGAAAGGGCTTTTGAAAATTCATGGATTGAGTAGGTTTTGATACTAAATACCGCATTTTATTTCCGCCAAATGCTAAATGATGAGAAAAGATGTGTTTTTTATACATATTTTTAAGCAAAAAGTGTTAGTTTTTCTCAAAGTTTATTCAAGAATTTATTTTATCAAAAGGCCTTAAAAATCAATACATTAATTAATTATTTTAGAAAACTACTTCAAAATATTTTTATTTGTAAATAAAACTATTTTGTGCATTCTTTTAAATATTTATTCAAATACCCCTACCTATATAGCAAGTAAGTTTAATGTACAAGGGCGAATTCAAAGCTTGAACGTCGCATGTTTTCAGTTTTAATTATTTTAGTCTACTTAGACAGTCATGCTAAATTATTCACTAAAAGCATATATTTAGAAAATTACTTTTTGCAAGTTTCTCGGAAAATAATGTATACTTTTAAATATGGCTAATTCTCTGACATTATTACTACTATGACATAACACTGAGAATAATTAAAATACTGAACACACATATACACCAAAAAACTGGTATTGAATTCAAATAAAATTAAACATTGAAAAAACTCATAGTATTAAATACATACATTTATCATGCTTATGTGTATTTTCTAATTTTATTTTTTTATTTATTTATTTATTTTTTTTTTTGTTATCGAAAACAGATACCTACCTCTTCCTTCACTGAAACAGCGAAAATATAACAAAATTTTAAAGTAAACACAAACATTTACAATGTTTGTGTTTACTTTTATCTCTTGAAATGTTCTACAATGCTCTACTATATTTTAATATTTTAAGCATTCGCACCTATTTAAATTTTCAGATCACTTCGCAGAGTTTCTCTATTTCGTTTTCCGTGATTCTTTAGGTGTCCTCTTAAAAATCAATTCTGAAAAACAAATACTTTCTGTTCACGTCATCTTTGACTTGAAAATAGAGATATTGTTGTGTTTGAGATAGAGACTTTTTTTAACATTTGCACTCAGAACATTCTTGGCTTGTGTGTATGTGCATTGTGTATTTCGATTTTTCCTTTTGAGAAATTCCTCTTTTCTTCTGTCTCCATTCATCTTCTTTTCATTCTCGTGCGATATTTTTTGGCAAGTAATTTGAAAGCAAACATTTTTTAAACAATACTGTGACTTATGATCGCCTGAGTTCGTTTTGAAGAAACCCCAGTTGCACTAAATCTGAAATCTAGACCATCTACGCTATGCTAAACAAAGAAGAAAATAAACTTAAAGGAGAAAAGTACATATTTTACATCAAAAACTGATGCAATTTTTATCAGACTGGGTGAAGTTCATATAGTTTATCATTAAATATAACTTTAAAAATTCTAAAATATTAATTTGTATGAAAGTAATTACTAATGTAATTTTATTATACTTGTTCCGTTTTTTAAGGCTTCAGTTATTGTTAAATTAAAGCATGATTATATTTTACTGTACGTTGATGACTTGATACATGACGTTGATGACGAGATTTGATAGTTGAATTTACGCACACGAAATCTCGTCGTTCTCGTAAAATGATAATACTTGTAAAATGACGTGATATTTTTTTGTCAATCGATTTTTTTCTCTCTTTCTTGTTATACCATAAATACAGTTTTAGCTTTGTATTTTATTTAATCTATAAAAGTGGCCAAATACTATTTGCACACGGGCTACCGAATTTTGAGAACTGGCCTTGGTTTTCCCCAAAATGAAATACCTAAAATATTTCGTCAAATAAGTTTCATATTTTACTACGTATCTTCTGTGAAGTAAATAGAATAAAAATTTGACAAGCACAAAAAAAAATACAAATATATTTTAAAACCAATGAATTAATGGCTTTCATCCTTTAAAATAAAAAATTTCGAAAATTCTCTTATTTACGTGTTTTAATATCCTTTCAAATGTTCACAATATTGGCTTTTGTGTGATAAATTAATTGGACTTCAAGATTTATACAATCGTACTAATTTCAGAATAGAAATATTTACAAGTATTTCAGACAGTAATGTGTATTTTTGAATTCAGCAATTACGGAGAATTCTTTTTTTATAGTTCATTTTGTAACAATCTCTAAAACGGATCTGCTGCAAGCTCAAAGTAGGATTCACGTATTTTTAAAGCACAATTATTTAACAAACACAACACCTTTGAATATTTTAACAGTGTTATCTTCCATTCATAAATTTTATTATTTTCAGCGTTTTAAACATGCTTTTTGGTTTCATTTCTATGGTTTCTCAATTTTGTTCTGTATTTTCGGTGGAGAATTTTGATATTCTTTTTAATCAATTCTAAATAGCAAATACTTTTGTTGACGTCATCTTTGACTTAAAAGTAAAGATTTTTTTTTTCGTTGAGAATCCTCGTGTTTATGGAATGTGAATTTCCTGTACATTCTCATATGCACATTCCAGTACGTGTATTTCGATTTCTTCTTTTGAGAAATTCCACTCTTCTTTTGAGAAATTCCACTCTTCTTCCACATTTTTTTGAAGAATGCATGGGTTCTAAAAAAATTCCTTTACAATAAATTCCATTGCATTCAATCTGAAATTTACGACATCTGACTTATGCTAAATAAAGACTGTCAACAAGCATTTTTTGTTTTCTTTCTAGAAGCAAATGCAATTTTTGGAGGGCCAGCAGAAGAGTTCGAGTCTGTAATTTTTTGTATAATACTAGGGGGCCAAGGACCCTAGACTCGCTACGCTCGCTTTTTGTATGAGGCATTCGGCCACTAATAAGACTTATTCGCAAAAAAGGCAAAATTTTAACGGACAAAACCCAAAGACTTCATCAGATAGAATTTTACCGAGCTACACATTGCTTGGTTCTTACACGTTTTTTTGGAACATACAAATTTTAACTTCACACAACTTTTAATTGTGTAAAACCTATGAAACACCTTGCGTATTTGCTACCCATGGCGATGTTTCATAATTTGGCTACTTACAAAATATGTACAGTTAATAATTAGTTCTAAGAAAACAGTACTTAATTTGTTTTCTTTGATAAAAACTAAGGAACAGCTAGGATAGCTGACCACCGATAGCGAATTTTCATTATTTGACGATTTACACATGCTTGTAACTCATAATTACTGCTCACCGTAATCCATATATTCATATACATAATCCTTTGCAGATTGGCGTATTTAGCACCGCCAAATATATCATCTCGCCGCGATGGCGAATATCCAAGTTGTACAATAACTGCTATAATGGCATAATTAACGCTGCCAAATATTTCTACTAGTAGCAAATACACCAGCTGAAAATCCGTGGTTTCGTAAGTTCTCTAGGCAGTGACTAACAGTCTCCGACGGAATTTCAATATTCACGTCTATCAACTTTCTGTTAAATCTGAATTATAAGGGTAAACATACAGCAGGATCAAAAAGGCGTAGGTTGCTCCATTGCGTGAGAGGTAGACTCCTTTCTGTAGGTATATGGAAGAAAGAATGATAAAAATAATGCTGTTATTAGAAAAAATTCGTTATTAGAAAAAAAAACTGAATATTTTTTCAATTTCTTTTAAAGGAATTTTCCTGGAATTTCCATTGAACGTATATATTTATTGTTTCTTATGGTACACAATACGTTTCGTGAAGTGACGTGATGAACTTTTTGAATCTCTTCGTATTCTATTTTATCATGTATTTCGTAAATAGGAATTTGATTTTAAAAAACACCTTAAACTAGAAACAGTTCAGCAATCAATGCAGTAGAAATCTGCTGAATATGATTATTATTCGAAAAATACATTCTCTTTTTACTCTCACAAGTCATTTTGACACAATTCAGGCCTCTTTCATTTATTAAAGAAAGAGAGGGATGAATCACAAAAGAGAAAAAAAAAAGATTTTGTCAAAAGTAGAAATGAAAAATTAATCTATTTCCATTTTTGATATGTAGTGTTATCAGTTCATCCTTATATCTGCACTGAAAAATAAATGATCCCTGGCAGTTAAAATAACTCTTTTTTTTTATTCTATGCGACTGTCTGAATTCTTTCATCTCAGATTTCTGATAAAATTCTTCATTTATATTGTTCGGATAGTAGAAAAAAATTGTTTCACTTTCATAAATTTGTATTTTACAAGTATATGACGATTCGTCTCCGCACGTGGAATTAAACTGTAATATTTTAATTCTTTACATTTTACAAATAAAGGGATTTTGTTTTTATCAACAGCTACAAATTTAAGTGTCTAATTATATGGATGAAATTTGACAGAGAAAATTAAATATTTTTAAGTATGCTATATATATTTTTTTAAGAAATATCTTCAAATGCATAGTTTACACACGAGATAGCCAAAAAAAAAATCAAATTATCATACAGAGTGATGAAATATATAGAAAAATATCTTAATGGTAGAAAACTACACTATGTGCACAAGCATTTCGCAGATAGTATGCATATTAAAAAGGTGTTTATTTATTAATGTATGTTTTTAAAAAAATTTCAATAAATATATATTCTTATTTAAACTATTGAAATCTTTTAACAAACTTCAAAGTAAATGTATAAAATTAAGGGGTTTTATCTTGTTTTCGCGAGTTTCTATTTAATGCAGCTTTATTTAATGTCAAATAACTTATAAATATTTTGTGTATACAAGCCGTTTATTTTAGATCTTGTTCATGTAAAAAGTTTGAAATAAATATATTCAACTTTAACTAGTTACTTTTATATTCATTAAATTTTATGCTTTATATATTTTGTGAAGCTATCATTCACATTTAATTTTTACAAATAACTTTAAAAAATCAAAATGAAGAAACTCTCAACTCCCTAAACGCTGCATCAGGTTACATGAATATACGAAACTTCCCTGTAAACAGCATAGTGCAGCTAAATGGGGAGTAGATTGCCACTAACACTTTACAGAGAATATTTACGAGGTGATATAACAGAATTTGAATATATATAGCTCGAAAATGCCCACTTGGTGATCTACACGAAAAAACGGTTAGCAGAAGTAAGGAAATGACACAAATTAGTTAACAAATGAAGAAAAATTAATGAATAAATGATGAAGTTGTTTTTACATTACAAGTTGGTCATTCCTTTGTTAAATTTTTCATTTTACTATGCAAATTGTGACCGGCAGGAGAATTTGAAGCTAATTCTTTTAATTGGGCGTACCTCCTCCTCCTGTCTCTCCTTTGGGCGTAGTCTAACCTCTAAGTAACCCGTAGCTTCCAACTTCAAAATCATTCTCTTCACAGCTGAGCCTGGCGTAGGACCTTTACCCGTTCGAATACCCTTCCTATGGCGATAGGATCGTAAAGCTGCAGTACCTTTTCTGGTAACGTCAACATGTTGCCATTGCTGGTGCACCTGATTCCCTTTCTCGTTACAGCTCCTTCTATGCACGACTCTCATGCAGCGTCCCGGACGTTTTTCTGTCCAACGCCATCTGTTGACCATTTTTGAACTTTTTTCTTTTTGGGGTCGTATTAAAACCCCATGCCATTCCAAGCAGGCATGTCAATTTTTATTTCTCTACCTACATTATTTCGTGAATTATTCATTTTTCAAATGTATACTCATTTTCTGTTCACCCTGTACTCAATACAATGGGATCAAAGAATTTGAAAATCCTCTTGGCGACGCTTAATATAGAAAAATGGTTAATTCATAGAAAGCAGTTACTTAAACTATTAAACAAATAAACATAAACTAATGAATAAATTTTGACGTTGTTTGACTTTTGAAGGTGGTCATTACTTTTGTGCAATTTACTTTTCTTTTCAAGTAAGGTTCGATATACAGGAAACTTTTAAGCTAAATTTTAAAACAAATGATCGAATCTCATTTATAGTACATATCAACACAAATGCTTGCCTGTTTTAGCTGCAAGATGCTATTTATAGAGGAAGTTCATTTGTATCAAATTTCTTTACATTATCAATACAAATCTTTCACAACACAATTAAATGGTTAGTTCAACCACCGTCTAATACGAGGGTTGTAAATTAATTAATGGCAACATAGGTATAAACCAATTTTTAATGAACTAACAAGTACAATTGCATTACATTCCTTCCAAGTAATCACCAGCAAAGTTTTTAACCTTTTGCCAAATGTCGGGAAGGCGTTGGGAGACCGCTGGCAAGGTGTTGGTTGTTGATGTCAGCGAACGGAGCGGCCTACTGCGCGGAGTATACAGGTGCAACGTCATGAAATCGTCGTACTCGGACGGGTTCCTTCAGCTTCGGAAGGAGATCGAAGTCACGAGGACTCGTATCAGGTAAGTAGGGAGGATATTCCAAGATTTTCCACTGCCACCGTTGCAAAAGGAGAGTGACATTGTTTGCGACATGATTTCGAGCATTGTCATGTAACACAAAAAGGAGAAAGTTTTGCAATAAACGTGAGAGCGCGCCCGCAGGGAGGAGGTGACCGCGTAGCGGTTTACGCCTATTTAAGACCTCATCAACGTAACGTTACGCTCATCAATAAACGTGGACGTTTGTGCCGCATAGACGGAAGCAGAAGGTGCTGTAGAAATTGAAAATAGTAGTCTGCGTTGACAGTTTGTCCTGCTCCCACAGCATGCTTGAGAATCACACCCATCGTGCAACCGTCCTGTACGGTTATACACTTTTGCCACAAGCTTCCAGTAATTCTCGAAAACATTCTGTTTCACTTTGCCACGAGCTACCTCTTTTTTAAGCCGCGACCGCTGTGAAGCAGAATGACTTTCCCCTGCGCCAGAAGAGGGCGCTTTTGAACTCTAATCCTTTTTTTTTTTTTTGCCTTTCAGATGCAGCGAAGGCTTCGATGAAAACTGACGTGAAAAAGGGGTTCTCCCTCTCCGATAACAAAATCTAAATGTCTTTAGTAAATGTTGTGTAGTGTAAGATGTGTTTATTTAATCCAGAAATAAATTGTATTCGTCCTTTAGACACTCACTTGATTCACTGAGATAGCAGCAGGAAACAGGAAATCAAAAGAAAAGCTACCAGGGCAGGTAGGCTAGATCTTTTTTTTTGAACTGTATTCCTTATCTATATCAGAACTGAAATTCGAAAGAAATACAGTATAACAATTGTTTCATTTGGTGCCGAAACCCTCGATTTTTCCTGCTGATTGTTTGTAATTGTTAAGTGAAAAAAAAAATGACGTCAGAAGTGACGAATAAATTGAAAACACAAAGAGGTGGCTTGAGAACAAGCTTCACGAAACTGACTCCTAAAATCGACGAAGCCTTGGCAAAATTAGATGAGGAATATTTAGAAATTGCTCTCGCTCAGTTGTCAGAAAAGGAAAAACAAATAATTGAGCTCGATAAGTTAATCATAGACGAAATCGAAGACTGTAAACAAATCCCAGCCGAAGTTGAAGCAGCTCAAGAATATCGAGATAAAATCATCATGTATAAAATTAAAATTGAAAAAGTTCTAAAAAAATGCACGAATCAAGAAACAAAAAATGCTAGCGCCGATATTTCAAATACAATTACTAACGACCCATCTCTAAATTCAAATGTTCCAATTAAGATTAAATTACCCAAAATTAACATCGAAAAGTTTGACGGCAATCCTGAGAATTTCCAAGAATTTTGGTCTCAGTTCAAAAACGCGATACACGAAAATAAAAATCTCAATAAAATAGACAAATTTACATACTTAAAAAGCTTATTAAAATCAAAAGCTCAAATCGCGATACAGGGATTATCGTTGTCAGACAAAAATTATGATATTGCTGTTAAAATTCTTGAAGACCGATATGGCAAAAAGGAAATTTTGATTAGGTCTCACATAAATAATTTATTAAATTTGTCACCTATTCGTAATGCATCAAATATAAAAGACCTGCGCGAATTGTACGATACATGTGAAATTCAAATACGTAGTTTAGAATCGCTTGGTATTGAGCTAGACAGTTATGGTAATTTACTTTTTCCTATCATAACTAAATTAATTCCCGATAGCTTAATTTTGAACTACAACCGCGAATATAAAAACGAAACAGACTCTTGGAATGTAACGCAATTGTTAGAATATTTGAAAACCGAAATCGAAATTAGAGAACGTACATTTTCGTTTCAGAAGAAGGAGTCTGATTACTTTCAGCATAATTCTAAAAATAGAAATGAAAGGGATTTAACTAGATTGGGACAAAATAATTTTTCGAAACCAAAATACGCCAAGAATCCGAGTGCTGCTGCTTTTAATGTAGTTAGTAATGAAAATAAGTGTATATTCTGTAGCGATGATCGTCATGAAAGTAATGAATGTAAATTAAGTATTTCTGATAAAAAACAAAGTCTATTACGTCAAGGAAGGTGCTTTAATTGTTTACAAAAATTTCACGTTGTAAATCGATGTTTTAAGAAACCCGCATGTAATTTCTGTTTCCAAAAACATAATCAAAATATTTGCGAAAAACGTTTGGAACCAAAAGCAGAAGTTCCCCAGAGTGAAACGATCGTGTCCTCCGTTACGGGAGATAGAAATTCGAACACAGATATTTTACTTCAAACTGCAACAGTATTTGTAGAAAATAAGGTTAAACCAGCCGAAATACGGTTATTATTAGATTTGGGGAGTCAAAGATCATTTATTGAATCGGAACTCGTTAATGAATTAAAATTAAAAATAATAGGAAAAGAAACTATAAAAATATACCCCTTTGGTTCGAAAGAACCCCAGAAAGAAATTATAAATCGCGTTCTAGTAAATTTGAGAAACGTTCGTGATCCCACGAAAAAGATACAATTAGAAGCTTTAGCTACTGACAAGATAAGCAGTGCAGTAATTTATCGGCCAGAGCGAGAAATAAAAGAACATTGTGGCATAAACAAATTTTCACTGGCAGATGAATCATCGGATCAGCTGTTTCGAAGTGGAAATGAGCATTCCCAACTCCTTGATTTCCCCCCAGTCAGAATTCTGATAGGCGCCGAACATTATTGGAGTATCGTCTCCGGTGAAATACGCAGGATACCGAATTCTTCTGTTGTTGCAATGGATAGTCTTTTCGGATGGGTTTTGAGCGGTTCTTGTGATTTAGAAAATAAAATTGACACTGAGAGGAGCGCGAAAATAATGAAGGTAGTTGTAGATTCTTCGCGAGAAGAAAATTCCGATCTGATTTTACAAAATTTTTGGAAATTGGATATAATGGGCATTGAAAACGAAAAAAGGGATTTATCCAATAATGACGGAGAAGTTGTTTTAAAGGATTTTGAGAAAAATATAAAATTTCAGAACAACAGATATAAGGTTAAACTACCGTGGAATGAGAATGCGGATAAATTAGAAAATAATTATGAAATCGCAAAATGTCGCTTAGGAAAACTGGTTAAGAGATTTGATAGAGATAAGGAATTTTACCAGCGGTATAGGGATGTATTATCGAAACAGATTTGCGAGGGTATAATCGAACCTGTAGAATTTAAAGAAAAGGAGAAAATGAATATCGATAGAGAATATTATATGCCTCATCAGGCCGTTATTCGTGATGATAAAATTACAACGAAGCTAAGAGTAGTTTTTTGACGCCTCATCACACACTCGCAAAATAAAATTATCGTTAAATGATTGTTTACATTCCGGACCGAATTTGAATCCTGACTCACTAAAATTTACTTATAGATTTTAGAAACAAACCAATCGCGTTAACTGCCGATATAGAGCAAGCGTTCTTACAGATATTGTTAGATGAAAATGATAGAGATGCGGTTACATAAGCGTAAAGTTTTCAAAATTATTGGGGGGGCCGGGCCCCACAACCACATATATTCACGTCAGTGGAGTAGCCAAGGGGGGGGGTTATACCCCCCATGAGGAATTTTTTGCCATACAAAATGTATATGCCTCACTCCCTTATCATACACCCGTACCGTATACATATATGTGAGTCGCAGAAGTCGTACCCCCCCCCTTCCCCTTAAAAAATTTCTGGCTACGCCACTGATTTATGTACATATAACTTACTCTTAACTGCCAACTAGTACGGAATAGAATTAACCACTTTTTCTACATGATTTTTCGGCTTAAAATATAGCAAAATTTTTGTGCTGCGCGCTCGAGCTGGTTACTATTTTGAAAAAAATAATTTTAAAATATACTGTTTACAAAAAGTGGTTAATTCTATTCCGTAGTAGTTGGCAGCTATGACTTACTATGTGTAAGTGTCAATTATTGGAGGCGCTCGAGCTCTATGGGTCCATAGAATTCTACACCTATGTAAGGTAAGTATCCATGTTAGTATCTTTCTACCATGTTATAAGTTAAAAATAGAAGCAAAGAAAACGTTTTTTAAACGTTTGTAAATGGCGCGAAATACTTTTTTTTTATGTTAGTATAAATTAGTTTTCTGTATTGAGTGGTAAATTATTGGGTGGGCTCAGCCCCTATTCACAATTTATTGGGGGGGCTCGAGCCCCACGGGCCCATATAACTCTACGCCTATGTGCGGTTAGGTTTTTATGGCTTGAGAATGATTATGAAAGGAATGCGAGTTTGAAAACTACCATTTTTAGAATGACTCGTGTTTTATTTGGAGCTACTCCAAGTCCTTTTTTATTGGCTGCAACTCTCAAACATCACATAAGAAAGTACGAACATAAATATCCGTTAGCATATCGTATTTTAAATTCCCAATTATACGTTGACGATTTAATTTCTGGATTAGAAAATGAAAATCAGTGTTTTGAAATTTACCGACAAATAAAAGAAATTTTACACGAAGGTGGATTTAATATGCGTAAATGGAAAACCAATTCGGAATGTCTTCAGATAAAGCTAGATCAGGCTGAAAACTGTAACGAATCTTTAAGGGAAACTTCGAAAGTTTTAGGTTACCTCTGGAATTCAGACGATGATACGTTAAAATTAGCATGTGAATTTCTTAAATTTAATCAAAAATTTAATCCGTTAACTAAACGATTACTTTTGAAAATTGCCTCAAAATTATACGACCCCATTGGCTTTATCACTCCCTTTACGCTGAGACCAAAAATTCTTCTTCAGAATATTTGGGATCAAAAATTTAAATGGGATGATCCTCTACCATTTGATATAATGAAAGAATGGAACAAATGGTGTGATGAATTAGAAGATTTAAAGGATTTTGAAATTCCCAGATTTTATCTCAAGGACGCTAACGAAAATGAAGATTTTGAATTTCATTGTTTCGTCGACTCGAGCAAGCGAGCCTACGGTGCAGTCCTGTATATTCGGTATACAGATTATAACGGACAGTTTCGGATATCGTTAATTTGCTCCAAATCCAGAGTTGCACCACTTCAAAAATTAACTCTTCCAAGACTTGAATTGCTATCAGCTGTAGTCGGAAGTTGACTATATGAGTACGTAAGAAACAGCCTTTCAAATATAACAAATGCACGAATTAGATTCTGGACAGATTCGATGATTGTGCTTCATTGGATTCGTGGAAATTCTAAGAAACTGAAAACGTTTGTCCAAAATCGTGTGAGTGAGATTCTTTCAAGGACTGATGCTTCATTTTGGTCGCACTGCCCTGGAGATCAAAATCCAGCTGATGTGCTGACTCGAGGCGAATCTTTACGAAATCTGCTTGATAAAGAACTGTGGTGGAAAGGACCAAAGTGGTTGAGAGAAAGTGAAGATTATTGGCCAAAAGAAAGCCAAGAAATTGCGGACATTGGAAATTATGACGAAGTGAATGAGTCAACCGTTTGCACTATGAATGTCCAGACCGAAAAAATTGTTGACATTGAAAAATTTGGGCACTTAACGAAACTCTTACGCACCACTGCCTGGGTAAAAAGATTTATCTTTAACCTTAAGAATAAAGAAAACAGAAGATCTGGAACTCTTAGTATCGACGAGTTACAGTCAGCAGAAGAATACTGGATAAGAAAAACTCAAGAAGAAAACTTCGGGGAAGAATTGGAAGCTCTAAGGTGCGGGCGTGAAATATCTCCAAATTCAAAATTGAAAAATTTTTCCGTTGGGTTAGATGAAAATAATATTACTCGCCTTCGAAGCAGACTTCAGTATGCTGACATTACTCATAACGAAGCGTACACTGCAAAAAAAGTCTGTAAAACGTACAGAAATTACTCGTATTATTTACAGAATAAGTCTGTTCGTAAGAAAAAACAGTTTTTTTCTGTTTTATCTTCACCCGCACATGCGTACTAGACGAAGACGTCATTGAACTGAAAAAACACTCAAAATACTGGTGTTAAACGATAAAGTAATTAAAAAACTTTGTAAAAAACACACATAAGAAGTAAAAGGAAAAAGGATACGCGTTTCGTTCAAAAATTGTTTTGAACTTCTTCAGTCCAAGCCCTTCGACGTAAAGAACACAGGGAACAGGGTTCCCTGTGTTCTTTACGTCGAAGGGCTTGGACTGAAGAAGTTCAAAACAATTTTTGAACGAAACGCGTAGGGTTCCCTGTGTTCTTTACGTCGAAGGGCTTGGACTGAAGAAGTTCAAAACAATTTTTGAACGAAACGCGTATCCTTTTTCCTTTTACTTCTTATGTGTGTTTTTTACAAAGTTTTTTAATTACTTTGAAGACGTCATTGCTCAACCTGCGAGGCTCATTTCGCCTCCGGCACAATTAAAACGGCAAGACATTGTACTACGTGTCGTTAGCTGGAGCTGGAGAAAAGGGACGGTATATTTAGTTACAACTGCATACGTAGGTTCAGGTGAGTGTTTGATGTTATGTACGAATTTTGTTCACTGGGCGCGCTGGCGTAAGCCGGTCGTTTGGACTTAGAACATTTTTAAGTACTTTAGTGTTTGTCGATAATGCTGACGCCGCGTAATTAATTAGATTAATTAATTGACATAATTAATGTTAAATCAATAAGTAATTAGCGATATATAAAGCAATACGTAATTAATTAGATTGATACTATTAATTAATTATTAATACAGTAATATTTAACTGGGAGGGAAACCCCCACCACAAGAATAAAAGGAGCTACATGAAAAAAATGTAAGAATTCTTATTTTATTTCCATAAAATGGACATTTAAAATAACTTAGAAAATTTTTAAGGACTTTAGTGTTTGTGAATAATGTTCACGCCACATGATTAATTAGGATAATTAATGTTAAAGCAATAAGTAATTAGACAGATTAATTGATTATTAATTGATTTATTTAAGTTTGTTAAAAATCCAGAAAACACCCTGAATATACATTTAATGTTATTAAATGGACTTGCAAAAGAGATGAATACTTAATAGTAAAAATTTAATAATTTCTATCAAAAAACATTGTAGTAAATTAACTAAATATATTATTATGTTTTGTTGAACTCCAGTAGTCATTCAATAAAAACAAAATTAATGATTTAATTACAATGTATAATTAATATTTTTTTTAACTAATCACCTTTTTTAACTTGAATAAACATGAAGATATCACGTTTGACAACTAAATGGTGACACATATATATTAACACTGGACACAGAAGAGGAATCTCAGTCACTGTTGTGTCTCCTCAATGTTGACTGCTAGATGCTGGACTGCAGCGGGTCATTTACTCTTATTGTGAGTAGCAACACCGGACTCAGAAGAGGAATCTTAGTGACTGAGTCTCCTCAGTGTTGGCTGCAAGATGCTTTGCCAGAGCGGGGCATTTACTCTCATTGTAAGCAACAATATCGGCCTTCTTTGGTAAAAAGTGACATTTAACATTGAGGGGAGGGGGAAAATGGTTTCTTTTGTAGAAAATATTTCCAAACAGGTTGAAATCTCTTTTTTTGGGGGGGGGCAGTTACCCCTCCGTCTTCCCTTTTAATCCGTCCTTGGCGTTGAATGATGGGAAAGAAAACAGTTATGGAACTTGAATGTGATTATTCAATGTGAATTCGAGACTTTTTACCTACAAAAAGAAACGAAAAAAATCACCTGTGAATTTTGATATAGTTATTTTAGACTTGCGGGTGAGGGGAGGGGGGGGGACTTTTATGTGTAAAACTACGCATCGAAACCAATGGACCAACCAGACAAATCGGCATAATGATTTTAAGCAGTGCACGGCATCACTTGATCTGACGTCATACTATGACGTCACCTTAGCGACTCTTTCTTCAGCTACTTGCGATTTATGTGCAAACGTTTCTGGCAACACTGATCGGAGGTGACGCTCTGGGTCGGCTAACGAACGATACGTACCATTCACCTCACCATGGCACAGCGTTTATGTCACTGGAAATGGTAGACGGGCGAAGTGTGAAAGTCCCGGGTTCGCGCGGGTCCATCGCGCGTCCGTCGACCGTTAAACGTTCAGAGTTTTCCGTGGTTTTCTCCGGAAGTTAGCGTAAATATGGATTAGGACCCCTTCGAAAGACCCACACGGAGGGCTCCCCTCTTTCAAGGAAACCTCCCCAAAGCTCACTCACCAAATGGAACGAATTTCACACAATCACAAGTACACACTAAAAGGAACGTACTGTGTGAAAATTAGCTGCTATCTCCTCATAGAATTTGAGATATTAAAGGTTAAAAATTAGTTTAAAATCGCTCCAATTGTAACCCTTTAGCTAGTATTTGGCGACAGGGATAATTGGTCGAAAAGTTGAAACGCTCACGCGAGTACGTACTCGAAATATTTATAAATCAGTGTTTGCTATACCGTGTTATATTTCAACGTACTGAGTTTTTAAGTAGCTTAATTTCGTTTTCTACTAGTTAAGCTGAAGTCCTATAATCTTTTTATTTTAGTTCTGAAAGTCCCTGAAGAAAGTAATTTCTTTTTATTTGTATTAACACATTGCAAGCTGCAAATTCAGTTTACGCATAAGTGAGGCATTTATTTTAATTCTATTCTTTTTATCCACATGATGATACTATGGAGCAAATATACTTAATGTTGTTTTTATGCTTTACGCGGAATTTTCTTCGAAAAATATGACATTGTCTCCATACACAGACGAAGAAAAAGTCTGCAAAATCAAATTGTTGAAAGCTTGCAAAATTATCAGAAAGTAAATGCAACAGATTTGGTAGCAAATGAGCAATGCTTATTACTCGATACCCCTGAAGATCCTATATTTTCTAGTTTAGAAAACGAAAGCATTGGCTTCATGTCCAGTGAGGACATCATGCAAAATAAGCAATTTATTTCTTGAAAAGATAAGGAGACTGCAGCAAAATTCTGGCGGGATACAATAGTGGCAAAATCCCGCAGTTTACAGAGTGTTCAAAATTATTTTTAATTTGTTACAAATAAAAGGCAG
Source organism: Cheiracanthium punctorium (assembly GCA_038373885.1). Classification (NCBI taxonomy): domain Eukaryota; kingdom Metazoa; phylum Arthropoda; class Arachnida; order Araneae; family Cheiracanthiidae; genus Cheiracanthium; species Cheiracanthium punctorium. The sequence goes on from JAWZYV010019487.1 coordinate 587,222, forward strand.
TTATATCTGTGTTAAAAGCAAATTCAGAAGAATGGCGATTATAAATTTAAACTAAATCAAATTAAAAAATATACGTTTTAACACTTCTAACACGCAAGAAAAATACAGATAAAATGTACATGATTGTGATTTACAAACTTGGGCTTCAGAAAAGGCATTCGAATTAGGACTGAAATTCCGCGCATCTAAAGGATGGCAGTACAGATTTTTATAAAAGAATAAGATTGTGAGCAGGAAAGTTACAAAATTTGTTTTGCTGAAAAACTCTAGGTCAAAGGAAATCATTAAGAAATTAACGCAGGCGTTCGTAAATGATGTAAATGTCTTTCTAAAGGATTCGTTGTTAAAAGACGATCGAATTTTTATGCTGATCAGTCAGGGTTTAATTTAGAAATCCTTCTAGACGAACCCTGGAACATAGAGGATAGAAGCAAGTAGAAAGTGAGATTCAATCACAAAATGCAGTGACACATTCCTACACTACAATGCCGATTTTAAGTAAAAACAATAGATTGTTATAGCCATTACATATTGAACATCCCGAAAAAACTGGGAAATTCGGAAAAAATTAAGTGCAGCAGTTTTCTGACATTGTGTTAACAACTTAATAATATATTTCTTTCAGGGTCAAATCAAAGGGGTGGGGGAGGGATATATAGGGTGAACCCCCTCCCCTCCAAAAAAATTACGTTACAATTTTTAAAATTATTTTTTTAATGCCATTGTTTATTTCAATTCTTATGTCGCTAAAAAGCTAAGTTTAACCTCCTATGCATGCATAGATTTTATGTTTAAAAAATATTTTTGGCCAATTTCCTCCACCCCCCCCCCCTCTCCAAAACGGAACCAGTTACCGGCCTGATTTTTTCCCCACAATATGTTCTGCGGGATATCCAGTGAATCATTGCTGTAGATGAATCCTGACCTGTGCTTACTTAAAATGCTTATTAAATAAGCATCTTTTTGTAAAAGCATTTATAAAAGAAAGTAGAAAGCGCCAAGTAGCTATACAGGCTCATACTCATTTTTTATTAATTAATTTTATCTTTAATTTGAGGAGATAGCAACTAATTTTTACACATTAGGTTTCTTTAAGTGTGTACTTATGACTGGATTAAATTCGTTACGATTGGTGAGTGAGCTTCGGGGGGGTTTCCTTGTTTGTGTTGTCCTTCTGACGAGGATTTATAAGCGGGTTTCGAGCCAACCACACAAATCCGATATACTTGTTCACAACAACTACGTACCGTAGATGTTCTTGGTTTTGGGGGAAATGAACAATAGCAACTTCATGTAACAAGTTAAGTACTACTCATAAACTATTTCTCATAAGTTATTTCCTTATTATAGTGTTTGTTTATATTCATTGCACTTGCTAATTGGTCCTAGAACTGTAGTTAGCATTTCTTATTATATAGTTATCGATCGATATGTTAAATATTTTGGAATTTTTTTTTTGTTCGCAATCATTTTGTTTGCAGTGCTCCAGTAAGTGAAAGAATATCGCTGAACATCGTGGCACTGTGATAAATATATTGTTTATTTTCAGTGTTTGTACTTGAATAGTCGTCTAACACCGAACAATTTATGATGTTTTTAGTGTGCATGCGTGCTCTGGGGGATTTCACATCAAATATAATATATACACTTCCCAGACTTATAAATTTCTATCTTATATACTTATAATAAGAATTCTGATTTTCTAGGAGTATCTTAAAGTTTCCTAACGCGTAAGTGCCGTCAATAATTTAAATCAGTGGATATATCTTAATCAAGTTTATGAGGTAAACCAAATTAAAGAAATGATATATTTCACCTTTTAACCTATAAAAGAACAGAAGAATTGTATCTACAAATTATTTATAATTTCCTTGTAATATTTGTTATGTAGTTTTAAATATGTACACACTTTGCAATTCTTTTTGCATATTGCATACTATTATTTCTTAATCCTAGTAAAAATGAATCAAAGAAGCATAGTTATACACTTTTTTTTCAAAGTTAATGAAACACTTTTAACTACAATTTTGTAAACATATAAATAAATCAAACCGTAGCAATATTTTAAAAAGTATGAAATTTATATGTATATAGCATGTAACTGTTTTATTTTATTTTATTAATACACAACTGGTAATTAAAATAGCAACACCAAGAAGGTGACGTGCTACACACAGTGCAGCAATTTTAATGTCGAGTAGTATATCTTATCAAAGAAATATTTCTAGCTTCATAACATTGTGATTTTCTTTTTTCTACAAATTATGTCATTATCACAAACAATAATCATTTTCTTCAGTTTTAAAAGTAATATTTCATTTGTATGAGATAAACAGCTAGATTTTGATTTGAAGTAATTTTACAGTGGGGATTTTCTTGTTTTTTGTATATTCAGGGGCGACTTGGAATTCAGGGATTTGGGAAATTTTATGTCTGGAAAAGTCAGGGAATTCTGCAAAAAATCTCTTCTAAATCAGGGAGATTTAAAATTCTTTACAATGTTTATCGTCATTTGATGCAGAATACCGTGTTTACTCGCGTAATAGTCGCACCCCCGTTTTGAAGCAGAAAAAATAGCTCTTTAGAGTTACAATATTATATAGTAGATTTTACCCGCATAATAGTCGCACCTGGAATTTCAACATGAAAAATTGGCAAAAAAGGGCGACTATTACGTGAGTAAACATGGTAGTTTTGGCTTCTGGTGATCGGAACAGCTTTAGTATTGGTCATTATTGGCAGTCTTTGTGAAATTTTCAATGGCATTAATATTTTATTTAAATATTATGTATTCATTTTTTAAATTCTTAAACAGGGATGTATAGATTTTTTTATAATTCTTATTCACTATATTTTAAGTTAACATTTACTCTGTGAGGGGGGCTCCACCCCCTCAAACCCCGTTTCTTTTTTTTAAATAAATACAATTTCAGTTTACTAACAACCATAGTCAATTAAAAGAAAAAGCTATCTGTGCACATAATCCAAAACTATCTGCAAACTCATATGACGTATTTAACGAGGAGAGGGGAGAGGGGGTGGGTCCTGGGAATTCGGACACTCCCCCCCCCCTGAAATTTTGATTTTTGTCACTATAATGATAGTCTTTTTGTGAAAAATTCTGCCTTTTTTACGGTTTGGACTCCCCCCCCCCTCCTTCCAATATGTATCCTGAATACGTGCCTGCTCGTGATAACTGAATTCATATTGCGTATATGAACCTGCGTATATGCATTCGAAGCACACATCTGTGCAACCCGCTTGCGCTATAGTGACTAGCTGCTGCTGTTGTGAACATGTATATCGGATTTGTGTGCTTGGCTCGAAGTCCACTTGTAAATCTTCGTCCGAATGACCAAACAAGGGAGTTACCCTCTGTGGGGTCTTTATAAGTGGTCCTAACCCGTATTTACCCTAAGTTTCGGAGAAAACCACGAAAAACACCGAACGGTTAGGTCGACGGATGTGCGATGGAACCCGAACCCGGGACCTTCACACTTCGGCCGTCTACCATTTTCAGTGAAATAACCACTGTGCCATGGTGAGGCTTTGTGCAAGATAAATTGTTTATTTATCTTAATGCATAAATTTTAAATCCATTTCATATCAGTGCCTAGTTATAAAAGTATTTTTTTAATATTTTGCTTATTATACAGTCTGATAATCAATGTTTTAAATTTCAAAATCTCGAATCATAAGTGTAGTCATTGGCCAATATCCTGAATCAGGAACACTAAACATAAATAGAAATTTTTTATTCACTTTTCGAAGTTGAAATATGTAAGAGAGTAATTAAAAATTAGCGCAGATCTGATCGCTCTGTTCTTTATAAAAGTTTTACATTTAAAAAGAGAGGAATGCTTTAAAATTTGAGCTTTCCCCTTTTAAAAAGTTGAAAATTTGATTCTTTTTTCTTATTCATTATTTTTTCAAAAAGATTTGACGAAAATGAAGCATATTGTTAAATGTAGTAAAAATATTTTATCATGTAAATTTATTTCGTATGTTCAAGAGCAATGATGCATACAGTCTTCTATTTTAAAACAAGATGGTAATTTTGACATTTTAATTTGGAAGGGCAGGCCCATGGTCAGGATTTTTATTCGGGGAGGCTCAAATATTCAAATACCATAACTTAAACATAGTTATCATGGGGTCCTATGAAAGGTGCAAGAAAGAGCCCCCACCCTCCGACATAGGCAAGGCATAGTGATCATTTTTAAAATATACTGAAACTTTTTGTATTTTAGTACTGAATTGCCTGAAATACTGAAATAAGCCTTCCCTAGAATAAGTATCTTCCCTAGAATATAAGCCTTCCCTAGAATACTGGGTGGATTGTGGTAATGGGGCCCCTCTCTTGTAGAGGACGCGGGGCTGCAGAGCCTGTTTCCCTAAATCCGCGCCTGTATACAAACATACATATTTGAACTTTCGGGGGGGGGGGGGTGTAGCTCCTCAAGGGTCCCCTTCCCTGGCTACGTGCTTGTCGAGGGGGAATTAGAACAAGTGCTGCTGAAAAGTAAAATTATTATGCTCCTAGCTCCCTTGTGCTAACAAATTTCAGTTTATAAATGAGTCAAAAGTAAAATGTGATTTTTTAAATGTATTTAATTCACTGGAGTAAATTATTTTGTTTCTAGGTGTTTGCTTGGAATAAAGCCTAACAGATGATGCAAGAAGAATCCTGATGTGAAAAAACGTGAGGCCGTTAATATGAAAATTCTCAATTTACTTAATAAAATGTCGGCATATGAGCTAATTGACCACTATTTATATATTAAGAAATACCCATGAATACTGGAGAGCTAATCTATAAAATTATAAACAATAAACTTTGTAAATATTCCTTTGTTTGTACTTTGTAAATACTTTATAAATACTGTATTTTTTTTCTTAAAATAAATCTAATTTTTCACAATTTTTCTTGACGTATTTCTTTGATTATTAATGGATATTACAAAAATCTAAGCATAGATATATCATGCAAGAGTAATTTTAAACTCCTAAAAACTATTTCTGAAAAATAAAATGCATATATGTATATACATTAAAACCTCTACTAACGGTCACCTCCGAAGACTGGTCATCTCTTAAAACAGACACTGTTAGAAGTTTACAGAATTGAATTGAGACTATTGAATTAACATTATTGTGAACCTCCAAAGAACGGTTGTCTCATAAAATGGCCATTATTTTATGGGACCAAACGTAGCTGTTTTTCAGAGGTTTCACTCTATATATGTAGTATTTACTTGAACGACGCCATCACTACATTAATCAATAGTTTAGAAGCAAACATATATATTATTTTAACTACAAAGAGGCGCTACAATCACCAAAAAATAAACTTTACAGTAAATACTTCCACTAACTTCATTTACTACAAATACCTCAACCATTTATTTAGGGACAATTGACATGACAAACTGATACGCTTCCCTCCCCATGAACATAGAAATTGATGGATACTTGATGGATAATATCAAGAAATAATTTTGAAAGCATTAAAAAATAAACTTTAAATTTTATGCTTGGAACATCAACACTCCCACCCTGATCCATTGATTTGTGTATAAATTTTCGTGCTTTGAAATGCAGATTCATTTGAAATCAGCTTCTTTGATTACTGTTTTACTTGATTGATAGCAATCGTTCTTATAAATCTTTCTTTTTTCAACATTAATATTTTATTTCGTACAGTCACTTAATTTTAAAGTATGAACTTTGATGGAATTGATTGAAAATAATTAATGTCACCTATGATTTCAAAACATACTCAAGAATTTATTTTCATTAACATTTCGTAGCAGAATTTTTTTACCACATAACAGGGCCAAGGTCGTCGAAAGAAGCTAGTATATCATAAAATTACTGAATTTTTTAAGTAATTTTAGTAAGGTATTGAATTATTAAAAACAAAAGAAAGTTGTTATAAATACAAAATATATTTCATAAATAAACTGTTTTTTTCTGTAAATTCCTTAAATCAAGCTGTAAAAAAATGCTTAAAGTCTGCTACATTGACAGAAATATACACGGGGACAAAACACGGGGAATCTGGAAAAATTACAGATTTCTGTAAATTAAATGGAGTATCTAAAAAAAAAAATACAAAACATTTCTATAAAATGAACGGAGAATCTGTAAAAATTAAAAAAAATACAGAAGAAATCAGTAAAACGCATAGAAGATTTCTGTAAAAGAAACAGAGACTCTGTAAAAAATTACGGAAGACTTCTGTAAAACACACAGACTATTTCTGTAAAATTGATGAAGAATCTGTAAAAAATTACAGAGGATTTCTGTAAAACACACAGAGGATTTCTGTAAGATTGATGGAGAATCTGTAAAAAATTACGGAAGACTTCTGTAAAACATACAGAAGATTTATGTAAAATAAACAGAGAATCTGTAAAAAATTACGGAAGACTTCTGTAAAACATACAGAAGATTTCTGTAAAATAAACGGAGAATCTGTAAAAAACTACAGAAGACTTCTGTAAAACACACAGAAGTTTTCTGTAAAATAAACAGAGAATCTGTAAAAATTACGGAAGACTTCTGTAAAGCATACAGAAGATTTCTGTAAAATAAACGGAGAATCTGTAAAAAACTACAGAAGACTTCTGTAAAACACACAGAAGTTTTCTGTAAAATAAACAGAGAATCTGTAAAACATTATGGAAGACTTCTGTAAAACATACAGAAGATTTCTATAAAATAAACGGAGAATCTGTAAAAAGTTACAGAAAATTTCTGTTAAATATACGGAAATAAACTGGCGTCCTGGCTGACAGTTTTTTTCTGTAAATTTGACAGACTTTTTTTTGCAGTGTACCCGATGTTGTTACCCGACAGAAGTCACCTTACCAATCTCGTGATTCGCCGCAGCCATTTGCGGTTAGGGCATGCAGGAATTGCGGACACCTTAACAGACGTTAGAGAAAATTTTTGGATCCTAAAAGGACGACAGCGAATCAAGAGCATTGTGTTCAACTGCAATCTTTGCAAAAAATTTCGAGTTAAGCCTTTTACGCAAGACGAAGCTCCTCTTCCCCCAGATCGTATTAAGCAGACTCATCCATTTGAAGTAACGGGTATCGATTATGCTGGTCCCCTTTACGTAAAAAGTACAGACGGAACAAAAAAAGCCTAAATTCTGCTTTTTACGTGTGCCGTCACCAGAGCTGTCCATCTTGAGCTCACCGAAGATCTGACAACCAAAACATTCTTACTCGCGTTTAGAAAATTTGTATCCAGAAGAGGACTATGCAGAAAAGTATACTCGGACAACGCGAGTACATTCAAAAGAGCTAAAACCGAAATAAATTTGCTGTGGAAACTTTTGAAGGAAGAAGAAATCCAGAACTACTTTGCAAATAAAAACGTCGAGTGGAATTTTATCGTAGAGAGAACAGCATGGTGGGGAGGATTTTGGGAAAGACTTATAAGATCCACAAAAAATTGCCTAAGAAGAATACTAGGAAAATCATCTTTGACGTTTCCAGAACTAGAGACTATAGTCATAGAAGTTGAGGCTATTATAAATTCCAGACCTTTGACATTTGTCTACAGTGAGTTCGAGGAACCTGAGCCACTTACTCCTGGACACTTCCTCATAGGTAGAAGACTTGTTGCTCTCCCTCCACACTCATCGGTAGCTCCAACCTCCACCAAGTCTGATCTAAAGGGTAGGTGGAAACATAAACGAGCCATTTTGGAAAGAATATGGAGAAAATGGCAATCATCGTATTTGTTAGAACTGAGATCTGCCCACCAGTCAATGCGGTCCAAATCAAATGTTGAACCGACGAAAAATTCGACTGTCTTAGTGTATGACGAAAAGCTTCCTCGACTTATGTGGAAGATGGGTATAGTCATCAGTGTTCATCCCGGACGTGATGGAAAGACTCGTGCATGCACTATCAAACTTCCCAATGGAACTATACTGAAACGACCAATTCAACTTTTGTATCCTGCTGAACTTAATGTAGATGGAAAAGGACCTAGTGACTGTTTGTCCAAAGGTCCTTTGGGGCCGGAGGATGAAGCAGAATGACTTTCCCCTGCGCCAGAAGAGGGCGCTTTTGAACTCTAATCCTTTTTTTTTTTTGCCTTTCAGATGCAACGAAGGCTTCGATGAAAACTGACGTGAAAAAGGGTTTCTCCCTCTCCGATAACAAAATCTAAATGTCTTTAGTAAATGTTGTGTAGTGTAAGATGTGTTTATTTAATCCAGAAATAAATTGTATTCGTCCTTTAGACACTCACTTGATTCACTGAGATAGCAGCAGGAAACAGGAAATCAAAAGAAAAGCTACCAGGGCAGGTAGGCTAGATCTCTTTTTTTTTTAACTGTATTCTCTTATCTATATCAGAACTGAAATTCGAAAGAAATACAGTATAACAATTGTTTCACGCTGATCACTTTTTGGAAACATGCTTTAGAGCGATGGGAATAAAGCTCTTCAATTTAACGCCACACAGCAACTACTCTTTTATCTATATCGACTGTTTTTTTGCACTCTATACATCGCCAACAAGGCCACCTCTTTGCTAGCATGTCCTATTTGCACATGCCCGCTCTTCTGCAAGTTTCTAGGTGAAATCGCCACTATTTAATTTACAACCCTCGTAATTTATACCATGCACTGATTAAAACTGAACAATATTTCTGATAAAAAGTAGAACGATATCCAAAATATATGAGTACTTTCAGATGAATTTCACTCTAGTATTTATTAACGAAAATTTGATGAAATGTAGCAAATGATTCTTCAAACAAATCTAAGGCAGCTCTAATATCCATTACTGACTTCTGAATTGCATAAGAGATAGGCTTTTGTTTACGTTCTATACCCAAGACACGGAAAATTACTCTTAATTATAGTCTTTAATTAAGTCAGCTCATTTCAAATTGATAGATTATTTAATTGTTGAAATGCATTATTCATTGAAACTGCGTAGTCATGATATTAATTCTGTTTAAATGATTCAGTATTTTATTTTGACTATAGATTGCCAACAGGTATGGAAATTCAAATGGATTTTACATTTCAATTTACTTACTGTAAATGTATCCGTTAAATGATACATTGTCAGAAATCGTCCAAACATATCCATAGATATAGTCTTTTCATAGGCGTTTCATTTAATGTTATTAAGGAATTCGAAAATCACATTCTTCAGTGTGATACAACGGCAGTCATTTTCTAAAGTTTATGCTATATAAAGTATGCAGGGTGATTCGGAACACTTGGAAATAAAAGTATATGGAATTTTAGACGAAACGGAAACAGCTCAGAATCGCATACCAATGCGGAATTGGAAACTTTGTCTGCATTATACCCGTTAATAATCACTTCGGAGGATACGTCGAGGTGTTCGTCTAGTTTCTTAATCAAGTTTCATAAACAATGGGCTTTTCTCCAACAATTTCATTGATGAAGTATAGAATTTGTGAACTATCAACTTTTAGTCAAATCTTTTCTGTGAAAGGTGCATTAGTTTTTGACAAATTATGGTCGAAAAGTTCACTATTATTTTAAAAATCTCCCGAAGTGATTATTAACAGGCACGTGAAGATGATGTTTCTTACACCATATTGCTATATGATTTCGAACCATCTTGGTTTCTCCAATCACCCCCTACAGTTTATTCTAAGACTTACAAATCACCTCGTATAAGAGCTATTATTATTTCAAATACAAATTAGCGTTCCAGCAATGTTTAACTGCGCCCTATTTGATTGTTTTTTTGCTTTGAGTTCATATTAATTTTACATTTTAGTGCGTGTTTAGTGCAGCATTTATTAAATAAATTACATTGTAAAATATTTTTGTAAATACCCTCCGAAAAATGTTACTTTACTTGGTCAGTAAGTACTTCTTTTATAAACCTTATCTTGTTTTTTATATCTATCATTCAACTTTAACAAATCATTTTTTGATATAAAGCACAATGAAATAACTTTAGGAATTAGGATAACCTTTGATGCCGCACTTTATAAATCTTTTCAACTCATTCAATCTTGTTTGAATTTTGTTTAATATTGTTAATATATTCCTTTAGTTTTACATATCTTTCTTTTTTTACATATTGAATTTATGGTGCAGTTATTTTTCCTCTGGCAATAGAAGTCGCGAACATCTTTTAGAGTATCGTTTGTAGTCCTTTTATATTTGTGCGACAGCCTTTGTGTGTCCTTCTCAAGAAGTGCATTCTACGTACTACGATTGCAGTATGCTAAATTTATCCAGATTCTATTAATGCAAACGTCTCAAGGAGTTTCTGTGTTATTGATATATCCGCCCAGTTTCTTTCCTTGATATTTCGCAACAAACTATTTTACGAGAACAGCCAGTTAACCCTAACTTCTTGTAAGCCAAGGTGTTTACTACTTCTCCTGGCTCTTCAAGTTAATCTATCCAGCTTGGTAAGTCGTAATAATTGTTGGCTTTCCTGCATGAATCGTTTTCCACGGATTCAACTATCTATGGAAACAACCAATGAGAAAGTTCATTGGCCCTGACGTTCGATCATGTGACTTTGTACATAATGTAAATATGTGTGAACTTTAATAAAATCTCTCTTCTGGCTGCTGATCGTTGTCTGTGTTGTAGTGATGGGCAATCTAGTTCATTTTAGTGAACTAGTTCTGAACGAACTAGTTCACGCCATGAACTAGTTCTTCGAAATAGTTCATATGAACTATGGAGATTTAATAAACTATATGAACTACGTAGTTCGTAATGAACTATCTAGTTCAAAATGAACTAAGTAGTTCAAATAAACTAAGTAGTTCAATAAACTAAATAGTTCAATGAACTAGATAGTTCAAAATGAACTAAGTAGTTAAAATGAACTAAGTAGTTCAATAAACTAAACAGCTCATTATGAACTATGCAATTTGGGATGAACTATATAGTTCATATTGAACTATGTAGTTCGTCATGAACTATATAGTTCTTGGTGAACTATCTAGTTCATTACCGGAAATAGTACAGAACTATTTTAGGTGGTCTCCGTACTGGAAATAGTTTAGATCAATTTCAGGTACGGAAACCACGCACGGAGCACGGCTGATGCATGGTTTCTCTGATTTGTCGGGATCGGGAGAGCTTTTTTTTGTACCGGAGTGTTTTTTGACGTAGTAGTGGCGTACCCAGAAATTCATTTTGAAGGAACGTATCGTCATTACCATAAGGAGCACTGTAGTACTAGGTAAAATCTAAAGAATATGCTAGAGGAAGTCGGAGGTTATCGGTAGGCTATCGGTATTGTGAAAAATTTTATAACAAACTGAAATCTTTCAAATGAATTAAGTTCTGAGGTGTTTGATAACTTAAGATGACTTCCCCCCCCTCCACACACACACACACATACACACAAAAGAAAAAAAAGACGGTTCAAATAATGTCCACTTAAGATGTAAAATACTGCAGTTTCAAAAATTTATTACTGTTACTTGAAACTGTTATTTAATGCACAGGCGTCGAGTTATATGAGTCCATGGGGCTACTATCGAACTATCTAGGGAACTATCGAACTATCTGGGGTCGAACTATCTAGTTCAAAATAAACTATCTAGTTCAAAATGAACTATCTAGTTCAAAATGAACTAAATAGTTCAAAATGAACTAACTAGTTCAAAATGAACTAGATAGTTCAATGAACTAGATAGTTCATTTGAACGAACTATAGTTCATTTAGTTGAACTATTCAGTTCTTTAGTTCATTGTAGTGAACTAGTTCGTTCATGAACTACCCATCACTACTGTGTTGTTTGGAAACTAACCCGTTCTCTTTCCGGTCCACGCCCGGAAAACAATGTACGCAGCGTAAATGCCGCTACATATGGTAGCAGAGCGTGGTTGTTTATTTTTCTTTCCGTGAAAAATGAATTCCGTAGAGGAATCAAGTTTATTCCGGATTACGAAATTAAATCGGGACAATTTCCGACAATGGAAATTCAACATAAAGATGTTATTAATGCATCAGGGATTGTTTGGTTTTGTGGATGGCTCAGAAACGAAACCGGAAGATACGGAAGCAAAAGAGTTGAAGGCACGGACTTTCAAAGACGCAAAGGCCTTATCTACAATTTGCTTATCTCTAGAAGAAAATTTAAAGAATTTAGTTTTGGAATGTGACACTGCAAAAAAAGCGTGGGATTCGATTTGAAAAAACTTCGAACCCAGCACGCGGGCCAGAATCGCATCCCTCCGAACCGAATTTATGAGCATTCGGCTAAAGAAAAACGAAATTATATCCATGTTTAGAACGATTGTTGAGAGCAGCTAAAGATTTAGAATTAGCGGGTAAAATTGTTCCTGACGACGGAATTGCATATCAGATGTTATATCAATTACCCTCGCATTACGATAACGTAGTCATACAGCTATATCAATTGAATGACGAAGAATTTACTTCCGCAAATGTTCGAAAAGTGCTAATAGCGGAATTTGACAGACTCCAACATCGGGCCGAGTCGACGGTGATTTATGATCACGAGCCACCTGTTTCTAGAAGCGCGCTGAGCACTGCAGTCAACCGAAAGGCGCCAGTTCAAAAACGAAACTGCCGGCAAAAGAAAAACTGAAAACTGTTTCGGGTGCGGCCTTACAGGCCATAAAATGAAGAATTGCAGACGGAATAACGTGCGAAATCAACAGAAAAATAATGCGGATGCAAAGAAAAGAACTTCGGATATTTTTATTGCAACGGCTTTAATGCCAGATCCCGAAAGTGTTAATTTCATCATAGACTCCGCGGCA